>CM040624.1:80293502-80809976 GCA_022817965.1 Solanum lycopersicoides
GAATCTGTGGTTTCATGTTTCTAGCTAATAGTAACAATGTGTGTGTGGCATATATATGTAAAGTTTCTTTCATGTGACAATCAAACTATAAATATTGGTTGTTTGACCACTTATGATCATCATTGGTCGGAAGGCAAATCAGTTTAATGTTTTTTCAATTCCCACGTTCATTACTTGAGGAGAGGCTCAAAATAGTCCCTCATCTTTGGGTTAAGGCTCAAAGTGATCCTTGAGTTTTCACATGGTGCACTAATAGTCCCTCATGTTTGTAATATTGGTGCACTTTTGATCCTCCCCTAAACTTTTGCCTATTTTTTAACATTAATTTTGTCCAAAATTTTATATAAGGAATGTCCAATCGTCTTATATATATATAATAGTAATAATAACTCTATCTAAGAGAAGGTGATAAGAAAAACACCTTGTTCTGTTCACTATAAATATTACTGCAGCTAAACTTAAAACATCTTAACATATGACTTTGCAGGAAAAAAGAAAAAGTTGTACTATTGCACGTGAAATTATCGTGATAAACCTCTCGACTTTACCTGCAATACGATTTCTACTAAACAAAACAAAGTGTTTTTCTTCTCACATTCTTTCATATAGAGTTGTTATTTCTACGAAATATATAAAATGACAATTGAACATCCCATACATAGGTTATGGATAAAATCAATGCTAAAAAATAATAGGTAAAATATTTGAGGAGGACCAAAAGTGTACCAATATTACAAACATGAGGGACTATTAGTGCTCCATGTGAAAACTCAAGGATCACTTTGAACCTTAACCCAAAGAAAAGGGACTATTTTGATCCTTTCCTCTTCATTACTTATTGGGAACTTAAATGTGTCACACATACCAATTACGACAACAACTTCATTTATGAGACAAATAGTCACCTAGCACAAATTAATAAACAATGTACTTCTAAAAAGTTTTTATTTAAATCTTACCTATTCAAAAGGATTATTGAGTAGCCGATTGATACATGGAGAAAGAAAGGAAAAGGAGGCGGTGATACTTGAGAAAGAGAGGAAGAGTAGGCACTGATTTTATGAAACAAACATCCCAAGATTTTATTGTAAATACATTGGTGTGTTTAAAAGAGTCTGAATGGTGTTAAGCTTCTTTCTCGAACCTGAACAAAACAGTTACTTTCAGACCTATTAGGAGATTTTTTTTCTAAAAAAACAAATGCACCTAATGGGCTGAAGTTTGAACCATTCAGATTTAAACCTTTATTAAGTGCAAACAATGTGCCTACATCTAAAGTGAATCATATTTCCTCCCGACAAGAGCAAGTACAATGAAAGAATCATCTAAATGTATCTTTAATAGCTGTACTGGCCTTTATATACCTGGTGGGCATTCATGGACCTTTGCCCGTTTGGTTAAGTCTGTGGAAGACTTGGTGAAGGTAATCATGGTCTTAGTGTTAGTATTCAGCTCTGAGATTTTAGAACTTCAACTAGTACAACCATGTCTTGTGTTGAGTTCTTTGCTTGACTATACATATACATCAATACCTTGTTGCCTTTAGAAGTTTTAACAGTTCAACTATATATTTCCTTAATTTGGCTGCTGGGAATTTTTTTCTGACTTTTCTGCTGCCTACTGAATTAATTACTCTTATCCGTCGTTAGTAAAAGTGAAAATACTAGATTTAAGAGGATAAATTGATTCAATTGTTTTCTATTTTCAATGTGCAGGTGTTAGCAAGGCAACAGATTGAACTACTTACTGCTCAGGCCTGGTTGACTGAAAATAAGGACCTTGAACAGAAGGTTGCTACCACCTCATAAATTACATTGGAACAGCTGGATGGATTGTTACAATCTGCTAATTTTTGTCCATGTATTCTTGACTTGATTGTTCTTTTAGAGTTTTTTACCATCTTTCTACTTGCAGATAGCTCAAACAAGTATACAGAACGGCGTCATTTCTGAGTATACACGCATGATATTGATAGAGACTGATAAAGGCAAAGTAGTCACTGAATCAACCACCAACGCCAAGCGAAAGGTATGGAGCTTTCTGATTAAAAAGAATTTAGTTTCTTTTACTAGATCTAGCAGTTCTGAGTAGTCAATTGTAAACTATTATCTAATTTTATCTGGTACATTTGAAATCTCTCTGTACTGGTATCGACTTGAGTCGTGCCATATGCAGTAAAACAATGAAGTTACCGCAATAGGCATAAATAGTCTAGCGATTGTCACCCATTGTTGTTTTTCTTTAACCAAAGCATAATGAAGCAGGTTTCCACTACTCCTACGAAGATTGAAGAGCCTAAATTACAGAAGAAGATATTGCTACAGAATCTGGGGGCTGGTTTTGGTAACTACAGTGCTACAAATGAAAATATTTCTCCTGGAACCACCGAGACAAAACCTGAAACAGCAGAGATTCTAGCGAAGGCAGCATCTAATTGTTGTGGAAAGACGTGTGAAATATGCTGTTGTATGTGCTGTATACAGACATGTTCGAAAATGAACGATCAGTGTGCAATCGTGCTGACACAGTTCCTGGGTTCCTTGGCATGCTTAGGTTGCTTCGCTTGCTGTGAATTATGCTGTTCCGTGAATGATGGATGAGAAAGTCTTCCTTGCAATCTTGTTGTACACAGTTTCATACATAGTACAAGGTTTACATTTTGTGTATCATGGTTTCTTGTGAATAGTATGTATTTATATACATACAAGTTTTACCAATTGCTTTACTGTTGATGTAGAAATATAACATTTGTATGTTTGATAATCAGAGAAGAATAATGTTAAATTAGACATATGATTATTTGCCGGACAAATCATGTGGGTGCAAATTAAGTTAATGAATTAGATTTGATCGTGTTTCCTTTCTTTTGGGCGACAAACTATCGAGCGTGAATATCTCAAATGGTCACTCAACTTTGAGTTCTTTTTTTAGAAAGTCGCTTAAATTTTTATTTTTTTTAAAAAAGTAACTCAATTTTTTTTAATAGCTTCAAAGTCACTCAATTATGGATATCTTACTAATACCTACAAAGTAACACAATCTATTTGATTATTTAAAACAAAAATTATAAGAATTGAGTTAGATTTGATGTTTTAAATAAATATTTAAGATACATATCTTTTTTTTTTTTTGAAATATTTTAATTAATAATTACTGAAATATAACTAAATATTATAATCATCCCCAAGGTGCAACTCTACAATTATCTCCTCCCAAATAAGGTGATTTTTTTTTTACTGACATAGGGAATTACTTTGAATATTTTTAGAGACAATTATAGTTAACGTGTGACTGGAATGCATCTGTTTTGAATTAATCAAGATATTGCGTTTTACAGTAGAATAATATCCACTATGTTTCACCAAGCAATTTGAAAGTTGAAACCATGTTATTTTTGTGAAATATGATCATTAGAAGACTAGTCAGGTTAATCTTTCTGCCATTTAGATTACCTTTAGATGAAATTCACCGCTACCAAAGATAACGGCTCATACAACAAAGTGCAAATAAAGTGATGCATTTTTCTTGAGAATAAATTTGAAGAAACATCTTTACAATACGATATTCATCGCAATTTAAAGAATCCATACAACGATGTAAAAGGCGATAGGTGCTGCCTGCCTTTTACACAAGTAAAAACTATTACACAGAGATCATGTTAACATAACAAATGGATTTTCCATTGGTTTTATGTAAATTTCGGGCGATGGTGACTTTTAAGAAACAAATGAATCGCAAAGTGATTTTATTGCTATGAAACAAAAAGAAAAGTAACTTGAAGAGATAAATTGCTATGATGAATGTGCACTCTACAAAAGGGTCCCTTAAAAGGAAAGAAATCTATGTATTACCAATAACAGAGGAAAAAAAGACTGTTATCTACAAGTCCTGCTAAGTAAGAACATGATGATTCAAATACCTGAATTGACAATCTTTTGTCTATCAACTTGTTCTATCTCGCGATATAGACACCTGAGATCTGTTTTCTCTTGATAATTTGTGTTCTTGTTCCTCAATCTTAATCTCCGTCTCTCGTTTATATCTGTTGTCGCCTGATGAATTCTCTTCTTGTTCCTCAATCATAATTTCTGTCTCTTGTTTTTCTTCTTCCTCGTCATCGACTGATGTTTGGTGGAAAGTTTCTTGGATCTTTGTCATACCCTTCTCTACTGGCCCCATTGCTTGGTTTATGGTCAAAACTACATCCTTCACAACCTGTTTCATTGGTTTTAGTATATGTTGCAATTAGATATGATGCTTCAAGAACAAATGAGCAAGTGCTTTAGACAAGAGGGTTGCTCAAATGGTAAGCACCCTCGACCTCCAACCTTAAAGTAGTGAGTTCGAGTCACCAAGAGAGCAAAGAGGTGGCGGGGGTAAAAAAGCAAAACAGAAAAGGCCTTACTTTTTGACCTCCTTCAACAACAATGTCCTGAACACTTTCTCTGACACTCGTCCCTGGAACCTCCACCTTAGTTTCTATCTTTTCAACAACGGCCGATTTCTCTCCATCTTCTATATTTAGAGTTGTTTCAGCTTTTTGGGCAGTAAACTCTTCATATACGGATGTTGGCACATAGTGATACGGTTTCGAGGAGAAGACAAAAACATGAGCAATAGCAGCAATAGCCATCTGCAGAAATGAGAGTTAAATATCTCAGGGACGATACGTAATAGTACTTGTTAAATGGGAAGTTTTTACTGAACTAATAAAGTGGAGAACTAGACACCATGTGATTGATATCACCTAAGTCTCGATATCAGTATGACACCATATTTCCGAAAAGTGTTTATGAATAACATTTGTCCAATAAAATCTTCCACTCTGCATAATTCCACTTTCTTAGATTGTGCTTCATGAAAATTTTAGCATAGAATCAGTTTCCAAATTGCATTTTCAGTCTTACTTTGAGCATATCATATTTTTATAACAATTTCCTTGTATTAAACGCGATCCACTATGCGGATGATTGTGCCAGTTCAATCAACCTACTAAGGTACACAATCAGAAGAAAGAAAATCGAAAATCATGATTTTTCAAGATGGAAAAAACTTCAAAGCTTGTGTGTGAAAAAATGATATTGCTAATATCCAAGAGAAAAGACCTCAGGTTCGGTAGCCCTTCACATCTAAAGAACTCTTAAACCATAAGACCTGGGCCAAGTTTATTTGTTCACTGTTTTTCGACCATCAGATAATCAATATTTCTTCGCCTAATTTATTAAACAATGTGTCCCGACATGTTCGAATTTCATTCAGTACACGAATATGATTTGATGCAACACATATTATAGCTTTCACCGACTATAGAACACGAAGCATTTCCATGGAATTAAAAAGCAAAGAATACCTACCTCTATGCAGATCAGAAAATCTTGCAATCCAGTCTGGAACTTTCGTTCCTTTGGGAGCACCTTTAAAGAACACAACAAGGCGATACCCACCCCTTGCCACCATGTTGCAAAAACAATGGCCTTGAAGCTAATGAATTTTGCTAGCGGTTTTATCGACTGGAGTTTATGGTGAGTCACATTATAAAATTGGACAAGACAGTATAATGCCCACATCTGGCTGAAGTTTAGTACCACAGTGATATAGGGATATCTGCAAGGAGCAATAAGCAGATAAGAGTGATATATCAGTGTCCTATACAACAACAACAACATAACCAGTGTAGTCCCACATGTGACATCTGGGAAGGATAGGATGTATGCAGACCTTATCCTACCTTTGTGGGGTAGGGAGGTTATTTCCGATAGATCCTGGGATCAAAAGTGAAGTTATCGAAGTAGGGTTGCAAGAAAATATAACAGCAATATAACAAGATCTAAGACAAATAAAGCAACAGACAGACATTGTAAAATGAGAATCTACACGACTACTAAATACTACTACTACTACAAGGAGTGAGGAGATGAGGCTAGCCCCTTCACTACAACAAAAATAACTTTTAGCGGCATTAAATATTGACACTAATAAAGAGTGCTAACGTCTTTACCGGCATTAGTTAAGTGCCATTAGAACCAATGTCGCTAAAGGCTTTAGGGACATATGTAAAGAGTGACAATTGCCGCTAAAAATACATGTTAGCGGCAATTAAGAATTAAATGCCACTAATGGTCATTTTTGTTGTAGTGCTTGCCTCTCCCTCAGTCCACACAGTACGACAACACTTGGCCACCTACGAACCTACTACCTAATCTTCGACCTCCAAACCTTCCAATCTAGAGTCATGTTCTTAATAAGCATGTCTCAAAGTCCTATAACAGAAAAAAATTGAGCTACCAGGCAAAAATTGCTGCAACACTGATATATTGTAAGCTACCAATTGATAATAAAAGGTCTGCAGTTGAAGATGTCACAATCGCAATCTCTCAGAGTGAGTTTTGATTGGTAGTTTACAATCGTGACCTCTTCAGTTGTAAACTACACTGAGTTTCGAATTATCCACAGTCATATCATTCTCTATCTTACACAATGCATTTTTCACTACCTACTATCATTTTCACTTTCTTTAAAATGCTGAAAACAGGCTAGCTCCTGGTGATGCAAATCAAGGTTCTGGTTCCAGGAGAATGAGGAGTGTCATATAGGAACTCCGAAAGATACGTCTCAAGGCTAAAATGAACGATTATGACCATTAAACAACATGAAAAAGGAAAGAAGAATGCATTGATGACCAATTGTTCATCATATCCTTATTATCTGAAAAAAAGAAAGAAAAATGCACATTAAATCCCCTATCATTAACTTTGATATTAACGAGTGCAATACAGAATTATACATGAGTTAGCTAATCAACTATTGACAGTCGAGAGATTTCATTTTAAAGAAGGACGCTTCAGAATTTAGAGAAATGTAGCTGTGATGACACTAATGGTGTTCAAATTACACAGCTATATGTGGTGCTTAATGTGTGTAATTGTTTCTAATACTTCACCATTTTATACGATACGGAAAATTCAGATGGAGAAAATGGTATACCCATAGTGCCAGTTAAACTTTCCATCACCATATACCCCAAAAATCTCCAAAATGAGAGCTAGGAATGCACTGACCGTCTTCAAAATCATCTGCGGAACACAATGTCATTAGTATGAAGATACCGAGTACAGCAACGTAACTATGGAACTTTCTTCCCCTTTGACATACATATTGTACAAGACCAAATTTTTCTATAGTGAACAATTGCTTCCCCACGACATATGGGTGGAAAATGAAGTTATACAATGTCCTTTTTTGTGTCACGGGTTTCTCCTCTCCTCCTAGCAATGACTGGCTGATTTGTTTCCTCGATTCATCTTCAAGCAGTTCAACAACCTGTCGCTCACCCCCTGCCACAAATCCATATCATGCAAGTTATAGTCTGGTAAATTTTTGTTAGGTTGTGGAGCCTGATTAATATTTGATGTACTGTCCATTTATTCTCTGTAACTAAAATACTCTGATTTATTAATATATATATACTCCACCGCCGTGGAAGTTTACTCACGGGGTTTTACCACGAAATTCTCTCTCTTTCTCTCTCTAGATCTCTCATCTTCTTCTCTCTAAAGTTCTTGTGTTCTTCATCCGAAAAGTGTGTGTGTGAACTAGATCCTAACAATTTTTTCAAGGACTGCATGTAGTAGACCCCACAAACTTAAACACAGTCCATTAACATGCTAAGTTAGAGAAACTCCTCTTCCGTCGAAGGTACCAAGGGAAAGGTTGACTATTGCCATGGTTAAAATATCAAGACATTTCAGGTATTTTGATTCACTGTTATCTGGTTATACAAGACTAGTAGGAAGTTCTTGAGATATCTTTTGTATTTTTGCAATACCATTGGAAATAGAGATCATGCTTACCAAGGCAAGCGATCAAGTAACTTCCAAAAGAATAGAGTGCAAATGCTTCATAACAGTTCCTCAATATGTCGCAGGCAAGGGAAAGATTTGGGTTCCACAAGGATACAATCTGTAAAAGATTAGAACCAATTCAGTTAACTCACGAGAATTTGAAGTTACTTATTTAGAAACTTTGCATCAACTTTAAAGATTAATCTACGCTGTTGCTTTAGTCATTCAGTTTAAACATGTATATTGCATTTAAAGATAGTATATCTCGTAAAATAGTGAAAGGTGCAGCAAGACGTTATGATATTATATCCTATTAGAACCTTATTTCCTTGATACATATCTCAATTAACAATTCAGAAATCAGAGTGCATTTCACTGGTTTATATCCTTACTGATTCAGTTGCATAGACAGGAACCATGAAAATGACCCCCACAATCCATTTTTGTTCCTGATAAGCAAACACAAAGTTAAATCCTACATTCTAAGAAATAAGAATAAAGAGTACTCCATGTATACCTAAATTGAGTACTCACCGCCGGATTAGTATAGTATCTGAGATGCTGAAAAATTAAGAGAAGCGAGAGGATCAATGCTACCAAGACAAAGCATCCCCCAATTACTAGAGCAGGCTCGTGGAGATCTCTATATATATTCACATCGAGAGAGATGTAAAATGATGCCATGCCACATGATCTCTATTGCAATTCTCTCTAAAACTTATAACAAACACTAACCAAACCTGAAAAACAACAATGCAATTAGCTTGGAATGGTTATCTCTTAATCTACGATAGCCATTATTACTAGAACCAAGTAAAAAGTTTGCATTATTAGCATGTTTTTCAGGTGTTACTAAGTCTATGTATTCTTTGAGTTTGATGTCATTAAACTTGCATAAGACGACCCAATTTTTGTCACTTCTTTTCTTCGAACTGATTCCAAAACAATTTCAGTTCACCAAGCACATTGTGAAAACATCAAAATATCCTAAAGAATCCTTCTTTCAGCAGACTCAGAGGCGTATCCACAATTTTGAGATGATGGGTGCACTATTACAAAAAGGTGAATCAAAGATGTAAATTTGATCAGTTTAAGTTTAATCTCCTTCTGTCAAAAAAGGATTCATGTTTCTAACATCGAGGTGCACTCAATCATCATTGTACAACATTATATGATACTTCAAATGTAGGTTCACACATCAATATTTGAATACTTTTTTAAAAAATATAGCACTACTAAATATGATTTCAAAAGAGGATCATGGGTTCACGTGAACCTGGTGACCCCTCCTGGATACGCCTTAAATTCAACTCCGGCAACTCTTGGGGTGTAGAGCGTCCCCGAAACAGCTAACACAGGATGCTTTGTGTATCGGACTTCCTTTTTAAAGATGACTGCGCTCAATCCTGGCATGGATTTCACGCCCTACTTTAAAAATAAAAAAAAAACACTATTTTCCCACTGAATTTCCAACTGAAAAATGTTCAGGGCTAACGTGAATCTATTTTCCAACATGCATTTTCATTTGCTTTGTTTCTAGTAATGAAAATGTAAATAATTTCACAGTATGAATCAATTTTTTACCTGCCTTACACTACTGAGTATTATGTACCACTTATTTGTATGCAAAATTTGATAACAAAACAGAACCGAATTAGCGTTTCTTAATAGAGAAACAGAGAAATTTCATGCCTGTAAAATGAGAGTTGTGATTCCGCTACAGATCCGCCAAAATCCATTTTAACATTTCATCTTAATACTAACTAATATAATAATAAATTGTATAGTTTTTCAGGATATGCACACCCGCCGAGCGGCGATATAACAGTTTCCTTTTGTTCCTTTACTTTTATGTTTGACACGTTGCACTTTGTTTTACAATGACGAGCCCATGGCCCACTCCTAATTATTACATACACAAAATATATCGATTTTGTATCACTTATTTTCTTATTCTTAAAAATTTTCAAAATTCTTTATTTCTTTAATGTATGCAAACCGCATGTTAATATATCTGAGTCAATATTTAATATATTCAAGCTAATTTTTATGTACTCGAGCTATATATTAATGTATTCGAGCCAGTATTTAATATATCCAAGCTAGTTTTTAATATATTCAAGTAATATATTAATATATTCGAAACAATATTTAATGTATTCAAGCTTTTATAATTGTATTTGACTTTTTTCAATTTTTAAAAAATTAATATATTAAAAACTTATTAGGAATTGATTATAATTTCATATTAAAATTATGAAAGTTATCTAATTTACACTTAGATTGTGAATTAGATATTGATTGGATAGTAATTGGAAAAATCATACAAATTCCCCACCAAAGGTTGAGGGTAGAATATTTACTTTTGCCCATATATATAAAGAGTACTCCCTCTATTAGCCGATTTGGCTCGGTATACGGTATTAAAAAATAAAATAAAAGAAGATTTTAAAAATTGTGGTCTAAAATAAATGATAAAAATTTGTGTGATTAGTAAAATATTTTATTAAGGGTAAAATGAATATTTTAAAGTTAAATTGTTATTTAATATAGAATTGCGTTATTTTTGGGATTGACTAATAAAAAAAGCAAGTCATATAAACTGAGACAGAGGAATATTAGTTTATGATGAATATAGTTATGTTTTTATTTACATAAAAAAAAAAGCAAAAGTATATACTTAACTATATAATATAGCTTGCGAAAAGTTATAAAAATATATATGGATTATACAATATAACTTAGTTATACATGAGCTATACACATATTATACATTATAGGGAAAATTATATGAAATAGAAAACTATTAATTCAAATTAAATGTTATAACCATAGTTTATTTTATTTGTAATTCACAGAAAACAACCCAATTATTTTGCCGTCTGGTTCGATATACAATTAGTCATTTTTGGTATATAATTATCCATTCGGTATACAAATATATAAAATGTGTTTGTCTTTGTAAAAAGCGAGAGAAAAATGTATATACGAATACAAATACATATATTTTTCGTCTTATACACTTATAATTACAAATCTTATTATACAAACTACAATGTATAAATAAATTTATACAACACTGAACAATCTGTATAAACTTGGATGTATTTAGCGAATTATACAAATCAAAAGCTCCATAGAAAACATAAATTTGATATGGAGTGCAATTGTGCAATCTATAATTATAACATACAAATATGATTTTTATGTTTGTTATATGTGAAAATTACTCTACATTATAATATACTCAAAATTTTGAAGTAGCTTTACTATATATGAAGTATACAATGCTTATACCTAAAATATACATGAATTGTCTAATCTCAATCAATTTAAAAATCACCTTTATAAACTTTAAATATAAAATCTTTTTGATATTTCAAATAAAAAATGTAATTCACTCGAAACGATTCATATTCACGATATATCAAATTATAAAAAAAAATATGAAGAAAATGAAAGAAAAAGGAGGAGGAAGAACAAGGACGACGATGAAGAATAAGGACGAAGTCGATGAAGGTCTAAAATAGATTCGGCTATTCTTTTCTGCAATTAAGATGACCGAATGATCTTTTTGGGTAACCAATTGTATATAATATAATGTATGTACTTATCCCAATATCCATGAAAGCCAATTTATTTCGAAAGTAATATACATATACTCCATTTTTTTAAATTTATTTTTCTCACTTAAAAGTTAACTTAAGTTGAATACTGATTCAATCTTATGAACTTATTTTTAATATATGTTGGAGAAAATGATAATCACATATTAGATAATGTCCATACTAAATAGCAATAGCAAGAGAGTGACAATGATAACAAATATTAAGATGAGATAAATATGATACTCAAGTAAGTAATACAATAATATTGACGAAAACTTGATAGTATCAAAATATTACTATTCTTTTATAAGAACAACACTTTTTGTTTCTTACAACTCATAATAATATTACTTTCACACTATTTTCTCATGAACAAAGTAATAACTTGTGGATTGCTCTCTCTACTCTCTACTACTTTCTTTATTTTGGTGTGTCTTCAAATGTTCAATTACTACTCTATTTAATATTTATAGAGTTTTGAACCTCTTGATTACATCATTCATGGCATAAATGTGACAATTTTCACAAAATTTGGCTACCAATTTTCACAAATGTAGCTACCAACTTTAACATTTGTGGCTAGTAAATTTCCACAAGTATGGCTGCAAATTAGTTGTTGTCAAGCTTTGTTCCCACAAATCTCACCCTTAATTTTGATTTTTCTTCTTTACTCCAAGGCTTGATCTCAGTCTCTGAAAATCTTCAAATTTGAGAGGTTTTGTGAAGATATCCGCAATTTAATCATGAGATTTCACATACTTGAGCTCCACCTCTTTCATGGCAATGCATTCTCGAATAAAGTGATACCTTGTGTCTATGTGCTTGCTCCAATCATGATACACTAAATTCTTGTCAAGTACTGGTTGCGCAAATTTGTTATCAATACATAAATTGAGTTCCTTCAACAATCTCCTTAACCAAATATCATGACATGTACATGATGTCTTTGCCACATATTCATCTTCACAAGTCGAGAGAGTAAAAATTGATTGTTTCTTTGAACTTCAAGAAATAACACAATCACCTTAGAAAAATACCAAATCATATGTACTTTTTCTATCATTAATAATGTCTCCCGCATAATCACCATCATAGTATACCACAAGGTTAAAATCATCAGAATTAGAATAAAAATGTCCAAAATCGATTGTACCTTTTAGGTAACATGGAATTATTCTAGTGACTTTCAAGTGAGTGAAGGTAGAAGCTTCCATAAATGACTTACTACTCTAACCACAAAATATATACCTGGTCTCATACATGCAAGTATCTTAAACTTCCTACTGGACTTTTGAACAGAGTGGAGTCCACCTTTTCTCCATTTTTAAACTTTGACAACTTTAATCCACTTTCTATTGGGGTGTTCACAAGGTTACTATCAAACATGTTGAACTTCTTCAAAATCTCCATTGTATAACTTTTTTTGAGATATGAAAAATGCATTCCTCCGTTTACTTCACTTCTAAGCCCAAGTAATATTACATAAGACCTATGTCTGTCATCTTAAACTCAAGGACATGACTTTCTTGAAAGTTTCAAACAAAACTGGGTTGTTACCCAACAAAATAAGATCATCGACATAAGGAGAAACAAGCAAAATATCTCCATTAGTAAGAACTTTAACATGAAGACAAAGAGTAAATTCTTTGTCTTAAAAGTATTTGTCAATGCGACAATTTCAAGCTCGTGAAACTTGTTTCAATCTATATAAGACTTTCTTCAATCGAAACCCTTACCTTCATGGTTTTTGATGATAAAGCCCAATGGTTTCTCAAAACAGAATTCTTCAAGATATAAATTCAAGAATGTCGAGTTGACATCTAGGTTAATAGATCTTCCACTTCATTTACACCACCAAAGAGATCGATAAACGAATTGTCGCCATGCGAACAACATGTGAATAGACTTTCTCATAGTCGATGTCATGCCTTTTCTTGTAGCTTTAAGTCACAAGTCTTGCCTTGTATCTCTCTAACTCTTCATGAGCATCTTTCTTCGCTTTGGATATCCATTTGACTCTAATTACTTGATGATCCTTGGGAAGAGTTGTTAATTCCTAAATATTGTTCTTCTATATTGACTGGATCTCCTTCTCCTTGACTTGTCTCCATTTTTTGTTAGTAACAACTTCATCAAAATTCATTGGTTCAATATCAACAAAGAGATAACACAAAAAACCAAAATTAGTAATTTCTTATGTCTCATCATATATATAGTTCTTGGATGCTCCCCATCCTATGCAGTTTTTCATTTGAACTCTCTTGAATAGAAGGAAATGCAATATTTTTTGGTGAAGGATGTGGGTTTGCATCCTGTGCAAGTGTCATGGTTTCCTGTTTTTCTTCATCTCCAAAATATAAAAGAAAAGCATATGTTCTTTATTTTGGAGCCTGTCAATTTCATGTTACTTCTTCATCAAATTCAACATCGCAATTCGCGACTCACCACAACCTTGTTATTGCTTGGATAGTACAATTGGTAGCCTTTGGAACTCACTTCATAGCCAACAAATACATACTTGTGTAATGATCCGAAAGGTCATTTTTTGAAAATTTTGAATATTCGTCTAAATATAATAAGTTAATTTATGGGTAATTTATTTTTTAATAATTAAGCTAGTTGATAATAATGAGACAAGTTTAAAATTTATTTAAGAATCTATACCACTTGACCAATATTTATTAAAATAAGTTAGTAGAGTTTACCATCTTCTAGCCGTGAAAAGAATCTTGTTACTAGTATATTCTAGCCAAGACACTTATCCAACGATTTCCCCTTTTTATCTTTATAGGAAACAATAAGAAATATTTTCTTTTAATTTTTATCATGTGAATGATATGCTAGCATTACACTCTTAGGTGGTAGGTAGATTATTTTGTTGATTCACGAGAAAGAAAAAACAATAAGTTTCATCAATTAACTAGACAATGAATCAATTAGACCATACAATAACTTAATAGCATGAAACAACATGACATCTAATACATGAATTAGAGTTACTGGTGAAATAAACACAACAAAATAAGATATTAAAACTTGGTATAGTCTAAATGTATTAAGACACAATGACACAGGATTACCTGACAACATGAAGAAAACAAAACGTATCAAGAGATGATACTACCTAAATACCTCATAGAAGACGTCTAGTAGACATAGTAAAATGAATGTTGTTAGTTTTGAAATCTTATTGCAAATATTTATTTAAATAGATTTCATTGATTTGGAAGCTCAACAAATAGCATGCTCGCACACATATACCCTCACAAACCAACTCGCTCGCTTCGACCTCGCCCCGGTCATAGCCCTTGGAGCAAAACTCCCAACTCAGACACACCTGATTCAGATAAACTAGGAACTAAGACTCGCATCTTTGACACATGAAGATGCCTATCGATGCTTCCTTGGCCGTGTGGAACACGGATTAGCATTATGTCATTCCTACAAGTTCCCTAATTCTTATCTAAGGTTGAATAAGATTAAATTAATCTCGCAAAATTCGTTCTCAAATGATTCATCGATGGAATTAGGCGGGGAAGGCTCAAATCTCGGAGTGATTGTTCAATTATTTGAGGCAAGTGGATTTCTCGACCCTTGTTAAATGTATAAAATCATGTATTTCCTTGTGGTATATGTTGAGGAGTAATGTGACTTGGTGATAGGTTGACTTGTTCAAAATGAATGATCCTAATAAGGAAAAAAGGGTAATAAAAAAGCAACTTGATTATGTATGGATAGGTGATGTGCTAAGAATGATTGGAAGGATTTATTGATTCATTATTGATGTTTTATTGCGATTGTGTTGTCCTGAATTGTGCATTGATATGAAAATGGTCATCTTCTCATTAATTGTGTCAACATGTCATTTGCACTGGTTATGAGATATGGTTGTGACAAGTGTTATGTGAATTGAGAAAGAATAAGAAATAAAAGAGAATGTATCATTTTGATGAACATGTCGCGCTCTGCGATGGATCTTATGATTCGAGGGACGTGTCGTACACTGCAAAAGATTCTATTATCTAGGGTCATGTCGCACTCCGTGACAAATACATGGAAAGATATGTCCCCATGGGTCCCGGACTGAGAGACATCGGATCTGTATCATTAGATCTGACATGTATCACTATATTTGACATTGCATTTCATTGTATTCCGCATCTTTATCATTTGTGAGCTTATGAGTACTTCTCTGTGGAGCTTGTGATGGGTGAACTTGATCTTGTGTGTTGCTGATTTGTAATGATTAAAGTTATGTGGTTGCACTATGTGTTAGGTATAAATTGTGAACTATTAGGTTGGACTGATTTTTATGCAAGTTGTAGTTGTCGAGGTTTGGTTGGGGTATGAGAAGTACCTGTATCCTATACCCTTAGCTTGTGTTTAGGAGTTTGCTAGATGAGTACCGTGTGGTTTGGTACTCACCCTTTGCTTCTACATTTGTGTAGGTTACAAGCCCATATCTTCGTAAGACTCTCTTTCTTCTTGTCCGAGGCTTCTTGTAGAGATTTGTGAGGCACTTGCTTATCATATCAGTGGACCCTTTAACTCTTATTTATGATTTAGTTCTACTTTAGAGACAACATCTTTTGAGACTTGCATGTTTTCTTTCAAATCTATTGAAATACATTAGATGCTTATGTACGTGACAATCAAGTTTCAGGGATTTTGTTAAATTGACTTGTTATCCTTTTATTTTATTTCTACACTTTATCATAATAATTGGGTTTGAGGCTGAATTGTCTTGGTGGGATATAGCGAGTGCCATCACATCTATTTTGGGTCACCCTAAACACGCGAGAAATAGACCAGAGTCCCAGGTTCATAAGTCTCACGTGTATACAAGTCGAGTCTAAGTATAATCTGGAGGATCGATATGGATACGTCTGTACTTATTTTTAAGAGGCTATGAAGATTATTAGGAAACTTCCTTTTTGTTCATTCCTTCTCATCGTACATGATTACCTTTCTTTAGTATTGAGTTATTGTGTGTTCTTTTGATAGATAGCGAGGACTAGAGCGGCTGTTACTGGTGGTAGAAGGGAGGCAGTACCCAAGATAATTGTTGAGGCCTCAATTAGGGGTAGGGATAGATCCCGAGCTAGAGTTCATGCCCATGGAATGACACGAGCCAGAGGTCATTCCCGTGGAGTAGCACTAGTGAAAGCCCGTGCTAGAGAGGTCTCTTCAGAGCCTCAGATTGATGATAGAGAGGACTAAATTCCTCCAAAGTCTGCATCCACACTTTTTCTTTAGGATACCTTATTGAGGGTTGTGAATGTGCTCGAAAGATTTTCTCAGGGTGTTGGTGTGATCAGCACACAACATGACTCTCAGTCAAGAGTGAAGACTCAGACCCAAAAACAGTAGCAAGCTCCAGTTATTCAGGATCCGATGGGACAGCCACTAGCGGAGCCCGTGGTTATAAATGATCTTGTGATGGGCGAATTATGAGATTGTTTAGACAAGTTTTGAATGTGAATTGTGTAATTATTGGTCTACTTTTCATGTGTTTACGGGGACTAATTTAGGTGTTGAACATGATTAGTGAAAAAGACCAACAAGAATTCTAAAGGAAGAAAAAAATAATAAAAATGGAGTGCCTACCTTTCCGTGTACCCAGCGGCGCGCCTGCATGAAACTCAAGATGCTCTTTAGTCCTCCGTGCGCCAGTGATGCATCAAATTGCCTGTGCAGGGTTAAAGTGTGAAAACATCAAAAGTGAGGGTATTTTTGGAATTTCATGCGAATCCTATGTTATATTGTGTTGGAGCTTATCCCAAAAGGATATCGAGAAACAAAGCAAAGAAGAGGCTAGGTTAAGAAGAAGAAGAGGGGCGGTACACAACTCGAATCCATATTGAAATTTGGGATTCAAAGTTTGATTGCTATGTTATCATTTTCATTTTTTTCTTATTAAACTTATTCTCCTCCATGGAGTAGATTTGTAGAGGGTATTTGAGAAACACGTTGCATTGATGAATTTGTTGGGATTTTGATTTTCATTCCTTATGCTTGAACTTCTCATGAAAGTTTGAATTGAATTGCAATTCTATTCATTATTTTATTTAAATGAAAGGGGAATATCTAGGTGAATATTGTTGCATATTTTTGTTGGATTGTATCAATTCATTTTCTCTAAAGTAAATGAAAGAGCTTGTTGATAATTATTGATTAAATCTCAAGAAAAAATACTCGAAGGATGTTACTTCCTTAAGAACAGTCATTAACATGTTCTTGTATATTAGAATCACCGGGTAATAATTAGTTTATTATTTAACTTGAGATTCATTCGGAAGATAAATCTAAGGCTTAAGGATACTCTAATCAACTATTGAATTTGAGAAAATCGATAAATTTTTAGATGTGATGAATGAATGTGGTAAATTCTAAATTATCATTATGCACTTGTTTAGTCTTGTACCCTATATTTTATTATCGATATTAGACGTCATAGTTACCATTTTTTATAATCATCATTTAGTCTATAAATGTGGTTATATCCACAACAAACTCTCTTCTTTTGATCATCTAAATAATAACTAATAAGATTTGATTAAATTATTATTCGTACTAATCCCATGAAGATGATATTTATACTATACTATCTTTGACTAGCAAAGTGCTAAATTATAGTGTGTTTGTATTCATCATCTTACATTAGTAGTTGAGGGTCAAGATGTACCGTTGGTTGTTGGACAAAGGATGAACAGTGCATGTATGCAAAATTTTGAATGAGGGACCTACCTAATTTTCAGGGTGGGAGGAGTGAGGACGCTCATGAGTTTTTGACTACATACCGAGAGTTGCAATATGTGGTTGGGTTATCTGAGTCACATGGGGTTCAATATGCTACACTCCGGCTTCGTAGGCCAATAGGAGAGTGATGAAGAGTTTATTCGGGGTCTTTGCTAGTTGGATCTCCTCCAGTTATGTGGGAGACATTTTATAGTGTCTTTGTTGACCGCTTCATCCTTTGGAGCATGAGAGAGGAGAACCGCTTGAGGTTTGAGAATTCTAAACAAGACAACTTATCCGTTGTAGAGTATTAAACCCATTTTTTCAATTGTCTAGGCAATTTTTAGCCATTATTTCGAACGAGACGGACATGATTCGTACATTTGGATTAGGATTACTTTCTTAATCAGATTGACTATGTTCAGGCATCTCGTGTGGAGGCTTACTTCCAATCTATTATGAGCACTCCCAAGGAGGCGGAATTGATGGAGAGAGGAATTTGGGGAACCTAAGAAGGCTCCTACATTATGTCAGCTTTTTGGTGCCTCATTTTGAGGTAGGGAATCACAGAGGGAGTAGTTCCTTCCTACATCTGGGAACCGTGAATGATAAAATACCTCATAGGTCTTCTAGCGTGGATCAAGGCTCATATGGTTCATAACAACTACCTATTGGCGAGGGAATTGTAGTAGGTTTTTAGGATCCATACAATAGTTCCAAAATTAGAGGTTTTGCTTTAGTAGTGGAGATACAGATCACCTGATGTGACAATGTACTTTTATGAGGGGCCGAGGAGGACCCCAACTTAATTCTTCATTTCATAATAGACCGCCGATACCATATGGAAGAGGTCAAGGCAGAGTTCAGTCAGGTAGAGAATCTAGTAGTGGTACTACAACATAACAGAGAGAAGGTAAAGGTACCACCCACCCTAAATGTGGTAGAGGGTCCTGTGTTATGATTTCTTGGGGAGACCCGTGGCAGACTTCAAATGTTGTTATTCCATGTATCATCAGTATGTCATTGATTTGCAAATGTATTGTTTGATCTGGGTCTATATTTTCTTATGTGGCCACTTATTTTGTTGTTGAATTTGATATGATGTGTGATATCTTGCTTGTACCTATTTGTGTTTCTACACCCGCGAGTGAGCCCTTAGTGGTAGATCGAGTGTATCGATCATGTCTTGTTTCATTTACGAGGTAAGACACCTGATTGGGTAGACTTGATCATTGTGGGGATGGTAGACTTTGATATTATCCTGGGTATAGATTGACTTTCTCTTTATCATGTAATTTTTAATTGTAATGCTAAGACTATATCCTTAGTCATTCTTGGTGTTTCGAGGATTGAGTGAAAGGGTGTTAGTGGATCTTATCCTAAGAAAGCCAATTCCTTCATCCGTGCTCAAAGATTAGTGGCGATATGGTGTTTGTCTTACTTAGCCTTCATTCAGGACACTAGCATTCAACCCCTTCTCATGGATTTGTTCTCATTGTTCATTATTTTCTCGATGCATTCCCTTCTAATCTTCCAGGTGTTCCTCCCGATAGGATTCTTGATTTTGCTATTGATTTGAAGCGTGGACTAAACCCATTTCTATTCCTCTTTACTGTATGGCTCTAGTAAGAGTTAAAGAATCAGTTGCAGAATTTGTTAAGGGGTTTATTCTCCCAATGGTTTCCCTTTAGGGCGCCCATGTGTTGTTTGTGAATAAGAAGGATGGGACTAAGGGGATATGTATTAATTACAACTGAACAAGGTAACTATGTAGAATAAATATCCTCTTTCGCATATTGATGACTTATTTGATCAGCTACAAGGAGTATCGTTGTTCTGTAAGTTTGATATGAGGTCTAAGTATAATTAGTTGAAGATCAGGGTTAGATATCTCTAAGACAATTTTTAAGTCTCGGTATGGGCATTATAAGTTCCTAGGGATGTGATTTGGGTGGACTAACGCCCCTACAACATTCATGGATTTGATGAGTGGGATGTTTTGACCGTACCTTAATTATTTTAAGATTTTCTCCATCGATGATATTTTGGCTTACCCCAAGACTAAGGAGGACCATGTTTGACACTTTGAGGATTGTACTTTAGAGGTTGGGGAAAGACAGTCGTATGAAAAGTTCTCAAAGTATGAGTTTTGACTTAGTTTTGTGGCATTCTTTGGATATGTGGTGTCCAAGGAGAGTATTAGAGTAGATCCGGCTAATATTGAGGCAATTATGGGTTGTACGTGACCTAATTCTCCTACCAAGATTTGAAGTTTTGTGGGATTGACAGTGTATTACTGATGATTTGTTCATAGTTTCTTTAAGTGTGAGGAGAACTTTTAAAAGCTCAAGACTTTATTGACTTCGACTCCTATGTTGAATCTACCTGAGGAGGGCGTTGACTTTACAACTTATTGTGATGCTTTTGGAGTCGGTTTGGGTGGTGTATTGACGTAGAAGGTGAAGGTGATTGCATATGCTTCTAGGCAGTTGAATACCCATGAGAAAGAACTACCCTACTCACGATTTAGAGTTGGCAGTCGTGGTCTTTGTTCTTAAGTATGATGTCACTATTTTTGTAGGGTGCATTGTGAGATCTTCATCGACCACTGGAGTCTTCATCTTCAATTAGAAGGATTTAAACTTGAGGTAGCATAAATGACTTGAGTTACTGAAGAACTATAATGTGACCATTCTATATTATTCGGGGAAGGCTAATGTGGTGGTCGATGCTTTCAGTAGGAAGACTCTTAGCATGGGGATTCTTATCGCGCTTAGTATTAAGGACAGACTATTGGCTAGAGATGTTTTGATGTTAGATAACGATCTTGTTCGATAGTCTATTTTGCAGGATAATGATGGTATGATTGCTTTTATTGAGGCTGAGTGTTCTTTAGTTGAGCAGGTTCGTGAGCTCCAATTTAATGATGAGAAGTTATGTCTCTTAGAGGGGAAGCCAAGGAGGTTATCCTTGATTCTGATGGTATCTTGAGGATCGGTGACAATATTTATGTATCCAAGACGAGCGAGTTGATTATATTGATTCTTGAGGAGGCTCACTGTTCTCGATATTCCATTCATCTAAGAGCGGCGAAAATGTATCATGATCTGAGTCAGCATTACTGGTTGTATGACATGAGGAAGGATATTGCAGATTTTGTTTCTAGGTGTTTGACTTACCAGCGGGTCAAGAGTAAGCACTAGCGGCCCGAGGGTATATCTAAAAGGATGTTTATTCCTACATTGAAGTGAGAGTGTATCACTGTGGACTTTATTTATGGCTTTTCCTACCACATAATTGGATGGTTATAACTCCATTTGGGTTGTTCTTGATAGGCTGACTAAGTCTTCCCTCTTCATTCCAGTTCGGGTGAAGTATACAATAAAGAAGTTAGCCGAGCTTCATATCAATCATATTGTGCAACCACACAGAGTCCCACTTTTTACTATATCACATTGTGATTTTGAGGCTGACTTATCTTGGTGGGAAAGAACAAATGCCATCACATTCATTTTTGGATTGTGACAACTTGACAGTTCGACCGTCAAGTTTATCTCTCCCTTGATGTGGAAGATGAGCATAGGATATGCTCCCGAAGGTTCTCAACGGATTGAAACTTGGCTTTCTTCCGCTCCATACTTCTTGAGGCATTTTCTCTCGTATATTTTTTGTTGGAGGTCTGTTGCTTAATTAAACTGCAGAAAAAACAACCTAAGGCCAATCTTTTTTGGTAGATGTTTAGCTTTCAACAAACATATAACCATGTTAAGAATTGTTCTAGACTTTATTTATATAACTCCATTTTATTGTGGTGAGTAAGGTACTTTAGAGGATGAAAAATTCCATGTACTTTAGAGGATGAAAAATTCCATGAGATTGACAAAAGTCATTAAATTCTTTTGCAGTGAATTTGCCTCTTCTATCGGACCTAAATATTTTTATTTCATGGGCGTTTTCTTTTTTCGAAAAGTGCTTTAATTATTTAGAGGCAAAAAAATTTCAGATTTTTGCTTCAAGAAGTATACCCATGTCTTTTTACTGAAATCGTAAATAAAAAGCAAGAGTTATTTATCCAAAAAGTATAGATGAATTGGACAACACATATCGATGTGTATAAGTTTGAGTGACTTACTTGTTCTTGATGTTGTCTCCTTTGTAAAACTCCGCCTCAGATGTATTCCAAAAAGAAAAGCTTCACACAATTGATTCTGATGGTTGATTGACAAAATTTCATCAATCATGTTCTTGTCTCCTATTGATTTGAGTGTTTCAACATTTATGTGTCCAAATCACATATGCCAATACCATGAGTCATCTTTCACATTAGTCTCCAAACAATTTGCATCTATGGTTTTTAAGATTCAAAGGGAACAACCTATTCTTTGTCATATGCGCTTTAGAGATTGAGTTGTTACTTGAATCTCTAAGCCAAAGATGCATATTTTTCATATGAATATCATATCCTTTTTCAAGAAGTTGACTCAAACTCAAAATATTACTTTTAATTTTGGCACATAATAAATATTGTTAATCTCTTAGGGCCACCATCTTTACATGATATCAAATTCATATGTATTCACTCAATTTGAATCTTTGAGGTATCTCCAAAAGACAAATTATCTTTCACCGTCTTCTTTATCTGCACAAACTTGTCTTTGTGGCCACACATATGATTACTTGTTTCATTTATCAAGATACCATGAATTGCAATCGTCTGTATCTTTTTCCTTGAGTGGAAATAACAATGTTGATTGATCTGTGTATGTTATTGTCAACAATATTAGCTTTCTCTTCAATATTACTATGACATTTCCAAGAGTAATGTCTAATTTTATGACAATTATATCATTCAATTTTAGATTTTTCATACCTCATTTCATTGATATCTTAATAGGCTTCACGCCCTTTACCTACTCGTTGACCATAGCCACAACTTCTGAATGACTGGTGATTTTTATCTTTATTATTGAATTTGTTAATTAACTTCTTCCTCTTCCATGACCTCCACTACCGCCACAGCTTCGCTATTGTCCATTTCCTTTGTAACTTATTTCAACTTCAAATCCTTTGAAGGATGCTTGAGTTTTAAGAAGTTTCTCTAGTGCTCTTATTTTTTATTTTTTTCTTCGTGGGCTTGTAAAGAACCTTCCAATTGCTTTATTGTCATAGAGTCTAACTTATTAGACTCCTCAATAGTACACACCGCATATTCAAATTTGAGTGTTAAAGGACACATAATATTTTCTACCACACACACATCATCTACTTTCTTTCCATATCTTCTTAGTTGATTTACAACCATCAAATCAAATTTCAGCCTGTTTGTGAAAATTTTTGGTAGAAAATTCGATGTGCTAATAGATGTGGGTGATATAATTCTAACAAGAGATTGGGAAGAAAAAAATCTCTAAACAAAGAAGAATTTGTCAATACGCTTCCAGATGAGGAAACTTGGAAAACTCAATTATTTTCTTGGCTTGGAGATTGATCGTGGTAAAAGAGAAATTTGATTGCATCAATAGATCTTTGGAGTATTTTTGTTGTTGCAGAGCTAATTGGTACTGTGAATCTAACTATAGAGGAGACCATGATATCCGTTGTTACACTACTGACTTTGTGTTTAGCTTGGTGTTTGAGCAATTTCTTGGTGCAACAAAAGACAACCAACAATGACATTGTCAACAACAGAAGCATAGTATAGGTCAACCAACAGTTATAGCTCAAAAAGTACATAACTTATGCAATTAATGAACGATCTAATCAGTCAGTAATTCGTTTGACTAAAAATATGTACTGTGATAATCAATCAACAATTTTCTTGGTTGAAAGTCCTTTTTTCCATGCAAGGACTAAACATATTGAGATACATTACCGCTTTATCCTAAAAAGTGTTGTTAGGAGAGATTGATTTGGAGTACATCTAAACAAATCATCAAATTGCAGATTTATTCAACAAAGGTTTTAGTGTCAACAAGTTTGAGAGTTTTTGCAAGCAACTGGCATGGTTAAGACGGAGAACTGATGTCAAGAAAGGTTGTTAAAGTTGACAATATCACTCACATTTTAATTTGACCATGTCTGCAGGATAACTATTTTTTTCAGCTTAGTTGTTAGTTTGATATTTTATTTAGTATGTGGGTGTTCTCCTATTTTCTAGATTAGCAGATATCTTAGGAAAGATAGGTTATTGGATTCAGTTAGTGATTTAGTGGGATTGGAACTCTATTAAGTTGTGTATAAGGTCATGATGAAATGATTGGATAAAAATTTGGTCAATCGTTAGTTTTTTATAGAAATTCTTTTCTCAGAATCCTCTAGTTATATTTTATTTAGAACTTATTGTATCTTAAGTTCTTTAGTTTTCGCGTGAAGAATTATCTTTGGGAGAAACCTAAGTATTTCATGGCATTAATTGCTAGTGCTTCAGCCTTTGTCCATTCAAGAGAGTTTCTTTTTTTAACTCTTGCATTTTATGATTTGCACCAAGGACAAAACACAACTTTAAGTGTGGGATAAAAAAAAGAGTAACTTTCACATATAGCAAATATAAAAATTATATTTGTATGCTATAGTTATTGTTTGTATAATTGCGCTCCATATCAAACACAAATATGTATATTTCGCTATACATATACAAAAGAAAGCAATTGTATAATTTTGATATACATATACAAAAGAAAGCAGTTGTATAATCTGCTTTGGTATACATATACAAAAGATCAATTGTATAATCTGTGTTTGTATAAAGAGAGAAAGAGAGAAAGACAAAAAAAACTGGACAGGGGAAGATCGTATTTGTATAAATATAAGTGTATAGGATGAAAACATGTGCATTTATATTTGTATATACAATTTTCTCTCGCTTTATACAAACACAAACACAATGTATACATTTGTGTTTGTATAAAGTGAGATAGGCGAGTGAGCGAGCGAGATCTAGGAGAGTGGTGAGCGATATCTGGTAGAGGGGAGAGAGGGTAACGAAAATATATGTATACATACAATTTTCTCTCGCTTTATAAAAATACAAACGCATTTTATACATTTGTATTTTTGTATAAAGTGATAGACGCGAGTGAGCAAGCGGGATCTGGGAGAGGGGAGAGAGGGAAAAAATATATGTATATATACAATTTTCTCTTGCTTTATATAAACACAAACGCATTTTATACATTTACGTTTGTATAGAAGCGAGAGAGGCAAGGGAGAGAACGAGAGTGGCGAGCGAGATTCACCAGGAGAGAGACAAAATAGTAACAGTTTGTTATGGAGTACAATTAAATCAAACTATGATTATAACATTTAATTTGAATTAATAGTGTGTTATTATATACAATCAATCAATCTATATAATAATATAAAGCTGAATCTTGAATCGCTGATGTGGCACCCCTCAATGGCCAGCATTTGCAATTATATGTTTTCTCTTCTTTCTTTTTTTAGTTATTTATGATTTTTTCGCAAAAAATATTGAGTTAAAACATCACAGTAAATGCAGCCCAAAACTTACGTTAAAACTCAGCCCACTACCATCATCATTTATCACCTTTTCCTAAAACTTTCTCTATTCCTTCTTAAAGATATTATTATATTACAATTAAGTCACTTAATACCAATGTAAGTTACAATTTTATTTATTACTATTTTATTTTTTAATTCATATTATTCAATTAAGTTACAAATTTATTGATTACTATAAATACTAAAGCATATCATCCTCACATATGGTAAGAATTTCTTTCTTTTTTGATTATATTTACACTTAAGTACATCACTTTGTTGTGCCTAATTTTATAATATTTAGATCATTTGTGATTAACTTTTTTTGTTTACAGTATGAAAGATAATATGAACATATGCCTATGTTGTTTGTGAGAATTCAAATTCAAAATTCAAAATTCAAACTTCATAGGTAATATTATTTGTTTTGTTTTAGTTTAGTTGATGTCTCTTATTTATAGTGTTTTTCCTTCTATATTTCTCGTCTGTGTTATTTTCTTCATTATTGTTGGTGATTTTTTCATACTTTTCATTCTTCACATATTTTGGTGAATCATTTTTATTGTTTATGGTGAAAGATATGATGAACATATTACAATATTTGGGAATTGAAGTTGATGAACACAATATCATTATTAGTACATACAAATTTTATTACTATTCTCTTTTACTCTTTGAAGAAGTTAATAAATTTATGGTTATAATATTAATTCAAATATACTAATCTCACATTTATTTGTCAGGATAATATTCTAACTTTAATAGAAATAAGCATGATTTACTAAATCATATTTAATTTATAAATGGAAAAAATAAAAAGGAATTGACAAAGTATGATTATCTTCATGCTTTGAAAGGACATGACAAGTTAATAAATTTGATATTTTCCTCATCTCAAAATAAATAATATAATTTGTATGCATATGCTACAATAATAAACTTTTTGATATTAAAAAAAGGTATAAAAAAGGACTCAACTTTCTTGCTATGGGGATTTTGATAAAGTTTATTTAAAAAAAAAATCTCAAATTTGTTATATGCAATTTGATAAAGTATAAAAAGATTGTTTCAAATAATTAATTTCTTCAAATATTTTATATTCTTTATGTAATTGGTGTTATATATATTTCAATCTATTTTTTATATGAATTTATAAGTATATTACATTTGTAGTAAAATTAGTGAAGATAGAAAGTTATTTACAAAATATTTCACAAGCTAAGATTAGTGAAAGGAGAAAAGACAGTTTACTCATCATTACTGAAGAAAGGATAACAACTTTCGAAGAATATGAACATTAAAAAAGAAAGTAGTAAAAGATTACAATATTTGGAGGAAAAGAGTAATTTTATAAAACTATAATTGATCTTATTTGAACCACAATAAATATTTGAAAATTATTTTGAATTGACGAAAGGAGGATAATGGCATTTTGATGTTCTGAACTTTCAAAATTTACAAGTTTATTTGATTTAAATTCTTTAATTTTGTGAGAAAGATACAAACAAAACAAAAAACATACGAAGAATAAAAGATAGATTTAAAAAAATTATATAAAATTATAAAAGCATGGGATACACATATTCAATAAAATTATAGGTAGGATCATTGAAGGTAAACTCTTAGCTTAATCGATTTAAAATTACTACAAATATAAAAACTTAAATAGTATATAAACTTGATTAAGACTTCACATATGATATATTTGGATTAAGCACAACAAAGAACCTTTACAAAACTTTTAGCAGTACTATTTTAATTCTTTTTTTGACAAAATTTAACGAGTTATTTATGATCGCGCGAAGCGCGACTAAGTTCACTAGTATATATATAAAGCTGAATATCATTCCGCTGATGTGGCATGCTTCAATGGTCAGGAAATTTATTTATTTATTTTTTCAAAATTTTTGGGGTTTTTCCCCTATTTTTCCATGTTAATGGATTTTAATTAAGGCTAAGGTAATTAATAAATTCTAATTAATTATTAATTAACGTTTAGTAAAGTAATGCCATGTAACTGTTTTTCTCTTTCGCCCACTATCACAAATTGACAGCTATATAAATATAAAAATTCAACACCCTCAATAATTACATGAAACCTTCATATACCTAACAGTAAATCATTAATTATTAATAAATATTAATTGTGCAAATAAGACTTATAAAATTTCACAATAACATTAACATAACTGCAGCATTAACAACAAAATAAACAATAACCTTATATATAGTACTGAATTAGTTATAGATTTCAAACACACCATGTTTTCTTGTTTAATGCATCATTACTCTGATCATATTTTGCGGATCATTTTTTCTATAAAGTAGTAATTTTTCTTTTTCTATATTTGCAGATAAAGAAAGTATATGTGTACAATGTGATGCTTGGTGATGCTAAGATATTGATGGATACATTCTTTTGTTAAAGTAAGTGACAGGTTTAATCTCATATCCTTCAATTCTTAATTAGAATTTTGAAAATAAAATCATCAATAATAAATATTTATTTTGTAAATGAAAGTCTATAAAAACTCACATTATGTATATCAAAATAAAATAATTACAAAATCTATCAAAATATATATTAAAGAAGCTCAACATACCGAAAATCGACAAGTCGGTTTGTAAATCTTAAGAATGACGATCATTACAAGTATCAATTCTTTATTTCTATCATGTTGATTTACAAAGAATGAGAACTGTAATATTGGATATTAAATTGTATGAAGAGTTAATTAAAAAAATAAATTTATAATTATTATTTTTAAAAATAGTGATTAAATTTAGTGTGATAATGGAGTAGAATGAGGACGTAGAGATGGCAATTTACAAAATTAAAGGAAGAAGATATCAAATTAATTGGAAAGAAATAAAAAGAAAAAGGTTAGACACAGAAAAATCTAAACATAGTAAATAAATAATGACCATTAAAAAGTAAGAAAATAAATATAGAATATTAAGTTACGTTGCCTTTTATTTTATTTATAAAGTAACTTAAATATAAACTTTATGTTCCAATTCCGTTTCCTTGTATGCTTCTTTTTAATTTATCAATTATACTATTTTCAGTTTTTATCTTTACTCTTAATTTTTAATTAAAGGATAAAAAATAGCAATTTTTAAAAAAAAATCAATCTATGGCCTTTTGCTCATTTTTATTAGTATTTTGTTCTTTTTGTTAATTTCTTTGTTGTTTACTTAGAAAGTAAATTCTATTTTATTATTTTATAACTCAAAAGTCACTCAATTATTGATATTCCACTTAAAAAATTCACTTAACTATTGATATTTCAATTAGAAAGTCATTCTATTTTTCAAATCATAGAATAAAAGTATACTTTTATAATTATCTTACATTAATTTAATATATGAAATTAGAATTACAAATTATACGTAAATATGTAAGTTATTTTTATTTAATTCAAATATTTATAATATATAAATTCTCTTTTCTATTTATATTTTGCTTTAAAATTATCTTCAATGTATTTAGTTTAGATGTAGTTATATTTGGGTAGGATTTTCATTATAGAAAATGTTTTTGATTTTTTAGCATCATAAATAATGAGAGAAAATGTAGTATAGGTGACCTATTTAAAGTGGGATGGAGGAAATAAGAAAATAATAATTAACTTTGATATCATTTTAATTGGACAATATAAAAAAGATAAAAAATTTAATAAAGAGTTTCATATAATATAATTAAGTAGACAATAAAGTGATATAAGATCGGAAAAAAAGAATTAATTATTTAATAACTGCGCGAAGCGCGGTCAAATTCCCTAGTATATATATAAAGGAGGACCATAGACAAGGTGATGTGGCACCTCTCTATGACCTCCATTTGCATTTAGCTCTTCTTCTTTTTTTTTTCGCTTTTTTTAAAAAATAAATCAATTATTATATCATAAAAAACATTACTTAAATTTATTAAAAATGAATATTTTATTATTGGAGGATCATATATAACAAAAACTATTCATATTTTTTGATTTATTTATCTCACTTATAATAAAAGGATAAGCATAATTTATTTATTTTTTAGTTTTTTAATTTAAATTAATTATTTTATTGTAAAAATATTACTATATTTATACAAATAAATATTTTATCAATGTAGGAACATTTACAATAAATAACTCTCTCTATATTTTTTCTATTTGTTTATCACACTTCTAATCATGAAATCGTAATAATTTTTTTTTTACATTTAATTATTTTTATTCTTTAATTTATTTACTAGGAGTTACTACCCATGACTTGCCCCTCTTTAATTTTTACTTTTAATAATATTCATAACTCTCATAATTTTTATGTTCATAACCTCCAAATTAAATTTGTAAGTTTATGATGTCTTATGGTATTCCTTTATTTTGCCTATAAATTCATATTAGTTTCATGAAGATTCACATCCACAATTATCCTTTCTCTTTTCATCATATTGGTTTGGTTTGTAACAAAAGAAGTACATGAAGGTAATAAATATTTCATTGCAAATTTTTATTTTTTATTTCCTCTATTTTTGTCTATATAAATTTGTATTTGGTTTGTGAAATGAAACTAACATGTAACCAAAAAAAAGTACATGAAGTTAATAAATATATCATTTTCAAGTCCTTATTTTTTCATTTCCTTTATTTTGTCTATATAAATTCATATTTATTCTCATGAAGATTCACATACAAAGTTATAATTTCTCTTCTTCATCATACTTGTTTGTGAATTAACTAACATGTAACAAAAAAAAGTATATGAAGGTAAGATATATTTCATTCTAATGTCTTTCTTTTTATTTTTATGTACTTAGACATGCTTTCTTATTATATTTTTTTTATGTTTGTATTATCATTTATCAAGTAAGCATGATTAAAAAAATCTCTGTAATTCTTAACAATGTGTTGTTTGTATGCAATTGCTCTTTCTAATAGTTAGTTTTCCAGATATAATATAGTTTAATTATAATATTTGTTAGATTTCATGAAATAATTATTGTTTAGTATTGTTAGTACTATTGAAAAGATAATATACAAATATATTACATATAGTTTATATTTCGTTCTTTCTTTTGACATAATTATTTTTAATTGGTATATGATTTCTTTGTATTCAGTTGGTTGCATATAATGAAGAGTTTGACATATGGATCAAAACATGATGGCGATCTCTTTGCAAAGGAAGATGGTAGAAGGGAAAAAAATGAAGCATAATTAGAGATTATTTTTTCACTTTGAATTGTATTAGCAACTTAGTTACATTTGCTAGAGTTTTTTAAATTTTGATTTATATAAATAGTTTAGCTAAATGTATTATGTTGTCAATGCTAATTATTTGATCCTTTAGTATTCTACTTTCTCTTTGTTAAGAAGAAAAATTAATATAATTATTTCATTTTAACAACAAAACAAAAAAAATGATGATTAGGAGTTTAATTTTATTATAATTATAAAAAAGTAATTGAAAAATAAAATATTGTTTTCATGATGTCATTTTTTGCGTATGTAACAATCTGTCACCGTTCTTTTTGCTTCGTATATATAATTTTTATGTAGCCACCAATTATTATATTTTCTCTGTTCATTTTTTGTATTTCACCCCTTATTTTTATTTATTTATTTTACAAATAAAATCAATACATAATTAGTAATACATTCATGTCTTATAAAATTATACATTTGAATTATTTATAACTCATGTCTCTTCATCTTACTTGTAACGTTTAATATTAATAATTATTCATAACTTTTATATGTTTCATTTTTCATAAGTCTTATAAATATTTAATTAATGTTTAAAAAATTATAATAAGCAAATATAATAATAAGGAAACAATAAAAAAATCAATGTTGTTTTGACGAAATCAGAGTTCGGATAGAACATTAGTACTCCTACAAAAGATAGAGAAAATTAAAACATACAAAATATTTTCAACGTAATACAATATATTGTTATTTCAACATATTATCTCTTATTCTATTTACTTCACCATGGTAAATATTTTGTTCTAATATATACATATACAAATAAATAAATATATTTTATATGTTTAAAGAGAATAAAAAATCTATGATATCGCAGACGAGGAGAAATATTAATATTATCTATATATTCGATACTAATATTACATATTTCATATTATTATCTTATAAATATTTTATATAGTCACGCGAAGTGAGAATAATTTCACTAGTTTTCTCATAAAAGAACTACTTGAATGCTTTGTATGCTACTCCCTCCGTCCGGAATTGTTTGTCATGTTGCGCTTATCGAAAGTCAATTTGACTAATTTTCAAAGGTAAATTAGATCATATTAATTTGATATATTAAACAAGAAAATTAGATATTCTAAAACTATATGAAAAGTACTATAAATTACAATTTTTTGCATATTAGTATGATGAAAAAATATATCTTAAAATGTTAGTCAAAGTTTTTATAGTTTGACTCTAAAAATAGAAAACATGACAAACAATACCGGACGGAGGGAGTATTTTATTAGGTAGTGAATAATCCTTAATTTTATTTTTGATTCTTTTCCGGGAATCTTTGAACTCATGTACTAGTGTATTTATTAATTAAGTGAGATTCTTTTATTGACATTTTTCGCTAGTTTAGATTAATGAAAATTTGCTAAGCCAAAGTACCCTTTCACGTCATTTCATTCATCATCAGCAAGTAAGCATATTAGTAAAAATCTAATTTGTTTTTTAAAGAAGAAGGAAGATATCTATATATGTAGCAACACAATCCTTAAATAAAGGTAGGCATAGTTTTGATGTTTTGTTTTATTTGACCCTAACAGCTCATTTCAAGGACAATAATATTATAAGATGAAGCATATTAAATGATAACCTATGGATTACTTACTGAGGTCTAACATAATTTGAAGACATGTCCTCTTGAAGTCCTAAATTGTCTCACTAGTGAAGGTGTCTACTCTCTAATGTATGACTAAGATTGTAAAACTTACCATTTTTGGGAAAATCATGTGTAGGGTTTCCACATATAGTAATAAACTCCATTTCTAATTTCTATACAAATACCTGTCCTACAGTGAAGAAACCTCACACATATTTCTATTAAAGTTTGTTCACCATACTGGAGACCTTACCTCTTTGTATGCTTAGCTTACACCATGTTAATGTATTTTATATTAACACATGATAACTTGTATACTATACTTATTGATGTAGGTCTTATGCATCGAAGAAGTAAAAACTATTTAAATAACTAGAGTACTTAAATCGTATGTAACCTATTATAACAAGTTAAATTGTATTAATGCTTATTTTTACAATAGTATGTAAATGGTATATGATTACATGATAACTATTTTATTAGGTGATTTGGTAATTGAAAATTGGTGTATCAAAGAAATTTACAAGGCATCCCTATAAACAAACTTATGTAATTAGATTTATTAATTAAATATATTATAGGATTTCGTATAGAGAATTAAAATTACAAAAATATCTACTTCTACCTTTTATTATGATGATAACAATACATATTCCAATCTATTTGAATATCGAATCTTAAATTCGACATGTGATCTTTGCTTAGATAAAGGCAAAAATATCAACCAAAAAAAATATAGTTTCTATGTCTAGTTTTACTTATTCATATTATATAAAAATATGTTTACTTTTATTTGTTCATTAATTTAAAAATTAAGAAATAATTTATCACTAAATCCCTAATACTACCCTTGTTATATATATATATTTAAGTATAGTCATTTCTTGAAATATATAGTAAAATTATCATTTTGTTTATTATTCTTCACGATTGTGCCAAGTCTGAATGAAATATTCAATTAGAATCATTTTAAAAACATTTAACCTCTTTTATGTTATGGGGTTTAGTTATTAAAAAAATGATTCGTACAGAGAGATATTTTGAGATCCTACTTCTCTGCCTATTGACTAAATCAGCAAAAGATTCAGTAAAAATGTAGCAAGTGGATGTGGAGATCCTCTTTGGAGAATTCGATAGGATCATTTTGATGCAAATTATCCTAGTCGGTTTTACACTTTTACTCATCTGAGTACTATTTATCAATGGAAAGAGGGGCTTCGTATACCCTTCATCTTTGTGATTAAGAGCTGATATATCTTTTGTTATAAAAATAATATTTATATATTCTTATCGTTATAAAAGTAATTTATATATACCTATATCATTACAATAATGATTCACATATAACTTTTTTATCTAACGCAAGTAATTTTTTTTTTTTGATTTCTAAGTTTACGTAAATTCATATCGGGTTATATATAGTGTTGTTCAAAATCAATTATTCGAACCGAAAAAGATTTATAAGTTTTGAGCAAGATGCAACAATGTCAACTCATGTGTATGACTAATTTGGTTTGTCACCTTGTTTCTATGTGATTTTTAATGATTTTTTTTGTCAAATCTTAACGGTTAAATCGATAACTGAATTGATAATGATCAATAATCGATAAGTCAATATTGTAATGGTTCTATGACGATTTAGCATGTCTACAAATCAATAACCGATAAGTTAAACCGATAAACTTCAAAATTGAATCTAGTTGACCTATAGGAAGCCCTAGTTATATATGATCTTTTAGCAAAGTTTAGGGGTATATCTAGTCATTCTCACACATAATTGTATTTTGACTTTTTCAATTTAACGATAAATTTGAGTTTTAAGTATCTACCTTATAGATCTATTTGCTTATTATAATTTGAGTTTCTTTCTTCTTTTTTATCATGCTTTAGGTCCAAAATATGAGAAATAATAAAAAGAAAGAAGTGTAGTGTTTGATTTCTTAGAGGTGAATTGTAGCCGACCTTTTCTTAAAAATATCATATCTTATATTCGTGTTAAGAAATTAGTAAAGAAAGGGTGATTGGCATATCTCTCGGTTACTAGTGTAGAGGTCCCTTCTATTGGGTCAGTTTTAGTAAGCAGTAATGACATTGTCATATATTTTGAACCCAAAAAAATTTACAGTCACTTGTTTGTAAAACAGTAAGTTTCATCATGTCATTATATAAGACTGGAAAATTAAAAAAAAACTTCATAATGCAACTACTTTTTCCTACCCCTCTTTGCCTTCAATTTGCTAATTCTTTTCTCCTTTTCAGCCGTCAACAGATCTGAAGTCGCAACTTCTTTTCCTTTTTTTGCCTTCAATCTATCAATTCTTGTCTCATTTTCAACTGTCAACTGATTGAAGTCATAGCTTCTTTTTCTTTCCATGCCAATTTTCTTGGTGAGTATGGCAGATTAGAACTGATGAATTTGAGGGGGGATTGTTTAGGGTTTTGTTTAAAGAAATGGGCAATGGGTGTTTTATTTGGACGGGTTGGGTATCTGAAAGATGGATCGGGTGGTTTGGGTCAAACAAATTAGATTTTAATTGATTGAATTTTCAATTAATTACAACATGTCACGTAATAAGTAAAATAGTTAAATGTATGGACTAAGTAGTCATTTAGTCAAAATGGCAAAATGAGTCCCTAAAGATTAACACCAAGGGTATTTTGAGGTCAAAAGGTTAACGAAGGACATTTTTGTACCAATTATGATACTATAAGGGTATTTTAGATCCTTCTCCGTAAAAAATATAAACTCTATTGGGAGAATAATTTGATCCCCATGAATAAAACTATTAAAAAATTATATTGTAGATGCTATTGTGTTGTGGAAAGAGGAGAGGTATTCAATTTATGTCATTTCAAACATTTCTTCCAAGAAAGGAATAACCCAAATATGAAAGGAAATTAAACTTTTCTTCGAGAAAAAATTAAACTCTTTGTAGTAATACTTTGACTTTCCTTCAAGAGAAGAATAAAATCAAATAAGGCAAGAAATCAAGATAAAATCCTAAAAAATCTCCCCTTTTGACTGATTTTTCTTGAAAAAATTTGTTCTGTCTTCTTCACAATCTTCATGTATCACTGTTGCTTATAATGATTTAAAAATTGATATATGTTAAAAATTGGAGTCTTGTGTTAAAAGTTATGAGTATGGTTGAAAGTGAAGTTCATGCGTTAAAAATAATATGCATGAGTTGAAAGTGGAGCTCATGATGCGTTAAAAGTAAGATGCATGAGTTAAAAGTGGAATTCGAACATTAAAAATTTTCGGGGGGTGAAAGTTGGCATGAGTTGAAAATTGATTTTGTTTTTAAGAATGAAGAAGTAGGATTGTTGAAAATATGGTTTAAACTTCTTATTTACGTGTAATTGGATAAAAATCTTCCTTATCATCAAATTGTTGATTTGAAAATATTTTGAACCCTGTCTTCAACCTCGATGAACCTGGATCATTGAATCATTAACTCTGATACCACTTGTTGGTTCGACAATAATTAAGGTGTCATGCGGAAATTTACCATTACAAATCATATGGTTGATAAATCAGGTATACTGAAAATATATTATTAATATGATTTGATCAAGTGACCTACATATTGAAAATTGATATTGAAAAACATTAACTCTATTGAGAGAATAATTTTCACATAAACAAAACTATTAAAAGACTACATTGTGTATATTATTTGTGTTATAGTACGAGAAAAGTGATCTTCAATTTATACCGTTCAAAACATTTCTTCCAAAAAAAAAAAACTCAAATATGAAAGAAAAATCAAAGCATTTACAATAATTTTGACTTTCTTTTGAGAGAATAATAAAAATAATAAAATCTCGATAAAACTTGAACACACTCACCGACCTATAACAAACTTTCACATATCCTACCAACTTGTCACTAAAATATCTTCTATTAACTTTTTCAACAATTAAGACAGCTGCCTCGAATAAAAATCATTTCCTAAAATGGTGAAGCATTTTTTATTTAATCCACTTTCATGATAGCCAAACAAAATGAAATTTCTAGAAATCACACACACGAAAAAAGTTATTAATTCGATATGGAAATTTAAGATAAAAGAAGTAATTACGATGAATTCTTCATAAATATGGTGTTATTCATGTATACATATTAATGGTATCCATTATAATAATTGTTATAGCTATGATTTTCTTTTAAGCCTTTTCTAAAATATAAGATTATTGTACTACAAAATCAGTGCAAAAAGATGCAAAGAACTATTTACGATGATTTTCATAATTAGTATACGCCCAGTCCCATTGCCATCCAGTAAGACTTTAATTTATACTTTCCTTCGTCCACTATTATTTGTCATAATTTCTATTTTTAGAGTTAAATTATAAGAATTTTTATTAATATTTTAAGATGTATTTTTTCATCATATTGATATGCAAAAAATTGCAATTTGTAGTACTTTTCATATAGTTTTTGAATATCTAAATTTTTTATTTAAAATATCGAATTAATGTAATTTAATTTAATTTTACAAGTTAGTCAAATTGACTTTCGAAAAGCGTAACATAAAAAATAAAAATGGACGAGAGAGTAATAAGCATGTGAGTATAGAGATTATCTACGGAAGATTCGATCTTACCATTCTGAAGAAAGTTTTTACTGATTTAAGTACAATTTATGAAAAAGAAAAATCATTGTGAATTTTCTTGTTTGATTAAACTGGAATATGCTTTTCATATGACTACTTTCTAAGTATGTTAATTTTTTCTATATTTGAGGACTAAATCATGTTAATATCAGCATTGCACGAGAATGTTCATGGACCACAAACTATACATGGTTTGTTATGTAAATAATTAGAAAGTTAAAACCTATACTTAATTATTAATTACTTGTTAAGTAAGATAAAGGACCACAAACAGGATAAGCCATAAGTAACATTTGCTGCTGAATGATTGGACCTTTAAGCATATTTATGCAATGTAATTAGTACTATGTTTCTTAGCTGACGAAGAAAATTCTTTAACGATTAATATGATGTGATTGCATCATGACTTTCCCCTTTTATTTAATTATTATCTAATAATTATAAATTTATTTCTATTATGATTGAAATAATAATAGTCTATTCAAATATTATATTTATTAAAACAAAATAGTACGATACGAAGAATGAGAATATTGACTAAATTCATTTGTATGTGAATTTTCTCATAGAATGAGCTGTTTATTGGAGTAAGGATACGGATTTAGTAAAACAAGAAACATTAAAAGTAGCAAGGTTGTCACATGAAAGGTATATATAACAATAATAATAATAGGATCATTTTTAATTTGTAGTAATGACATGGAACCTAAACATAGAAAAGAGTGTAGCTCCTGGATCTTTTTAGAATTGACATACACACGTGTTGTTTGGATAATGTATGATTAAAGTTGATCAAATTAGTGTTCTTTGACACGTTGGTTTGAGTCTAGAAAAGCAATCACAGCTAGCACGATAAGTAAGCAAGTATGGATGGACAAAACCATACTTAATCTATATGTAAAAATAGGTATGACCCATGTGATATGGACAAACTTCACGTGCTTGGGTGACTTTCTTTGAGAGTTCCTAGTAAAAGAAAATTGGCAATCTTAGGTGAGATTTTTGACAAAATTATGCTAGATTTCATGGAGGGTTAGAAGGTGAATGGAAGGTTATAAAGTGAAAATGAGGTTGGGTGAAAGTGTTAAACGTGCACACAATAATTCTATATTGAGGGTTCATAAGGGGGAAAAGTTAAAAGAATAAGATGTACATCTCTCGAAAAGTAAAAGAACGTACGAATTTAAGCTAGAATCAAACAATATTACATTATATTATTAATAAGAATCAATTTTTTAGATTAATTTTGTGAAATTAGGTCTTAAGCCTAACTCACACCCCAAAAGCTAGCTCAAAGGGAGGAGGATTGCCCAAGCCTTATAAGGAGTCCACCCATCTCATTAACCACCGATGTGGGACTTTTGTCATTCTTTAACAAATTTAATCAGGCGAATCATGTTAAGTCTATGTATCTTTTAGTATATTTCTCGTTTGTCTTTTTACTCATGATCTTTTGAAATTTTACTTTGTTATATTTCGCATTACATCTAATTATTTTGGTCCCAACAGTAGAAGAGGTAAAAGTGAAGAATAGTGCTTGGAAATATGTGCAGAATTACACGTATATATCATGAAGAGCTATCAATGTCACAGGTAGGCTTGTGTAGAGAACTTTTTGATATTTGATGAGCTTGTAAACAATAATTTGTAAACGTCTCAATAATGTCATATTTACGTACCCTTCTTGCCATTTTTTGGCTAAAATCAAGAAACAAATGTCAATACCGTGCCTATAAACTAGTTTTTCCTTTACCTAGTAGTAGTCATTAAATTTGTTATCCAGCACAATAATCAAACCATCTTGGTCAATCGAAAGGGTAATTTGTGTCAATGGAAAATGCAATTAGTGTGGTGTAAAAGTGTAAAGATCGTTGAGTAGGAGGAGAGACTTGGTGTCAAAAGAATGAGAACAAAATAGAATAATTAACGAACGTGACTTACCTTTATTCAAGAATTGAAGAATAGATATTTTGATCATGTTAACTCTAGGGTCACAAATGAATTTTAGATATATGAATGTAGAAAATAATAATAATAATAATTTTGATGAGAAGTCAATTTGTTTAGGTGGTAAAGGAATTTTAGTGAGAGACATCCCCACGGGGTCATGGACCCTATCACTTTTAGGTTGCTTTTTATGTACTTTCTGTTTCAAAACCATGTCTGCTTTTGTTTGGCCCATGAATCACTTTTCCTTTTTATGGTATTATATATAACTTATCCCATATATAAGGACAAACAACAAAAATGTTCATATATATTTCGCATTCACATTAATCCATCCTGTCATACACACATTTGCCACTACATCTAACTAATCATAATCTATTATCCCTCCAATTATATTGAGTCACCCAATTACAATAGTACCTCAGCTTTTGAATTGGTCAAAAAGGAAAACGACATAAGCAAAGGATATTACAATATACTTTATCTATCCACTTTTATTTGTCATGTTGTGGTTTTCAAAAATCAATTTAACTAATTTTCAAAGTTAATTAGATTACATTAATTCGATATGTAATATTCAATAAATTTCAGTATTTTGCATATCAATATAATGAAAAAATGTTAGTCAATATTCTTATAGTCTGATTCTAAAAAAGAAAACCATAATAATTAAAAATGAACGAAATAATATATATTATATATATGAAGCATGGGAACTTGAACTAATATAATGACCCTACTTAGAGGTTGAAATTATAGCCAGTTGATCTGCATGTTCAATTAAATTCACTACTTTCGGCTCGAACTATGTGTACAAAACTATTTTAAGAATATAATATGATTAAGAATTAAAATAAAACAAGATAACTCTAAATCCTGGATTCTTTCTCCTTCCCATCTCTATATAAAAGAGCAAGATGCTCATCTTTCTTTGGCTTAAGAGATTTGTCCAAGCCCACTCTTGATTCTAATAAACATCTCTTCCTCTGTAGCTAGCTACATTTAAAGAGTTGTCAAGTCTATTCTTCCCTTAACATGAAAGTAAGTTCTCATATTTTTTTTCATATGTTGAAGAATGATCATTCTATTTGTTTAGATGGTAATGTGTTAGCCTCATGATAACAGATTTTTAGTTGGATTCAAACCAAGTTCAATGGAAAACAAACTACTTATAAGTCAAATCCAGTGGCGGTTACGCGTAAGTATTCTTGATTTATATATATGCAGGGGAATACATCATACATGTTATCTGTTTTACTCAAATGTTTTTCTATAACTTAATAGATCATATGTTGCATCAAGAATTCAGTGACTGGCCTAATGAACTACTTGCTATTGGTACATTTGGAAGTTTGAAAAATGAAGGGAAGTTGAAACAACAAGATCAAAGCCTTACAGTTGAAGAAGTTGGACAGCTTCACAAAGAACTAAAACATCTATTTCCTGATCATGAAGAAAGTAATAAGATAGGATCAAAAAAGGATGTTGACAAATTCTTTGATTGTCTTCAAAACTTGGTAGATGATGATGATCATAGAGTTATTGAAAATAAAGAAAACATTTTCGAAAGGAGTAGTAGTACTCTTGTTCATGTTAGAAGCCAAGAACAATCTTCTAAATTGGAGAACATGACAAATAGTGGCATTAGCAAGAAATCTTTGTCATATCTCTTAAAGAAGACATTGTTCTGTAGCGCGGGATTCGCAGCCCCTTTGAGAGATAATCCAGTACTTCCACACTCCAAAATGGAGAAATCAAGGATGGAAAAGGTTTGCACTTTTATTCATGCATTTTTCACATCTTCATGAAGTAATACTTATATTTAAATTTAAATATATCAGATTCTGAGGGCTATATTACACAAAAAGATATATCCTCAAGCAAACAGTCCAAGGGGTAATGGTAGTACCACAAGAAAGAGATACATAGACAATATATGTATGATTGAGAGTGATACTGATCAAGACGACGAAGCATTTGACACTACTGTGAAGAATGGGAGCAAATGGGATAAGTCAGATTCTGATTGTAAGTTTTCTTATACTCTACCACTTCATGATCACTGTAATCATTTCATCTAAAAGTTTCGCCACATGCTTTTGTTGCAGTCATTGTACTAGAGATATGATTGGCTTCTTCAAACATATATGAGGTATATATGAACACCCTTGAAAAAGTACTTTGAATCATATGTCATTATATATTCATCCAAGTGTCTCACATTTTTTATTTATTTTTTGTAGATTGATTTCTGTTTCATTTGGATATGCAAAATTCAGATTCTTCTCAAGTTTTTTTTTTTTTGGAAGAGTCAATCTTCCATGTATTGGTGTTATATGATCATGAGAAGTACATATTTCACTTGATTTTTGCCATGACTAGATAAGGATATCTGTTTTTGTCATGGTTGGAAAAAGTTCATCTACTGAAGTTTCAATAAGAGGGGAAGATTTGTAATCTTAATTAGCCAAGTAAATTAATCACAAATTGGAATGGTTACTTTGATGCAATAGTCTTTTCTAGTTGTAGCTCCTTGTTTTTTCCATATCATCTATGGGCGCAAAAAAACATTTAAATCGAATCATATCAATTTGTCATAAATTAAAGTAAAATTATACGTTAGTTAACTATATTTGATCAGTGATAAAACTATATATGATAGACATGTATTCATTGAATTGATACAAATGAACGCGATTAGATTGTTACCCTTGTGGACTATGGTTTGAGCTACTAATGCTCCCTAGAAACGTGTCTTGTATAATAGTTGTGTATGTTTATCATTATATCTGTCTCAATTTATATGAGTTAGTTTGACTTGATACATAGTTTAAGATTGTGATCTAAAATAAGTCAGATTTATGTGGCTAGAAATCATATCATTGGAGGTAAAATCTAAATTTTAAAGTTAATATAGAATGTATCACTTTTTTTATGAACCTACCAAAAAAAAGTCATATAAATTGAAACAGAGGAAATATCACACATCTATTTTGAGTGCTCGGTGTGTTATCAAAATAGTCTCCAAGAAAACAGTATATTCTGATATTTCATTATTTTCCAAAAAAAACAAACATGTTTTTTGTAAAATTCGTTTTTGAAAATTATGCAAACTCAATTATTGAAATCTTAAGCAGGTGTTTCCATCTTTAGATCGATATTTACAATAATTCAAAAAATTATGAAAGTAAAGTTGAAAATGTATGTTACATTAAGTTACAAATTGTGTGCATGAAAAACATACATGTTATCTTCGAGATTTTGATCAAACTAAGCCATTATATAAAGCAATTCATTAAAATAATACGTTTTTCTAAAAGTTTACAAAACTAGTATAAACGTATTTCACAATAACATTTTAGGGTATATTTTATTTTTTAAAAGCTGACGACGTTAGATTGATATATGTTACTCACAGTAACGGTTTACTCCTAAAACGTTATTGTGAGTAACATTTTAGGAGTAAAACGTTACTTAAAATAACGTTTTAGGAGTAAAACGTTACTTACAATAATGTATATCAATCTAACGCTGTTAGTTTTTAAAAAACGAAATATACCGAAATACGTATATACTAATTTGCAAATTTTTAGAAAAATATATTATTTTGATAAATTAATTTATATAATGACTTAATTTGATAAAAAATTCACTTAATTTTACTAATAAGTTCTAAATAATGTTGAGCTTGCTGGCGGTTTGTCATCTATATAATAAAATCCATCGATCAAAGTTTTGAGTCTATTGGTCCTATCTAATCGATGAAAATAAAATAGATAAGTTGTCCTAATTGAGTAATAATAACGATGAGATTAATGGATTATAAAACATGAAACTAACGGCAAATTAATTATGGACTAGACTAGTATAATTAGTGTGGGACAGAACAACGCCATGGATCTATTGGGTATAATTAGGGTGATATGAGATATCCCTTAATCAATATTCCTTTCGTTTTATTTTACTTGGCCTTTATATTAAAAATACTTTACTCCATCATTTTAACTTGTTCATTTTTGATAAATTAAGAAAAAATATATTCTTTTTATATTACTCTTATTAGATAACTATATAAAATAATACTCCCTCGTACACATTAACTAAATGTAATTGTCCAACAATACTTGTCTGATTTAAAAAATAAAGAGATAATTTACCTTTTGCCTATGTTACTACTATAAGTAAACTGTAAATTATATGTGGATTTTCCTGGAAAGTAGTATGAAAATTATTGCAGGAAAATAAGTTTCATGGAAATTTTCATACTAATACCCAGAAAATCCTCATGTAATTCACAGTTTTTTTTGTAGTGTAAATTATTATTTAATATCTAATATATTTCTCAAACATTAGATCTAATATATTTCATGGTTAATATAGTCAGTGGCGGAGCCAGAAATTTTAATGAGGGGGTTCAAAATCTGCGAAGTAAAATACGAACTACTGGAAAGGGGTTCGACATCTATTATACATACCTAAAAAATAATTTTAACCATAGATAAATAATAATATTATTTCGCCATTATATGCTGCCTTCGCCCCTGAATATAGTAATATTATGCTTGTTATTAATTGTTTTTCAAGATGTATGTAAAGTTCATAGTGACAATTATTATTGAACAGAAAAAATAATATCTAAAAATGTCTAAATTTTAACTGTGTCCACGAAAAAGGGGATATTTCAAAAAAGATGTGCAGAAGGGAGATGGAAGCTTCAATCAAATCGTCCACTATCTATTTTAGTAGTAAATAAGTTTGCATGGCTTTTAGCAACGCTGATTGACCACAAAAAGAAGAAGAAAAAAATCTCCCAAAGATTGTGCAGATTCTAAACTTTTGCAATGTACCTGAGTAATATACTCTCACCGTCCATAATTGTTTGTCATGTTAAGGTCAAGCATATTTCTCAAGGAAAATTTAATACAATGTGTAATTTGACTAATATAACCCTCTTAAGAATATCAAAAGTCTACCTAACTTTTTCAATTGAACTACGTTATCATTAAGAGCAAATTTAGAAAAAAATGACTAATTATTTCTTGATTATTTAAATTGACAATTAATCTTGGACATATTTAGTATACCTGTCAAATAATTGTGAATGGAGGGAGTATTTATGTGTGACAATTTTTCTTTCCTTTTTGATTTGTTATTTATATTTCACTATTAGTCACTCGGACAATAATCAGTCTTATGTATAGTTTATTATTATAGGGTACATAAATTGAACCGATGACCACATCAAATCACGAATTAAGTTAAATTAATCGACTAATTATTTAATTTGACTTAATTTTCTATTAAAAAAATTGACTATAATTTAATTGATTTAATTTTAATTTTAAAAAGTCAATCCGAAATCAATTCGATCATTTATATATATATATATATATATATATGTGTGTGTGTGAGAGAGAGAGAAATATTTATTATATGTGTGTATGTGTGTGTGAAATATTTATTATATTATAATTTATATATTTTTCTTTGACTTTCTCATAATTTTAGTTGAGTAAATTTTAGATTTAGCAAATATAAAAATAATATTAGCGCTCTATAGCTATAGTTTTGCTATTATATATATGTGTGTGTGGTGTGTGTGAGTGTGTGAAATATTTATTATATTATAATTTATATATTTTTCTTTGACTTTCTCATAATTTTAGTTGAGTAAATTTTAGGTTTAGCAAATATAAAAATCATATTAGCGCTCTATAGCTACAGTTTTGTTATTTGTGTTGCATAGGAGCATCAGATCTATATAAAAACCGCAGGCAGCTTTAATTTGCATAAAATCACAGGCATCTGATTTGTATAAAACGCAACGATTTGTATTAATCAGGCGTCTGTGTCTATGAAAATTGCGTTTGTATATGTATATGTTCTTTTTGTTTGTATATCTGCATAAAATTTGAATTCATATACAATTGAATCGAATGTAAACGGTTGTATTTGTATATCAAATCTCTCTCTCGCTTTATACTAACACAAATTATAATTTGTGTTTGTATAAAGCAAGAAAGAGAAAAAGACAAAAGAGAACTAGGTAGGGAAATATTTATATTGTATAAATTATAAGTGTATAAGACGAAGAGATATGCATTTGTATTTATATTTACAGATTTCTCTCGCTTTATACAAACACAAACACAATTTATACATTTGTGTTTGTATAAAGTGAAAGAGGCAAGGAAGAGGGGCAAGCGAGATCAGGGAGAGTGGCGAACGAGAATTCTGGGGAGAGATGCGAATGGAAAAGTATTTATTATGAATTAGAATTAAATAAAATTATAGTTATAACATTTAATTTCAATTAATAATATGTTATTTTATACAATTTCTCCCTTCAAGTTTAATATCATATATGGACTTACAAATTTAAGCCCACTGTTGATTACTACACAAAATCCCAAATAAAAGATACATATATTGATGATTTGACAATTCAACTATTCTCTATCTCAATTAACAAAAAGCAATTCTTCATGTTCAATGTATTACACTATGAGGGAACATCTTGAGCTTGTCTTTTTTTAATTCAAGTTGAAGTCCTCATCTTCAACTCATCTTAATTTGAGAAAATAATAGCATCAACTCATGTTTTTTTTTTGTCTGTTGTTATTGTCAACAAAACCACAATATTGGATAGTTGAACCATAGATGTAGGCTAAAAAAATTATATTTTATTATTTGATGCTCATATCTATGGCGTGTTAAAGCTTAATAGTCACATGAATTTGGATACATTAAAGAAATAAAAGATTTTGAAGATATCATGCATATATATAAAAGAGAACCCTATGTCCGTCTATGTGGCACTATCAAAAACAAGGATTCCGTTTTAATTTATTTTATTTCAAAACTAGCCTTCTCCTTTCATGAAAAGTTGTGAATTTTATGAAAAGTCGTGACTTTTATGAAAAGTTGTCACTTTTACAGAAAGTTGTGTCTTTTATGAAAAGTTGTAACATTTCCGAAGGGTTGTAACTTTTTCAAAGAGTTGTAACATTTTCGAAAGTTGTGACTTTTATGAAAAGTCATGATTTTAATGAAGAGTTGCGATTTTTACATCAAAAGTTGTAACTTTGGTGAAAAATTGTGACTTTTATGAAGAGTTGCGATTTTTATGAAAAAATATGACTATTATAAAAGGTTGTGACCTTTCCGAAGGGTTGTAACTTTTTCAAAGAGTTGTGACCTTTCTAATAAGGCACAATAATAATTTTTTCATACCATCCTTTGTTGTCTATAAATAGAAGGATTTCCTGCCACTATTATTTGTAGGTGTTTTCCGCTCTAGGGTAGTCGAATTTAAATACATTAATTAAGCTTCATATGAAGTTTGTTTCATTCCTCAAAGTTTTCTTCCTCCTATTTTAGCTTAATCTTTACTTTAAGCTATAGCCATTCATGTAATTATGACAATTTCTTTTTGCTACTTTGGTGACTTGTTTTAAAACTTTGTTAAAATTTCAGAAAAGATTAATGAAAATTGATCTTCGATTTTATCTCTTTCTACAGGTTTCTTCGTATAAACAAATAAAATGAATTTTTGATTACAATGACTACTCTTGCATCTCTCATTCCACAACTCTTAACGATGTTGAAATGGTTGAATTCATTACGTTTGGTTCTTTAGTAAACAAAAATTATATTTTTCTTTTCCATAGGGCAGTCGAATTCAAATAAAGTATTAAAACTTCTTTTGAAGTGTGTTTCATTTCTCAAAGTTTTCTTTCCCTTATTTAATGAAGCTTAATCTTTTGCTGTAAGTCATAGTGATTCATGTATCTATGACAATTTTTATTTGCTATTTTGGTGATTTTTGTAACTCTATTTAAAATTCCAGTAAGGATTGTTGAAAATTTATCTTCTCTTTTGTACCTTTCTATATGTTTTTTCATAAACATTTTGGGAGAGTTACTTGTGGGTTGTGCTATATTTGAGTTTTTGGCTAAAATCATCCTTAATCTATACCCAAAACTTAACATACATCCTTAAAGTATCATTCTTAGCAGAAAACATCCTTGAAGTATTTAAAAGTGAACAATTTTCATCATTCTACTTGAGTTTATCAAAAAACTAACAAATCCCAAAAAAATTAAGCATTTCTTCGTAATTATTATTCTTAGATACATCAAAATACTATCGTGAACTTTTTCAATAATTAAGTTTAACATTATGAAAAATCTTTTAATTTGACTTTTTTTTTCCATTTATTTTTCATGTAATTTGATATTAATATTATCAGTTGAATATGTTTCTTCTCAATTAAATATGCTAGAGCGTAGAAGAGGCGTTTGTTGGAGAATTCCGCTTTTAATAATGTAGAATGAAACTCAAATGCGAGACATAATCAATATTTTGATTACTTCAATATTTGATTGGCCCAAAATTCTAACACCTTCCAAATATTTTTTTTGTTTCAGTAAGTAATGGTGTCTAAATTTTTTAATATTTTTTAGGAACTTCTTAGAATAGGTAATGAAATTATGCAGGAAAACTTTTGTTGATAGTCACGTGAACTATTCATGTTTTTATAGGATCCTATAATTTTTTGACGATATTTAACCAAAGGATGAAAATTGTTAACTTTATAATATTTGAAGGATGTTTTTTGCTAAGAATGATACTTTAAGGATGTAGTTTAATTTTTGGATATAGCTTAAGGATGTAGTTTAATTTTTGAATATTACACAACAATAAATATAGGATTATTGACACGGAATCAATGATCAAAATTTGCTAAAAGAACAAAACATATTGTTTTCTTTCTTGCCATAGTTAGTATATTATTTTGATTGTTTTTTCTTAGGTTAAAACAATTCATATGTCATTGCACTCTTCCTAGAATATTAGTATAGACACAATTAGTTCACTTCTTTTGTCACAAATTAAGTAATTTATCATATTTCTTCATCTCTTCTTTTTGGGCATAATAAGAGATCAAGTTTTCTTGAAACAAACAAAAGTCCAAAATACACTATAACAAATATAATTATTATCGACAATAAATACGCACATTAACCAAGAGTGTTAGAGCATTTATCAACATTAATTAATTGTCATTCTATTCAATGCTGCTATAATCTTTAGAAACACTTGCAGGGAGTACCAATTGCCTCTGTAAATACATATTTATCGATAATTAAACTATGAATTGTAATTAAATATCATTAAAATATTTTTTTACTGTAGTGAAAACTCTTTATTTTGATAAAGTTTTTTGTTTTTTTTGATAAAGAAGTAACAACTCTTTGTTTTGAATTATTTCAATTAATTTTGTGAACTGTAAACTTGTATACAACTTGATAGATAAGCACCATGCCTTTTTCTTCTTGATTGCTAGAAAAGCAAGGTTGATTTTATTATTATTTTTGGATATTTGTGAGTTCAAGTGCTCACAAAGTTATGCTGTGAGATTTTAATGTGTTATGTGTCAAAATTTTTGTTTAGAAAATCAAATAGTGAACAGAGGCCGCCTACATCATGGTTTATAATTGCATTCATTCTTTCTAACTGCATACTATAACCATAAAGATAACTATGGTTCAATTCAAAAAAGGTTGGGGCCGGTGATATGATACATAATCAATAATAATGACTATTTTGAGACAGTGAGAAAAAAAATGTATGACGCAATTAATTTTCGATTCATTTTTAAACATATCATGATACGCCATACTATAATAAAAATAGATTGATGGAGGTTCATAAGAAATGAGCTGAAGATCATCCATGTGAGTTTAGTATATTATGTTCTTGTATGGACGTAATGTTCCACTTTACTTGGGAGTGTTGTCATTCAAGGCTTTTTGGTCTATTCTTTATTGTATAATGTTGTTCTTTATAACTATTTGAAATTTAGAAAAATTCATTACTTCTGACCAACTATTTCTATGGAGATTTTCTTAAGCTTATTTCTTATACTCTAGATCTCTCTATGACTCATAATTTCTATAACAAAAATAATAATAAAAAATATAGCACTTTAAGATTTTGGAGGAAGATTTTGCCTTAGGATAAAATGTTCATAACAATGTAGGGTATATATCTAAAATATGAATATTATCGAATGATCATACGTGAGCTTAATAAAATAGTTCAATTCCATGTGAAGCATGAATAATTTACCTAATTTAAAAATAATAAAATTAATATAAATAAGTGAAACAAAATGTATGTATCGGTAATTTGTCATAATATGTACCCATAATTTTCTCTATTTTCTTGAGATGGGCTAATATGGTAATGAGCCCAATCATTTGTTCCTCACTAAACCCAAAGTTTGAAAAAGCATGGAGAGAGGATATTTTCTTCATCTCTACCAACTATCAACTACCCAACGTCCCAAAGAAAACAAACAAATAAAAGCGGCGGATTTTCCAAAGCTGCCAATATCGATTTCCCTCTTTGGAAATACCGAAAACAACTAACTTATAAGGTTTCTGTTTCATTCCAACATTCTTGCGGAATTGGTTCTGGAGATTAGCAAATTCATCAATTTCACCATTGTCACTGAACTGACTGAGAGTTTTCACGCCAGGAATGATTGATTGATGCTCAATTTCTCAAGAATTGGAGGTAACTGTATCTTTAATTGATTTTTTAAAACACCCTTCATCGGCTTTTGGTGTTCTATCATCTTCAACATGGACATATCATTGCCGCTGGATCAGCTACGGAGTAGTTGTAGGTATGCGGCTTTCTTGACAGACCCACATGTTCTGCAGGAAAGACTTGTCCTTTCTGGGAATTGCTTCTTATTCAGCAAGAAAAGGTATAGAAATGTCTTTTCTCAGATTAAAAGTTCTCTTTCTGAACATGGGTTTATAAAGCCAAGACCCATGATGAAACCTTCCAAGAGGGAGGAAAATTTAAGTGAAGAAACCATTTCAAAAGTCAATCAAATTGGGGATCCAGGTTAGGGATTAGTGCTCAAATAGAGAAGCTAGTTTTTCATAAGAGGTATCATGAGGCTCTTGATTTTTTTGAGCTGTTAGAGTGTGAAGGTGATTGTCAGTTAGACAGTAGCACGTATGATGCTTTGATAACTGCCTGTATTGGGTTAAGGTCGATTAGAGGGGTTAAGCGGGTGCATAATCATATGGTTAGTTCTGGATTGGTATTAGACCAGTATTTATGGAACAGGGTTTTATCGATGCATGTCAAATGTAAGATGATGTTAGATGCACGTAGCATATTTGATGAAATGCCCGAGAGGAACTCGATTTCTTGGAATACAATGGTTGGAGGGCTAGTGGATTTGGGGGATTATTTGGAGGCGTTTAGGTTGTTTTTTATGATGTGGGAAGAGAATTCTGCTGCTGATCCTCGGATATTTGCGACAATGATTCGAGCATCTCTGGATTAGAGGTTATTTCTTTGGGACAGCAATTGCATTGTTGTGCTTTGAAAATGGGGGAAGGCGACAATCGTTTTATATCTTGTGCTTTAATTGATATGTATAGCAAGTGCGGTAGCATAGAGGATGCTCAGTTTGTTTTTGATAATATGCCAGAGAAGACCACAGTAGGATGGAATACGATTATTGCTGGTTACGCTCTCCATGGCTATAGTGAGGAGGCTTTATGTTTGTACTATGAGATGCGAGATGCTGGTGTCAAAATGGATCACTTCACATTTTCAATCATTATTAGAGTTTGCACGAGATTAGCTTCACTGGAGCATGCTAAACAAGCTCATGCTGGGCTAGTTCGACATGGATTTGGATTAGATATAGTTGCTAATACAGCATTAGTGGATTTCTATATTAAATGGGGGAGGATAGAAGATGCTCGTAATGTTTTTGAGGGGATGCCCCAAAAGAATGTTATTTCTTGGAATGCCTTAATTGGTGGATATGGTAATCACGGCCGAGGGATTGAGGCTGTTGAACTATTTGAGCGTATGGTTCACGAAGGAATGATGCCCAATCATGTTACTTTTTTGGCTGTTTTATCTGCATGTCGCTATTCAGGTTTATCAGATGATGGGTGGGAAATATTTGAATCAATGAGTAGAGATTACAAGGTGAAGCCTCGAGCAATGCACTATGCATGTATGATTGAATTGTTGGGTAGAGAAGGGCTTTTAGATGAAGCTTTTGCATTAATCAGAGATGCTCCTTTTAGGCCTACTATAAATATGTGGGCGGCCTTACTGACAGCCTGCAGAGTCCACAAGAATTTTGAGCTAGGAAAATTTGCTGCTGAGAAACTTTACGGGATGGAACCAGAAAAACTCAGCAACTATGTGATGCTTTTGAATATCTATAACAGCTCAGGCAAGCAAGATGAAGCTGCTGCAGTTGTTCAAACATTGAAGAGAAAAGGACTCAGAATAAAGCCTGCATGCACATGGATAGAAATAAAGAAGCAACCACATGTTTTTCTGTCTGGAGATAAGTGCCATGTGCAAACCAAGGAGATATATGAAAAAGTGGATGAGCTTATGCTGGAGATCTCTAAGTATGGCTATGTTACGGGGGGGAAAACCTTACTACCCGACGTAGATGAACAGGAACAAAAATCACCACATTATCACAGTGAAAAGTTGGCAATATCTTTTGGGCTCATAAGCACATCCAGTTCAACCTCACTGCAACTTGTTCAGAGTCATAGGATTTGCAACAATTGCCACAATGCAATTAAGTTGATAGCCATGATTACTAAACGAGAAATTGTTATTAGGGATGCCAGCAGGTTTCATCGATAATTAATTATGGACTAGACTAGTATAATTAGTGTGGGACAGAACAACGTCATGGATCTATTGGGTATAATTAGGGTGATATGAGATATCCCTTAATCAATATTCCTTTCACTTCATTTTACTTGGCCTTTATATTAAAAATAACTTACTTCGTCATTTTAACTTGTTCATTTTTGATAAATTAAGAAAAAATACATTCTTTTTATATTACTCTTATTAGATAACTATATAAAAGAATACTCCCTCGTACACATTAACTAAATGTAATTGTCCAACAATACTTGTCTGATTTAAAAAATAAAGAGATAATTTACCCTTTTTCTATGTTACTAACACTACAAATAAACTGTAAATTAAATGTGAATTTTTCTGGGAATTAGTATGAAAATTATTGCAGGAAAAGAAGTTTCATGGAATTTTCATACTAATACCCAGAAAAATCCTCATGTACAGTTTTTTTTTTAGTGTAAATTACTATTAATATCTAATATATTTCTCAAACATTAGATCTAATATATTTCATGGTTAATATAGTCAGTGGCGGAGCCAGAAATTTTAATGAGGGGGTTCAAAATCTGCGAAGTAAAATACGAACTACTGAGAGGGGTTCGACATTTATTATACACACCTAAAAAATAATTTTAACCATGTATAAATAATAATATTATTTCGCCATTATATGCTGCCTTCGCCCCTGAATATAGTAATATTATGCTTGTTATTAATTGTTTTTCAAGATGTATGTAAAGTTCATAGTGACAATTATTATTGAACAGGAAAAATAATATCTAAAAATGTCGAAATTTTAACTGTGTCCCACGAAAAAGGGGATATTTCAAAAAAGATGTGCAGAAGGGAGATGGAAACTTCAATCAAATCGTCCACTATCTATTTTAGTAGTAAATAAGTTTGCATGGCTTTTAGCAACGCTGATTGACCACAAAAAGAAGGGAAAAAAAATCTCCCAAAGATTGTGCAGATTCTAAACTTTTGCAATGTACCTGAGTAATATACTCTCTCCGTCCATAATTGTTTGTCATGTTAAGGTTAAGCACATGAAAATTTAATATAATGTGTAATTTAACTAATATAACTATATTAAGAATATCAAAAGTCTACCTAACTTTTCAATTGAACTACGTTATCATTAAGAGCAAATTTGAAAAAAAATGACTAATTATTTTTTGATTATTTAAATTGACAATTAATCTTGGACATCTTTAGTATACCTGCCAAACAATTGTAAATGGAGAGAGTATTTATGTGTGACAATTTTTCTTTCCTTTTTGATTTGTTATTTAAATTTCACTATTAGTCACTCGGACAATAATCAGTCTTATGTATACTTTATTATTATTGGGTAAATAAATTGAACCGATGACCACATCAAATCACGAATTAAGTTAAATTAATCGACTAATTATTTAATTTGACTTAATTTTCTATTAAAAAAAATTGACTATAATTTAATTGATTTAATTTTAATTTTAAAAAGTCAATCCAAAATCAATTCGATCTTTTATATATATATATATATATATATATATATATATATATATATATATATATATATATGTGTGTGTGTGTGTGTGCATGCATGTGTGTGTGTGTGTGTGAGAGAGAGAGAGAGAGAAATATTTATTATATGTGTGTATGTGTGTGTGTGAAATATTTATTATATTATAATTTATATATTTTTCTTGGACTTTCTCATAATTTTAGTTGAGTAAATTTTAGATTTAGCAAATATAAAAATTATATTAGCGCTCTATAGCTATAGTTTTGCTATTATATATATGTGTGTGTGGGTGTGTGAAATATTTATTATATTATAATTTATATATTTTTCTTTGACTTTCTCATAATTTTAGTTGAGTAAATTTTAGGTTTAGCAAATATAAAAATCATATTAGCGCTCTATAGCTACAGTTTTGTTATTTGTGTTGCATAGGAGCATCAGATCTATATAAAAATCGCAGGCATCTTTAATTTGCATAAAATCACAGACATCTGATTTGTATAAAACGCAACGATTTGTAATTAGTCAGGCGTCTGTATCTATGAAAATCGCGTTTGTATATGTATATGTTCTTTTTGTTTGTATATCTGCATAAATTTTGAATTCATATACAATTGAATCGAGTGTAAACGGTTGTATTTGTATATCAAATCTCTCTCTGGCTTTATACTAACACAAATTATACATTGTATTTTGTATAATTTGTGTTTGTATAAAGCAAGAAAGAGAAAAAGACAAAAGAGAACTAGGTAGGAAAATATTTGTATTGTATAAATTATAAGTGTATAGGACGAAGAGATATGCATTTGTATTTGTATTTACAGTTTTCTCTCGCTTTATACAAACACAAACACAATTTATACATTTGTGTTTGTATAAAGTGAAAGAGGCAAGGGAGAGGGGCAATCGAGATCAGGGAGAGTGGTGAACGAGAATTCTGGGGAGAGATGCGAATGGAAAAGTATTTATTACGAATTTGAATTAAATGAAATTATAGTTATAACATTTAATTTGAATTAATAGTTTGTTATTTTATACAATTTCTCCCTTCAAGTTTAATGTTATATATGGACTTACAAATTTAAGAGGGGCAATCGAGATCAGGGAGAATGGCGAACGAGAATTCTGGGGAGAGATGCGAATGGAAAAGTATTTATTATGAATTTGAATTAAATAAAATTATAATTATAACATTTAATTTGAATTAATAGTTTGTTATTTTATACAATTTCTCCCTTCAAGTTTAATATCATATATGGACTTACAAATTTAAGCCCACTGTTGATTACTACACAAAACCCCAAATAAAAGATACATATATTGATGATTTGACAATTCAACTATTCTCTATCTCAATTAACAAAAAGCAATTCTTCATGTTCAATGTATTACACTATGAGGGAACATCTTGAGCTTCTCTTTTTTTAATTCAAGTTCAAGTCCTCATCTTCAACTCATCTTAATTTGGGAAAATAATAGCATCAACTCATGTTTTTTTTTTTTGTCTGTTGTTATTGTCAACAAAATCACAATATTGGATAGTTGAACCATAGATGTAGGCTAAAAAAATTATATTTTATTATTTGATGCTCATATCTATGGCGTGTTAAGCTTAAACTCATATGAATTTGGATACATTAAAGAAATAAAAGATTTTGGAGATATCATACATATATATAAAAGAGAACCCTATGTCCGCCTATGTGGCACCATCAAAAACAAGGATTCCGTTTTAATTTATTTTATTTCCAAAACTAGCCTTCTCCTTTCATGAAAAGTTGTGAATTTTATGAAAAGTCGTGACTTTTATGAAAAGTTGTCAATTTTACGAAAAGTTGTGTCTTTTATGAAAGGTTGTAACCTTTCCGAAGGGTTGTAACTTTTTCAAAGAGTTATAACCTTTTCGAAAGTTGTGACTTTTATGAAAAATCATAACTTTAATGAAGAGTTGCGACTTTTATATCAAAAGTTGTAATTTTGGTGAAAAGTTGTGACTTTTATGAAGAGTTGCGACTTTTATGAAAAAATATGACTATTATAAAAGGTTGTGACCTTTCCGAAGGGTTGTAACTTTTTCAAAGAGTTGTGACCTTTCTAATAAGGCACAATAATAATTTTTTCACACCATCCTTTGTTGTCTATAAATAGAAGGATTTCCTGCCACTATTATTTGTAGGTGTTTTCCGCTCTAGGGTAGTCGAATTTAAATACATTAATTAAGCTTCATATGAAGTTTGTTTCATTCCTCAAAGTTTTCTTCCTCCTATTTTAGCTTAATCTTTACTTTGAGCTATAGCCATTCATGTAATTATGACAATTTCTTTTTGCTACTTTGGTGACTTGTTTTAAAACTCTGTTAAAATTTCAGAAAAGATTAATGAAAATTGATCTTCGATTTTATCCCTTTCTACAGGTTTCTTCGTATAAACAAATAAAATGGATTTTTTATTACAATGACTACTCTTGCATCTCTCATTCCACAACTCTTAACGCTGTTGAAATGGTTGAATTCATTACATTTGGTTCTTTAGTAAACAAAAATTGTATTTCTCTTTTCCATAGGGCAGTCGAATTCAAATAAAGTATTAAAACTTCTTTTGAAGTGTGTTTCATTTCTCAAAGTTTTTTTCCCCTTATTTAATGAAGCTTAATCTTTTGCTGTAAGTCATAGTGAATCATTTATCTATTGCATTTTTTATTTGCTATTTTGGTGATTTTTGTAACTCTGTTTAAAATTCCAGTAAGGATTGTTGAAAATTTATCTTCTCTTTTGTCCCTTTCTATATGTTTTTTCATAAACATTTTGGGAGAGTTACTTGTGGGTTGTGCTATATTTGAGTTTTTGGCTAAAATCATCCTTAATCTATACCCAAAACTTAACATACATCCTTAAAGTTTCATTCTTAGCAGAAAACATCCTTGAAGTATTTAAAAGTGAACAATTTTCATCATTCTACTTGAGTTTATCAAAAAACCAACAAATCCCACAAAAATTAAGCATTTCTTCGTAATTATTATTCTTAGATACATCAAAAATACTATTGTGAACTTTTTCAATAATTAAGTTTAACATTATGAAAAATCTTTTAATTTGACTTTTTTTTTCATTTATTTTTCATGTAATTTGATATTAATATTATTAGTTGAATATGTTTCTTCTCAATTAAATATGCTAGAGCGTAGAAGAGGCGTTTGTTGGAGAATTCCGCTTTTAATAATGTAGAATGAAACTCAAATGCGAGACATAATCAATATTTTGATTACTTCAATATTTGATTGGCCCAAAAATTTATTAATCTAAGTACAATTTGACTTTGAAAAAATTAAGGATAATTAAGCTTCAACTTCTTTCCGTTACTAAATGACAAAAAGAGCAAATCATGTATTCTTACACCTTCCAAACATTTTTTTTGTTTCAGTAAGTAATGGTGTCTAAAATTTTTAATATTTTTTAGGAACTTCTTAGAGCAGGTAATAAAATTATGTAGGAAAACTTTTGTTGATAGTCACGTGAACTACTCATGTTTTTATAGGATCCTTTAGTTTTTTGACGATATTTAACCAAAGGATGAAAATTGTTAACTTTTAAATGTTTGAAGGATGTTTTCTGCTAAGAATGATACTTTAAGGATGTAGTTTAATTTTTGGATATAGTTTAAGGATGTAGTTTAATTTTTGAATATCACACAACAATAAATATAGGATTATTGACACGGAATCAATGATCAAAATTTGCTAAAAGAACAAAACATATTGTTTTCTTTCTTGCCATAGTTAGTATATTATTTTGATTGTTTTTTCTTAGGTTAAAACAATTCATATGACATTGCACTCTTCCTAGAATATTAGTATAGACACAATTAGTTCACTTCTTTTGTCACAAATTAAGTAATTTGTCATATTTCTTCATCTCTTCTTTTTGGGCATAATAAGAGATCAAGTTTTCTTGAAACAAACAAAAGTCCAAAATACACTATAACAAATATAATTATTATCGACAATAAATATGCACATTAACCAAGAGTGTTAGAGCATTTATCAACATTAATTAATTGTCATTCTATTCAATGCTGCTATAATCTTTAGGAACATTTGTAGGGAGTACCAATTGCCTCTGAATACATATTTATCGATAGTTAAACTATGAAATGTAATTAAATATCATTAAAATATTTTTTTACTGTAGTGATAACTCTGTATTTTGATAAATTTTTTTATTTTTTTTGATAAAGAAGTAACAACTCTTTGTTTTGAATTATTTCAATTAATTTTATGAACTGTAAACTTGTATACAACTTGATAGACAAGCACCATGCCTTTTTCTTCTTGATTGCTAGGAAAGCAAGGTTGATTTTATTATTATTTTTGGATATTTGTGAGTTCAAGTGCTCACAAAGTTATGCTGTGAGATTTTAATGTGTTATGTGTCAAAATTTTTGTTTAGAAAATCAAATAGTGAACAGAGGCCGCCTACATCATGGTTTATAATTGCATTCATTCTTTCTAACTGCATACTATAACCATAAAGATAACTATGGTTCAATTCAAAAAAGGTTGGGGCCGGTGATATGAAACATAATCAATAATAATGACTATTTTGAGACAGTGAGGAAAAACATGTATGACGCAATCAATTTTAGGTTCATTTTTAAACATATACATGATACGCCATACTATAATAAAAATAGATTGATGGAGGTTCATAAGAAATGAGCTGAAGATCATCCATGTGAGTTTAGTATATTATGTTCTTGTATGGACGTAATGTTCCACTTTATTGGAGAGTGTTGTCATTCAAGGCTTTTTGGTCTATTCTTTATTGTATGATGTTGTTCTTTATAACTATTTGAAATTTAGAAAAATTCATTACTTCTGACCAACTATTTCTATGGAGATTTTCTTAAACTTATTTCTTATACTCTAAATCTCTCTATGACTCATGATTTCTATAACAAAAATAATAATAAAAAATATAGCACTTTAAGATTTTGGAGGAAGATTTTGCCTTAGGATAAAATGTTCATAATAATGTAGGGTATATATCTAAAATATGAATATTATCGAATGATCATACGTGAGCTTAATAAAATAGTTCAATTCCATGTGAAGCATGAATAATTTACCTAATTTAAAAATAATAGAAATTAATATAAATAAGTAAAACAAAATGTATGTAATCGGGTAATTTGTCATAATATGTACCCATAATTTTCTCTATTTTCTTGAGATGGGCTAATATGGTAATGAGCCCAATCATTTGTTCCTCACTAAACCCAAAGTTTGAAAAAGCATGGAGAGAGGATATTTTCTTCATCTCTACCAACTATCAACTACCCAACGTCCCAAAGGAAAACAAACAAATAAAAGCGGCGGATTTTCCAAAGCTGCCAATATCGATTTCCCTCTTTGGAAATACCGAAAACAACTAACTTATAAGGTTTCTGTTTCATTCCAACATTCTTGCGGAATTGGTTCTGGAGATTAGCAAATTCATCAATTTCACCATTGTCACTGAACTGACTGAGAGTTTTCACGCCAGGAATGATTGATTGATGCTCAATTTCTCAAGAATTGGAGGTAACTGTATCTTTAATTGATTTTTTAAAACACCCTTCATCGGCTTTTGGTGTTCTATCATCTTCAACATGGACATATCATTGCCGCTGGATCAGCTACGGAGTAGTTGTAGGTATGCGGCTTTCTTGACAGACCCACATGTTCTGCAGGAAAGACTTGTCCTTTCTGGGAATTGCTTCTTATTCAGCAAGAAAAGGTATAGAAATGTCTTTTCTCAGATTAAAAGTTCTCTTTCTGAACATGGGTTTATAAAGCCAAGACCCATGATGAAACCTTCCAAGAGGGAGGAAAATTTAAGTGAAGAAACCATTTCAAAAGTCAATCAAATTGGGGATCCAGGTTTAGGGATTAGTGCTCAAATAGAGAAGCTAGTTTTTCATAAGAGGTATCATGAGGCTCTTGATTTTTTTGAGCTGTTAGAGTGTGAAGGTGATTGTCAGTTAGACAGTAGCACGTATGATGCTTTGATAACTGCCTGTATTGGGTTAAGGTCGATTAGAGGGGTTAAGCGGGTGCATAATCATATGGTTAGTTCTGGATTGGTATTAGACCAGTATTTATGGAACAGGGTTTTGTCCATGCATGTCAAATGTAAGATGATGTTAGATGCACGTAGCATATTTGATGAAATGCCCAAGAGGAACTCCATTTCTTGGAATACAATGGTTGGAGGGCTAGTGGATTTGGGGGATTATTTGGAGGCGTTTAGGTTGTTTTTTATGATGTGGGAAGAGAATTCTGCTGCTGATCCTCGGATATTTGCGACAATGATTCGAGCATCCTCTGGATTAGAGGTTATTTCTTTGGGACAGCAATTGCATTGTTGTGCTTTGAAAATGGGGGAAGGCGACAATCGTTTTATATCTTGTGCTTTAATTGATATGTATAGCAAGTGCGGTAGCATAGAGGATGCTCAGTTTGTTTTTGATAATATGCCAGAGAAGACCACAGTAGGATGGAATACGATTATTGCTGGTTACGCTCTCCATGGCTATAGTGAGGAGGCTTTATGTTTGTACTATGAGATGCGAGATGCTGGTGTCAAAATGGATCACTTCACATTTTCAATCATTATTAGAGTTTGCACGAGATTAGCTTCACTGGAGCATGCTAAACAAGCTCATGCTGGGCTAGTTCGACATGGATTTGGATTAGATATAGTTGCTAATACAGCATTAGTGGATTTCTATATTAAATGGGGGAGGATAGAAGATGCTCGTAATGTTTTTGAGGGGATGCCCCAAAAGAATGTTATTTCTTGGAATGCCTTAATTGGTGGATATGGTAATCACGGCCGAGGGATTGAGGCTGTTGAACTATTTGAGCGTATGGTTCACGAAGGAATGATGCCCAATCATGTTACTTTTTTGGCTGTTTTATCTGCATGTCGCTATTCAGGTTTATCAGATGATGGGTGGGAAATATTTGAATCAATGAGTAGAGATTACAAGGTGAAGCCTCGAGCAATGCACTATGCATGTATGATTGAATTGTTGGGTAGAGAAGGGCTTTTAGATGAAGCTTTTGCATTAATCAGAGATGCTCCTTTTAGGCCTACTATAAATATGTGGGCGGCCTTACTGACAGCCTGCAGAGTCCACAAGAATTTTGAGCTAGGAAAATTTGCTGCTGAGAAACTTTACGGGATGGAACCAGAAAAACTCAGCAACTATGTGATGCTTTTGAATATCTATAACAGCTCAGGCAAGCAAGATGAAGCTGCTGCAGTTGTTCAAACATTGAAGAGAAAAGGACTCAGAATAAAGCCTGCATGCACATGGATAGAAATAAAGAAGCAACCACATGTTTTTCTGTCTGGAGATAAGTGCCATGTGCAAACCAAGGAGATATATGAAAAAGTGGATGAGCTTATGCTGGAGATCTCTAAGTATGGCTATGTTACGGGGGGAAAACCTTACTACCCGACGTAGATGAACAGGAACAAAAATCACCACATTATCACAGTGAAAAGTTGGCAATATCTTTTGGGCTCATAAGCACATCCAGTTCAACCTCACTGCAACTTGTTCAGAGTCATAGGATTTGCAACAATTGCCACAATGCAATTAAGTTGATAGCCATGATTACTAAACGAGAAATTGTTATTAGGGATGCCAGCAGGTTTCATCGATTCAAGAACGGCACTTGTTCTTGTGGTGACTACTGGTGATTGGATTTTAACCTATATGTGAACCATACTTTTGTATGTAATTCAATTATTTTACTGATTCTTCTTTGTTGTCATGAGTATTTCAAAATCATATGGATATACCTCATTGTTCTCTCTGGAGATCAATACAATTTTTTATCATATGATCGTTCCACCAATAAGCCCAGAAACTGTGCGCATATATGTAATATCTGCATCATTATCAGCTGATGCAAGTTTGCTTTTCTTCTGAAAATTATTTATGGATGTCTACAGTCAATCTTCAAAGCTTCATCTGAATTACTGTTTTTTTCTTTCTTTGATTCCCTTTTGGTGCTAGGGATATAAAATTGTTTGTGATACAGTGTCCATAAAGATATTTCAATGTGAACAAGAACTTAATTGTGGTTCCTTGAAGAACACATTATGAGTTTTAATTAAACTCTTTTTTTCTGTAAGAAAAAGTGCAAATATTGCAATTTCTTATCTTTTTTTATTGAACTATATTTTTGATAAATTTTTTCTTCTGAAGTATTTTATCCTGAGACTTCTTCTGTCAAGATATACTAATAAGATAATGAAGTAGAATCTTATTATTGCATTTGAGTTAGATAAGAAGTTCAAGAAATTTGATCTCATGCTTAAAATGATACTAGTTCATAGCTTCATATTAGTTTTAACTTGCTGGCAAAGAAAATTCGCCACTTGAGAATGGGTTAAGATAGTCAGGTTCATTAAAAATATAGGTGAAGGTCAATAGTACTTATGTTTAAACAGAGTTCAAATCAGGTACATCATATCTTCTACTTTTACTGATAAAATAAAGATATTCTGTGCTAGAGATCTGCATAGGGTATCTATGATTTTGAAAGGACTTGTGGAAGTGAAATTCATTAGGCATCTTTCTCGTAGTTCAAAACTATCAGCAACTCATGTCTCCTTTTCTGATAAACTTTTCACGATATTCACCGTCCTCTAGACCTGATAAGCTATTGATTCATGTAAGCACAGGGTGAACATGAGACTGATCAAGTGGCAACAGAAACTTAGGAAGCTCCAAGGCATATTGGGAGAAAAGGTAAACTTTTTAACGTGAAAGCATTGGGCACGATTCGCCACATGATCTGTTTCTTTCCTTTTCTCCTTTCTTTGACAGCTTGATCTGTTGTCTGTCATCCAGTAACCTGTGTGACTGACATGATTGATTGCAAGAGGCACTACTTTAGCTCTGTATTATGCTAGTTATTCATATATCTTATGTTTCTGCATCATTTGCTTTGAAAAGGTACCTGTCTAGTTTGTTCAGATGGAAGAGCTAAGCAACAGACCATGGCGGGGCAGGTGGGCAGTAGATACCTGTTAGAATAACTGTTTGCTGAGTATGCTCTTCAGATCAATTTTCTTGACTCAGGGAAGGCACTTATTTGGTGGTCCTATCAATTTCATCCATCTTTTTGTGTCAGAGAGCCATGTCAACTGCCGATTGAGGTCATCTAGTTACTTGTAGTCATCTTCCTCATTCTTATCAAATTCTTTAATCCCTAAATACGTAGATTACACAAGGAATTGATACAGGACATCTCAAAAGCCTTTTTTTCTCTTGGCTACTGTTAGGCTTTTAAATAAATAGTAATTACAATCAATGCTTGTGCAAATGATCACTGCAACTCAGGAACGCTCTCTTTCTTAAGCATTGAAAGCTATGGATAGAATTATCTGGTTTCCTCTTCTGTTTATATTTTAGTCCATTACTTTTTTCCTTATTGCGAGATGGAAGAATATTGCATGCAGTGGCGGAGCTAGCTTGGAGAAGTTAAAACAAGTTTTTTTGTTATACTATCCAAGTAGTGTTGGAACAAGATTTTTGGTTATACAGAAGCTGTTGAAATCTTGAATTCCCTTGACATGAGAAAAATTCTAGCAAGGGACAAAGAGGGTTCAAAAATTTGCTTTAGCTCACATGTTCAAATTAACTTTATTGAATCCCGTTGTATTAAATCCTGGTCTAGCACTGATTCCGTGGGTATTCTCTCTTTTATTCAATGAGATGTATGCTTGCATGCCTTCCTTACATTCTTTCCTCCTGAAGAAGTTATTCTTTCACTGCAGAATTGGTGATAGAAATATCTGTGGTAATTCCCTTGTGTCTTTATGGTGGAACGTTGTTTTGAATAGACAGACTATTTGTTGTTTGCTACATCTCCTATTAGAATTTGAAATACTATGCAAGTGTGATGTTTGTAGTTAAAGAACTATGCAGAACTATTAGTTCTGGGTGCACATGATACTTTTGGCATGTGCAGATTGAGAAATTGGAAACATATTGTTACACTAATCAGCTAATTAGATTTAGTATTATCATGTCAGCAGATTATGTTTTAACTGACAGTTAGTTAGTTACAATTACTGTTGATTAATGTTCCATTGAACTACTGCTCATAGAGTTGGTTAGCTGATCAGGAAGTTAGTTGAGAATTAGGCTGAATAAGTCACTTGTATATAATACATCTCATATGTACATTTCAGATCAATCAATATACAAATCATTGTTCTCTTCTCTAAATCTCTCTTCTTCTCTAATTCTTCTCTTCTCTTCTAATTGTTCTTAAGCTGTTCTTCAGCAGTTCATTTCAATCGAAGAATCTTCACTGATTCTTGCAATTGAGCTAACATTGGTATCAGAGCTGATCTTTTCTTGGCAACAATGACAAAAAATACAAGAGCAAATGATGGATCTTCTAACAATGAAGTGGGGGAATTGCGTGAGATGATGCAGAAAATGTTATCATTAATGGGGACTCTTGCAGGGGAAGTGTCGAATCTCAAGAGATTGGATCAAGTTGTGTTGGAATTGAAGGATCAATTGACGACTGTGGGAGGAAATCACAGAGATAAATCACCTGCAACTATCGGAGGAAATCAAGGAGAAAAATCACTTGTAATTCATTTTGAAAAAAGGGAAATGATAGATGCACAGAAACTGTTCGATGAAAGGTTCCACAGGGAGAAGAGTGCAAGTAGTTTCACCAATCACCATTCTTAATTCTCTCGATGGTCGAGGATGGAATTCTTGAGATTCTCTAGAGAAGATCTCAGATCTTGGTTATTCAGGATCGAACAATTTTTTAGTATGGACAACATTCCTATGAAGAAAAGGATAGGGATTGCATCTTTACAGTTTGAAGGTGAGGTTGTTCAATGGCATTTGTCATTCATGAAGTATAGACAATACTTACAGCCACCAACATGGAGTGAGTATGTTATGGCTCTAGTAGAAAGATTTGGGGCAGATTATGATGACCCAATGGAGGAGATAAAGAAAGTGAGACAAACAGGAGCAGTGAAAGATTATCAGGCTATTTTTGAGAGAAATCTAACCAGGGTTAATCTGTCACAAGAAAATGCAATCAGTTGCTTTGTAAGAGGTTTGAAGAAGGAGTTGAACATGGAAGTAAAAATAACAAACCCTCTAACATTATCTCAAGCTTATAAGTCGGCAAGAATGCAGGAGGCATACTTAGAAGCTGTGAGACAGCCTGTTCAGAATTCAAATCAACCAAGAATGTATAGTGATCAAAATTTTCAAAGTAAACCTCCCTTATTACCCACTCCAAGTATCTATACAAATACAATAACAACTAGAGGGACCAATAGAAGAACCTTGAGTGCAGAAGAAATGAATGAAAAAAGGTCCAAGGGACTGTGCTATTTCTGTAATGAGAAGTATGTGTTTGGCCACAAGTGCAAGAACTTAAAGCAGTTATACTTGATAGAGGTGGAGGAACATGAAGAAGTGGAGAGTGAACATGAAAAAGAAGCAACTCTGGAGGACCAGGAGATAGAATTAATCAGGACATTAGAACAGATGGAAATCTCTGTTCATGCACTTAATGGCTCATTGGGGTTCAGAACATTAAGGGTCACTGGTTACCATTCCAACCTCTTCATATCTTGGTAGACACAGGAAGTTCACATAATTTCATTGATCCTGAAGTGGTTAAGGGTTTGGGATGCCAAGTTACATCTACTACGCCTCAGGCAGTAAAAAACAGTAAAAACAACTAATGGTAATGATCTGCACGTGAGCCAAATGTGCAATATTTCTTGGTTGTTACAAGGTGTGGAGTTTTCAGTAGAATTCCTTTTGTTGCCACTAGGATCTTGCGGTGTAGTTTTGGGGGTTCAATGGTTGTTAACATTAGGAGATATCAAGATGAATTTCAGGGAACTCACCATGGAGTTTTGGTATAAAGGGAGAAAGCATCTTCTCAGGGGAGAAGGCAAACAAATCAGAACTACATGAGCTGAAAAGTTAGCTAAAATGTCAGGTAACAATTCCTAACTATGTATGATTCAAGTAGTACCATCTAATTGTAACAAAGACCAGTCACATTCAATTAAAGCTCAGGAGAACTTTGAGAAGGACCATAGACTACAAAGTCTAATAAAGAGTACAAAATTTTATTTGAGGAACCCCAACAATTACCTCTATTCAGATGAGTCTTTGATCATAGAATAGTGTTGCACAATAATACCGAACCTATAAATAAAAGACCTTACAGATATTCTTCAGTCAAGAAGGACATTATTGAGGGTTGGTTCAACAGATGTTAGATAAAGGGGTGGTACAACCTAGTTGTAGTCCATTTGCTGCTCCAGTGGTGTAGGTGGGCAAGAAAGATGGTACATAGAGGTTGTGTGTGGATTACAGAGATTTGAATAAACACACTGTCAAGAACAAGTTCCATATTCCAGTTGTTGAGGACCTAGTGGATGAGTTGGGGGGCTCTATAATCTTTTCTAAGATTGATCTTAGATCTGGTTACCACCAACTGATGATGACAATTGAAGATGTACCTAAAACAGCCTTTCGAACTCATTCGGGGCACTTTGAATATGTTGTCATGCCCTTTGGCCTGTCAAATGCACCTGCCATATTTCAGGGATTGATGAACTATGTCTTCCAGGCCTTTCTTAGGAAACATGTTCTTGTTTTCTTTGATGATATTCTTATCTACAACAGAACTTTTAATGAGCATCTGAAACACTTAAAGTCTGTTTTTGAGGTTATGCAGCACTACCAGCTATTTGCTAAGCAATCTAAATGCTTCTTTGGAGTGAGGAGGATTGAATATCTAGGTCATTTCATCACCCAAGAAGGGGTGTCTACAGATCCCTTGAAGATTGTTGCTATAAGGGATTGGCCTACTCCAACTACCCTTAAACAGTTGAGGGTTTTTCTGGGATTAGCTGGATACTATAGAAGATTTATCCAAGGATTTGGTACTATATCAAGACCATTGAATGATCTTCTGAAGAAGGACAAGTTCCAGTGGAATGAGGAGGCTTCAGTGGCACTAGCACAACTTAAGAATGCATTGACTAAGGCACCAATGTTGGCATTACCTGACATGAATAAGTTGTTCATTGTGGAAACTGATGCTAGTGGGTTTGGGATTGGTGATTTACTAATGCAGGAGGGTCACCCTATTGCTTTCATTAGTAAAGGGCTTTCACCTAGGCATGCAGCACTCTCGGTGTATGATAGGGAACTGTTGGCTATTGTGCATGCTGACCAAGTGGTCACATTATTTGTTAAACCAGAAATTTGTTATCAGAACTGATCAAAAGGATTTGAAGTATCTGTTGGAACAAAAATTACACACTAACTCACAATTGTTATGGCTCACTAAGCTTATGCCATTTGACTATGTCATTGAGTACAAAAAAAAAGGTAGTTAACAAAGTGGATGATGCTTTGTCCAGGGTGCAAAGGGCTGAGTTAATGATCTTGATACTCTCTAATACTTCTTCTGATCTTCCTCAAGCTATAACATCTAGATGGGATGCAGATCCTGAATTGAGGACTCTCATTACAGAATTGGTACCTAATCCAAATTGCCATAAACAATTTACTTGGCAAAATAACCAGCTTAGAAAAAAGGGGAAATTAGTAGTTGGTAAGTTGCCTCAGTTACGATCTGATATCATCTCATTTTGGCACTCTTATGCTCAGGGAGGGCATTCTGGTGTAGAAGCTACTCTTAAGAGGCTCTTGACTCTATTTTACTGAAAGGGTATCAGAACTGATGTGAACTTATTTGTTCAGAAGTGTGACACCTGCCAGAAGAATAAATCTGATCTAGCTGCCTATCCAGGTCTATTACAACCACTACCTATTCCTGAAGTGGTCCGGTCTCAAATTAGCATGGATCTCATTGACGGTCTTCCCAAATCCAAGGGTTATGAGGTCATCTTGATAGTTGTGGATCGACTAAGTACATATGCTCATTTTTTCCCTTGAAACACCCTTACACTGCTCAGTCAGTAGCTGCGATTTTCATGGACACAGTGGTTAAATTGCATGGGTTGCCTGATACAATCACTAGTGACAGGGATGTTGTCTTTCTCAGCAACTTTTGGCAAGAATTGTTCCACCTACAAGGGGTCCAATTGAACACTTCTTCAGCATACCATCCTTAGTCTGATGGCCAAACTGAGGTTTTGAATAGGAGCTTGGAAACTTACTTAAGGTGTTTTTGTAGTGAAGAACCTAATACTTGGTTCTCTTGTCTAGCTATGGCCGAGTATTGGTACAACACTTGCTTTCATAGTGCTATTCAAACGACTCCCTATGAGACACTTTATGAGAGGCCTCCTCCACTACACTTGCCATATCTTCCAGGTGAATCAACTTCTGCTAAAGTTGATGCTACATTACTTCACAGGGAGATAAAGTTGGAGCTCTTGAAACACCGTTTGAGGAGGGACCAATTGAGAATGAAACAAAAGGCTGTTTAACACAGGAGTGACAGGGTTTTTGAGGTTGGTGATTGGGTATACTACTAGATCCGTCCCTATAAGCAAAGTACTGTTTCTAGCCATTCTTTTCATAAGCTGGCAGCCAAGTATTATGGTTCATTTCAGATTTTGAGGAAGGTGGGCCCAGTGGCTTACACTCTTTGCTTTCCAGATTCGGTCAAAATCCACCCCACTGTGCATGTCTCATTATTAAAGAAGTGTTTTGCATTGCCTGCTCATGTCTCATTACCTCCTGTCATTGACATTGCCCATCCACTTTGTCCCAATCCTGAGTATTCTTCAGAGGCGAATGGTCAAGAAGGGTGGCAAGATTGTGGCACAAGTATTGGTCAAATGGGAAGGTTTGTCTGCTGATGATGCTACTTGGGAATTCTATCAGGCATTGAAGGTCAGGTTCCCTTGTTTTGATCCTTGAGGACAATGATCTCTTTTAGGAAGGGAGTATTGTTACACTAATCAGCTAATTAGATTTAGTATTGATCATGTCAGCAGATTCTATTTTAACTGACAGTTAGTTAGTTACAATTATTGTTGATTAATGTTCCATTGAACTACTGCTCATAGAGTTGGTTAGCTGATCAGGAAGTTAGTTGAGAATTAGGCTGAATAAGTCACTTGTATATAAACACATCTCCTATGTACATTTCAGATCAATCAATATACAAATCATTGTTCTCTTCTCTAAATCTCTCTTCTTCTCTAATTCTTCTCTTCTCTTCTAATTGTTCTTAAGCTATTCTTCAGCAGTTCATCTCAATCGAAAAATCTTCACTGATTCTTGCAATTGAGCTAACACATATATTGCAGGTTTGAACGATAGAAATAATGAAGGTTCTGGTTCTCGTCATACATAGGTGATGTAGATTGTGTTTGAGGTACCTAATATCAAGGATATGGAAAGAGTAATACTGAAAATGCTATACTAACTACTTCATGATTATTGGATTCAAAGAACTATTACTGTTATCGGGTTCACATGCTCTCATAGGAATTTCAACACTTAGCTCATTGATGAGTTGAAATAGTTTCCAACAGAACTAACAGTGCCAGCAAGTGGTCTTATGGTGGGTTCTGTGTGTTCAACTAAACATATTGTCTTTGGCTAGAATGATGTATATACAACGAGGAAAATTTTTAAATGTGTATGTATAATAAGATTACACTCATCGTGAATACACTAACTCTAGATCTTGTATTGGATTTGCGTTGGTTGCCCTCGTGTGGAATTGTATGGGGAAGACTGTTTGCTAGTCAAGAACACTCACATCCAAAAGACGAAGATAGTAGAGATGAAGATGTCAAATAGATGTGTGACATACGAAGAGAGATATAATTAAGAATGAGGAGAGATATAATTAAGAATGAAGTTATACAGGACAATATGAGTGACTTCTGTGGTGGACAAGATGAGCATGAGTAAGCGAGACTGAGATGGTACCAACATGTGAAGAGAAGGTGTACAAGTGCACTAGTAAGAAGGGTGAGAGGTTGGCTATAGCTGGTTTTAGGAGAGGTGGAGAGAGGCTGAAGAAAAACTAAGGGGGATATAATTGGACAAAACATAACTTTTTTTCAGCTTATTGAAGATATGAAGTAGGTAGTTATGATCCTAGATAGGAAGGTTGGAAGGTCAAGAATTAGGGTAGAAGGGAAGTAGATAGCTAGGCGTTGTCATACTTTTTGTAGGGAAGACCGGGGCTAGTCTCCTCTGCTCATCTTCTCCTTATTTAGTAGCATTTGTTAGTATTCATGTAGTATCTTATTCTTTAATTTTTACCACTCTGTGTTGCTTCTTTTGCTTTGTTCATCTTTTTATATAGTTATCGTAATTTTCTTTTCAATCTAACTTCTATTTCACTCCTTTTGAGCCAAGGGTCTATCAAAAACAATATTTTTACCTCAGAAAGATAGAAAATAAGATTTGTGTACATCATATCCTCTCCAGACCTCACTTGTCATATTACACTGGTATATTATTGTTGTTATTGTCCTTTGTGGGAATGTGTAAGACACTATGGTGTGGACTGTGTGTATATGTGTTTGTATCATAACCTAAGTCTTGAGGATACAAGACTGGTAGGAAAAGAACTTTGATTTCATGAGATGTATGACAAAAACTTAGCAAGGATGAGGGTCTGACAAAAACTTATTCCATTGACAAATGGGATCATCAACGAATACCAACACCAACCAAATAAGGTTCAAGTAGGGGTGTACATGACCGGATTGGTTTGGGTTTTTCAAATATCAAACCAAATTATTCGTGTAAAAAATTTAAATTTATAAATTAAACCAAACTTATAAAATTTGGATTTTTTTGAATTTTTCAACCTCGGCTTGGTTCGGATTTTTCAAATACTAAACCAAATCATTGTGTCGATTTTTTAAATTTATAAATCAAACCAAACTAATAAACTTCGGATTTTTTCAGATTTTTGGATTTTTTTCGATAAAGTCTGCATACAAACATATAATTAACTTGTGCTCCAAATATTTCTTTAGTTCAACCAACATACAATTATCTAACGTGTTTCTTAAAAAAATAACACAATATGAGATGAGTATTGATGACACAAAAATATAAAATAATAATGAAATCATCATATAAAATAAATTTTGTAAAGTCATAATGAAAATAATCATAATTTAAAAATACTAAATCATGCTAAAATAAGTTTAGTAAGTATTATTACATTACTAAATATTTAAGGAAAATTAAAATTAGATTATGTATTTTAATTGTCTAAATCAATGTAAAACTAAAGAACAAATATTCAATATTATTGTCATTCTTAGGGGTCGTTTGGTACAAAAATGAATAATGCAGGGATTAGTAATGCAGGGATTAACAATGCAGGGATTAGCAATGCAGGGATTAGTAATGCAGGGATTATTTTTATCAAGTGTTTGGTTCATTGTTTCTTATCTAATTTTCTGTGTGGTTTAAGAGTTTTTAAAAAAAAACTTTCCAATTATATCCTAGAGTTATTATGAGATTTTCTATTTCATGTAATTGAGTCAAGGTAGATAATTAACAGAGAATATTATTTTTTATAACATTTTTAACTAGTTAGGAGAATAAAATTTTTATTGTCATGTTCACTATTTTCTCACTTAAATTATTTGAGAGTAAATAATTGTCATCTTAATAAATTAGAGGTAATAACTCAAAAGGTCACACAACTATAATGATTATAGAGAAATTTATTGAACTTTGTTTTGTATCAATAAATTTTAAAAAACTCTTTATCACATAAAATAAAATAAAAATATAAAATAAATATAGAAAAATAAATTAAACTATTTTTATACTCGAGATGTGTGTGTATATATATATACACACTCTTGTTTTAGACTATTTGTGTAATATTTAATGAACTTTCGTTAAGAGACAATATTTTACTTATGAATTGTTCTTAAATTCATACATCAACATTAACATATTAGTCGGATTATAATATTTTATATTAATAATAAATAGATTAAGTAATTCATATTTTAGAAATAAAAAATTATATCTAAATAATAAAATTTGTAAGCTAATTTATTTAAATAAATTTATTAGTATAAATATAAAAATATAAAATATAAAATCAAAAAATAAATAAAATATTAAAAGGATTTGAGGGGTATTTTTGTCTTTACCTAGAATAGTCCCATGGTATTAGAGCTAATACCACCAAATGAAAGGTATTAGTTATACACCCTCTAATACCATGTAGGGTGCATAACTAATCCCTAGATTGATAATACATAGACCCAAACTTTTTACCAAACATAGTATTAAATAATACCATACATAATACTTGGACTATGTCTCCTAATACGAGTTCGGAACCTAAAGGGTATAAAATGTTAACAAAAATTCTAAAACGGTATATAAATTTTTATTTTAACCAAAAGGGCAAAATCGCTGGAAGGGCAGCGATTTTGCTCGCCGGAAAAAATAAAATCGCTGCCTTGGCAGCGATTTCCAAAACAAATTTTTGTTAATTTTTTTTTAATAAATCGCTGCCTAAGCAGCGATTTATTTAATTTTTTATTTGAAATTAAAAAAAAAATTAGGAGCAAATCGCTGCAAGGGCAGCGATTTGTCTCCAATTTTTTTTTTTATATTTTTTAAAATCAATTTTTTAGAAAAATTTTGATTGCTACTTATTTTAAAAAATCATTAAAAAAATTTTATTTTGGAATAAGTAGTAGAAAAATTTAAAATTAAAATTTCTTTAAAAAATTTAAATTTATTTTAAAAATTGTAAAAAAAAAAATTAATTTTTTTTTATTTTGGAATAAGTAGTAGAAAAAATTATTTTAAAAATTGTAAAAAAAAATTTAAGAAATTTTTTATTTTGGAATAAGTAGTAGAAAAATTTAAAATTAAAATTTCTTTAAAAAATTTAAATTTTATATTAAAAATTGTAAAAAAAAAAATTAAAAAAATTGATTTGTCTCCAAATTGTTTTTTTTTATTTTTTCCAATCAATTTTTTTTAATTTTTTTTTTACAAATTTTAAAATAAAATTTAAATTTTTTAAAGAAATTTTAATTTTAAATTTTTCTACTACTTATTCCAAAATAAAATTTTTTTTAATGATTTTTTAAAATAAGTAGCAATCAAAATTTTTCTAAAAAATTGATTTTAAAAAATATAAAAAAAAAAATTGGAGACAAATCGCTGCCCTTGCAGCGATTTGCTCCTAATTTCTTTTTTTTTTTAATTTTCAAATAAAAAATTAAATAAATCGCTGCTTAGGCAGCGATTTATTAAAAAATCATTAACAAAAATTTATTTTGGAAATCGCTGCCACGACAGCGATTTTACTTTTTCCGGCGAGCGAAATCGCTGCCAAGGCAGCGATTTTGCCCTTTTGGTTAAAATAAAAATTTATATACCGTTTTGAAATTTTTGTTAACATTTTATACCCTTTAGGTTCCGGACTCCTCCTAATACTCCCCTACCAAACAACCCCTTAGTGTTAAATAAATTTTCTTTCTGCATTAGTATTAATTTGATTTTGATTTAAGTTTTATTATAATTATCAACATCTATGAACTATATGGACCAGTCCGAATTCTAAGTTTTAAACTTGAAATAATATACTAAAAGATAAAAACTATGAAATAGTATAAGAAATATTTTAAAATGATATCAAAAATAATTTTTTTTATGTATAAAATAAAATTTTAATATTACATATATAATGTCGGGTTGATTTTGTTTCGGGTCAATTTTTTTTAGTTAAAACCAAACCAACCCAAATATGGTCGGGTTCTTTTTTCAATACCAAACCAAGTCAAACAAAATCACTAATCGGATTTTTTTTTCGATTTGACTCGATTTGCTATTTGATTTGATTTTCGGTTTGTACACCCCTAATTTCAAGGTTAAATGCTTGCCAAATTTATGAAATAATAACCATACAAAACTATATTTTTTTAATTGTTGGGACTACTCATTCAACGAACACCTATAATCGCTCAATTTTGTTGTATTCCACGCTTGAATTCAATGTATTTGTTTGCTCAAACCAAATTAAATCAACGCATATAATTTTGTTGAATACACTGTATTTGTATTTCAGTTATATAATTTTGTGTATGCATCTCATAAAGGAACTTATGTTACATGTATGTATGCACGCTTTTGAATGTATATCCATGTCACTTTTTTTCTATTTCATTGGAAGTATCATTGTTGATAACATACAAGGTATGGTTTATGAAAGGAAGCATAATAAAACTTGTCAATGCACTAAAACCAAAACCTATACCCCTAAAAGAGAACTTCCAAGAAATCAAACAAACCCTGAAATACAACAAAAAGACGAATTCACAACTCTTCTTGATTTTCTATCAGATAAAGGTGGAGAATTTCATTCCCAATAAGTGCATATGGAGTTTTCTTGACTATCCAGAGGAAAATAGAAAAAGGGAAAGAAAGATAAATAGGAGAAAGATGCAAGCATATTTTGCCAACAAAAGATATTCTCATGTACAAGCATTTCTAACGCCAAAATGGCAATAGCATGCCCATCGATTACTGCTAATCTAAATTAGCATTTCTGCCGATAGACACGTTATAATTTTTATTTGTGAACCACCACACCTATAAGATCATATTAGTCACTGCAAACTATATTCAGCCTGTGAAGACCCTCTTCACAAAACCTTGTACAGAGCCTCCCATTCCTGCACCAACTGCTTCAGCCAAACGTTGTGCCTGCAAAATTGTATGCAGATTATTCTCAGAAGTCAGAACCAATACTCTGAAATCCTAGTCTAATTCATTTCAGGGGGTCTACACACATTCCTTTACACACACAATAACATTAGCAGCAAAGTACCTCTTGAGCAGTCTTCTTCAGATCAAATGCATCTTTTGTTCGTGCATCCAAGAATGCCCATGTATCACGAAAATCTGTCAAACAGAGACATAAACAATAAATCCCACAAATAGAAGACAGACTTTTCTGAACACACAAATTATTGGTGAAAGTGGGAAGTGTTCCAATATAGGTTGCTCACAAGGGAACTTTTGTATGGTATATTAGCGGCCCAACTAATTATCAGAGGGTTGGAGGCATTTAGGCTTCAAGAATGGCTCTAAACCAAAGAGTAAATGAAGAAGATTTGCCCATGGAGGGTGTTACTTCAGGATCAAAAGTTGCTGCAAGGTAACTTGGAAATGATGACAGGCAAAGTTGTCTTCATGAAGCTTAGATTCTTGGAAAGCACCAAATTCAAATGAAATCCATATCCTTTGGGATATCTGTTATGAGGTGTGGTCCCTTTCCAAAATCATTAGTGTTCACATCCATTCACCAAAAGATCCCTAATCCAACAGATAATGTCTAGCAGAGGACCCCCTCCAACAGGGGCGGAGCTACAGTGTTAGATGGGGGTTCGGACGAACGCACTAGCTTTTACGTAGACCCTATATACGTACTAAAAAATCATGTACAAATATATGTAATAGTGTGTGCGAACCCATACCAAACAAAGAATTGTTATATCAGACTAAAATTTAGAACCCACAAACATCAAATCCTGGCTCCACCTCTGCCATCCAAAGCAATTTCTATTGAAAAATATGCAACACGTAATACATTGCTAGTGAGAGCAAAGTTGTCACAACAATGTACCATAAGAGGAACTCATACCAAATACTCCTTCCGGAGCAAATGTCATTTATTGTTTATTTTGATTGTCACAAGTGTCCTCTTTTCTACTTGAAAGTATTCAGAGAGTTGGAAAGGCGACATATTGGGTCCGAATATTACATTTTTTATTTTTAGGATTTAATATCCTAAAATTTTGTGCATTACAGTGTATCATTGATGCCTCATATGGTGTTTATTACATATAATATCTCATCTACTTTATACAACTAATCAGAACTTCTCCACTTAAGTACCAAGCTTTTGTTTGCAGCAGGGTTCAAATCCGTGACATGTGCCTAACCCACACATCACGTGCTGCGGCGGGAGAGTCGTGTTTTCTAACAAGGGAACATGTCATTTCTTCACTTGACACAATACAAGAGTTGGGGAAGTGACATGTTGGGTCCATAATTTAAATTTGAATTTTTAGGATTGGGTTGATAAAATATTGTACGTTAAAATGTATTAGTGGATGCCTTATACGAAATTTATAGCATATATTATCTTAAATACTTTATGCCAGCAGTATCATGGGATGACCCAAAAAGTTGGCCATTCACTTAGGATTATGTGTTAACTCTACTTTATAAAAAAAAAAATTTAGGATTAAGTGCGTAGATTTCATATATTCCCACAGGTACAACACTGCTATTGCAAAATATGTCCTCTATTGGCAACTTCAGTTTAATGAACTAAGGCAACAGCAAGAGTGCATCTTTTGCGGAATTATTATCCCGAGAGTTACTTCTGTTCTCATGCCTCCTACACAAAAAATGCTTTCTTCTGTAATTTAAAGAGTGATTCAGAGAAACAAGGAATATGAATAATCTTTAATAACCTGAGAGGCTTCTTTCCAATTCTATGACTTCCATACCAACAAAGCAGTAGGAAGCAGGAAGAACTGTTGACAGTGGGGCATGTTCGGATTATAAAGGAGCTCGATTGTTAATTGAATGTCAAAATTTTAATAAGACTTATACCATAATATTAGAAGGATCACAAGAGAGATCAAACATAGGACAAAATACACAGCAGTTACAATGGCACACCTGGAGAGCTATCTGTCAACATGTATAGTTCTGTCGTGGAGTATATTCCACCTAGAACAGTGCGCTTCACATACCAATCAATTTCGTTGGCATCATCACCAACAGCATGCCATATCTCATCAACCAGCATTGCACGCTGCTTGAAGCTTGTTGGAACATTCAAGGGTTGAGCCTACAATCAGTAGTTGTTATCTGAAACACTTCTGCTCATTATACAGACCACCACACAGGAAAGGGGCCTTAAAAGATGTAAACTTTAAGGAGACAAGTACCTGTATACTGAGAGCTTGTGGCCATTTTGATATGTAAGGGGTTTGCATTTCCAAGCGAATTCGTACAAGCTTTGCCACCCGCTCACTAGGTATCAAGTTTTTCAGATCGTTCCTTGATTCAATGATATCAATGAGTCTTTCCAGACACTCATCCATAAAATACTGAGAAAAAGAAGTTCAATATAAAAGAGCAACAGAGGATTTACTTATTGATTTTTCGAAAATACAAACATTAACTAGATCAGCTAAACTACTTTAAATGTTAAACATATAAAAAGCCAGTATAAGTCTGAAAGCAATGTTGTATATGATTTAAGAAAAGACGAAGCTTGACAGCTGAATGAGCATTAAGAGCACTGACAAAGGTAATTAATGTGCATTAAAAACGAAGTCAGAGACCAAAACATCTAGTTTTTTAGGCCTTCTCGCAAATGCTAAACAAATCAGCAATATCTTAGGATTTAGCTCATTATTTGGTATGGTCATCAAAGAGAGCACATAATGAATGGCTATGTAAACTATATACTTATAACTTATAAGCTCTCACAGATATATCATTAATAATTTACCAAAATCATTACAAATCCTTTTATTAAGGAAACATGACTACTACTTTTTTGACTTCGCATAATTTACCTCAATGGAGTTCCTTTGAGTTATACTCATACCAGACAAAATTAAGTGCAGATAGATAAAGAGGAAAACCAAAAGAAAAGATAAGCAAAACTGAGAGGCAGATAATCTTATATCAACATTTTTAGCAAAACCAAATATGTTGGAGCCCTATAATGCCCACAAAATCCAGTCACATAAAAGAATCCAGAACTATGAGTAAATGTAGGTGAACCATCATTTACCTCCACTAGTGCAGCTTCTTTCCGGGGAAATGATCCAACAATGGAAGGTGACACTCCGACATCCCTTGCACCTGCAATCATGGCTGTTTCAGTCCATCCTAGCCGAAGCTGCAAACAAGTTACCCAGCACCAATTACAAGCCCGATGTATGCAAAGGGATAGAATATATGTGTTTGTATGTCAGAATATGTTTTTAGGAAAGAATTTTCCTTGATGAAATCCTTTCGGTGTTTGGTTGCCCTAATTGTGAAAAATGTTATCTCCAATGAAAATATTTCCACCAAAAGGGAGAAATGACTTTCCTTCACTTGTTGGGAAGTCGATTCCCTTTCAAATACTCGTCTTTACCATACACTTGGCAGTCACCGGCTTCGTACTCAATCAACCAGAGGAAAACCATCAAGAAAATGATTTCTCAAAGTAAAAACATCTTTTCTAGAAATACTATAGGAAAGCATCTTCTTCCATACCAAACATATATCATCCACATATCAAAGTAAAACTTTCCTTTGGGTATGTATATAAGGTGACCCTTATATTACAAGGCATTATCTTCCTTTCATCAGGAAGCTCTATTAACTTTCAAATGAAGTACTTTTTCATAATTTACCTTTTATCTTTTCCAATTGGATTACTGAAAGTAGTTGCCCGAAACTACTTCTACGCCAAAGAGGTTTGGCAATAGAATCACAAGGCATAAAGGTCCCAATCCCATTTCTTCGGGGAGAAAGACACCAGCGTGTTCAACAAATTCTAAGGTCAAGTAATCAATTTATGCAGCCTATTTCACCAAGTCAACAAACAAATTCAATTAAAAACACATAAGACATAACGCATTAATCTACACATATAATCCAAAATTTCATATCTGCACAAGAAAACAGAGAGAAAGTAAATGTAACAAACCACATGAGAGAGAGAGGCACTGAGTACACGGGCCTCTTCGTCCTTGTAATGCGCTTTAGGCCGCTTTGTTCTCGAGCTAGATTTTTCATCAGTTTCCTGAAAACGTGTCCTTTCTTCTTCCTTCCAAGATGATGATGCGGTAGAGTCGGTCGGATTAGGGTTAACCGGAATAGGGTTCTGATCAGGAATATTTCCGGTGGCAGCTGAAGTCATGAATCGAGTGGGGTAGTCCGCTACTAGGGTTCGAATGCTTGATACTGCATCCTGGCGTCGCCGGTAAAACGCCGGCAGTAACCTCTTTGCCGCCGATCGATACATCGTCAACGATTTGTTCGCAACTATTTTGGAGCTTCAATAGAGAGAGTGTAGTATGAATATCAGGGAAAGGCTCCACGTAGAGATACTGCAGTGTAGAAACTTGTCAAATGTACAAGCCATTGAATTGTTAATGGCAAAATCTTAAACTTAATTAAAAATTAGACAAATTATGTAAAATTTCAGCTTATAAATTTTAATTACATTTTTTTAAAGCTCAATTTTCAAAATTTATAAATACGGGTTCATGTTAACCTTTTTTTGTTTATTCAATACTTTTGTGTTTTATCAATAATTTTAGGATTTTTTTGTAATATTATTTTGAATTTAAGATTTTCAACGTAAACGTTAACCTTTATCAGCACAATGACAAATTTTATATATATAGTAATGAAGAAGATGAATAGTGATTTAATGGTGTTGGAAAACTAATATATAAATGACTTTTAGTGAAAAAAGAAATAATAAGAATCAATTTAGATAAGGTAATAATTGAAACTACAGGAGAATTTGAGTTATGGAAGGCTTGTATACAAATTGTGCTCTAAATAGGTGTTATAAATGTTTTGGTGTGAACGAACCAATTTGATGATGACGGTTGGACATTTCAATTAATTTGGAGCATTAGTATAATATTAGAGCAAAAAAAGATAAATTAAGATTTACTATTTTCAAGGTTTTTTCTCTAAAAGAATAGAATTAGAAGGGATGGACAATCCTATATATATGAATATATACACCGGATGATATAACTAAGGGGGAAAAAATTGATATATATCCAAATTTTGATAAATACTGTTGTAAAGATATCAAATTTGGAAAGCATCTTCTATCTTTGATTATTTAATAGTGTATTTAAAGTTATATATGTGCTTACATGGACACAATACTATTTATAATTATATAATACTTTTTTTGTCCACATAGACACATATATAAATTTAAAATACACTATTAAATAATGCAGGAAATTAAATATCCTCTATAAAATTAGATATCGTAACAACAATTTCACCAAAATTAAATTATTATTTAGTCTCTTTTTCTGTAACTAATGATAAATAGAAAGACGGATATAAACTAGACACATAATCACATACTATAACAAATAAGTCTAAAAGAAAGAAAGTGTCTTACAAATATCCATATGGGCTTCTAGCCCAAAATCATTTGCAACAAGATATAACATTTGTGAATATATACAATTCGCAACAATGTCTAATAAAGTCTCTACGAGTACCTATAAATGAATGTAGTAGGTAGAGGGTCAACTTACATATAGCACCTGTATATTGGAAAATACATAAATTTTGTGAGTTTTCATAGTTTCTTTTAGATGTGCTCGTTCTTGATGAGATAGTTCTAGTTAATGTATTTGGTACACTTGAAGTACTCATTTAGCAGATGATAGGATTATATACCCTATGAAAAAAAAAAAATTGACAAACCTACAGAAACATGTATACTCATTTTCATTCATGAGTAGCTAAACTGATTTATTCCTAATAATCTCTTATTGATTATAAATGTTTATTATGTTTTAATAATGTTATAATAACCATCTTTAGAAAGTTTGCTACGGAAATATTCTGAAGAGTAAGTATGCCCAGACTATGCCATCCTAAAGTTGAAACCATTAGGCAAGAAGGCCAATTAGGGGAGTAAACAGAGTTGAGGCGCTGTTAGGGTAACTAATCAAAGAAGAAAACCGTAGTAGTGACTAGACGAGATGATTATTAAATTATTATTATTACATAATAAATAAGTATAATATATTAAGAGGTTAGAAGGAATAAAATTTTAGCAAAAACATGTTAAAATGAATTCTTATTTATTAGAAGATGATGTTAACTACAAAATATTAATTCTTTATATATTAAAAGATCTTAATACTGATATAAAAAGAACAATTTATGAAAAATTATTGACATACGAGATAATCGAAGAAATAATTCAAGGTTGGGCAGAATTAATTATACCAGATGATTTTGACATAGATTTATATGATGATCTAGAATTATTCATAGATCAATGATAGATTATTTATACTTACAATTCTGGAGAAAAACTAAAGAAGAAATAGATCTACTTGAAAATTACTAATTGAAAATTTATATAAATATTTAAGAACTAGAGAAAATGAATATTTAGAATATATAGAAAACAACGCTAATGAAATAAAAAGATTAAATCTAATTAAAAAAGAATATTATGAAAAAATATTTTATTCTTAAAACCATGAAGAATAATCCACCATCAAATAAAGTGACTACCATAACAAAAACTAAGATAGAAAGAAAAATACGAAAGACACAGAAAAAGTTAAAAACCTTATACATAGAATATGAACTATTACAACTTACTAAAACAGATACTAGCAAAACAAATTTTTTGATAAATATAATTTCTAAAACAGAATATAAATATGTTTGTTATCTGAAAAAACAATATGAACAAAGAAATATATAAGCAACAACTGATAGAGAAAATAATTGAAAAAAGACAAGAGTTAAAATATAGAAAAGAAAGACTAGAAGAAAATATGTTAGCAGGAGTATGTAATAAATCAATATTAGCACAAAGAAAGGTTATATTTATGCTAGAAATACAAATAAATTGCCTAGAATATAAATTACAACATGATATAAGTTACAATATGAATATAATGAATAAAGAAGAATTTGCAGTAGACGAAAAAAATATGAAAATCAAGATGGATTAGTAATAAAAATAATATTTTCAAATTTAGGAAGACGATATAAAAAAATAGGAAATAACTTGTATTTAATGTTAGAAAAAGAAACAGCAAAATTAGAAGATAGTTTAACAGCTATGATAAGAATAACAAAGGAAAACGAAGAAATAGATAAATCAAAAGAGATTGAAAAAATAAAAATACAAGCAAAGCAGGAAGTACAACATCTAGAAGAATTAAAAAATACAAAAATAAGTGAATTAGAAAAAGAATTAGCTAACTAAAATTATTATATGAAAATAAACAAAAAGAGAAACAGATAGAAAAAGAGAAAGAACTTGAATTGACCAATGAAATAAATAAAATGAAACAAAAATTAAATGAAAATCTTGAAATAGACGAAATAGACGAAATGAATGAATCAGATACAATGAATGATCAAAAATCAGAAATAAGTGATATAAGTGAAACATACACAGAAATTCTAGAACAAGTAAATAAGCCGAAAAAATTAGAAATAAATACAGGAGATATAAATCAACCTAGCACATCAAAAGTTAAAACACCGGATAATAGTCCTAGAAGTAATCCCAGACGGACAACACCAACTTATTATACAGAAAATTATGAAAGATCAGATAGAACAAATGCAATATGGAATAGTAGACTAAATAAAAAATGGACGCCTAGACCAATAACTGAACAATATAACTTTTTAGATCTAGATTGTGTTATAGATATAAATAAAGTAATCTTACTATGGGTAGGAAATATATCTAAACAATTAATTGATAACAAAATAACAACAAAGAAACGCCAGGATATATAGAAAGAACATTTGTTGGAACAACAAAATTATGGATAGAAAATTTACCCCCAGAAAGTTTAGAAACACTTAGGAGTGATAAGAAAATAGATGGATCTCCATCAACAACAAATATAGACATACTAGATAAATATGAATTAGCAATAAGAAATGAATTTGGTGGCATGACTACAGAAACAAAAGAACAAAATAGAGAAAAAATAATAAATAGACAACTTATGACGAAATTAACTATATGTAAAATGTGTTATATAGAAGAATACACATGTGCATTTAAAGAATATTATTACAAAGCAAGATATGATATAAATGAAGCAAAAGAAATAAGACAACAATATTTTACAAAACTACCAGAACCATTTAGTACAAAAATAATTAAAGATTGGAACAATGAAGGATTAACAGATACTTTAGGAGCTAGAATAAAATTTCTACATCAATGGTTTGTACAATTATGTGAAAACCAAAAATAAAAAATAAAAATGGAGAAAGTACTAATTAAAAATCTAGCATGTTGTAAAGATAAAACAGCACCACAGTTTGGTTGTACAGATAAATATTATAAAAGACCTAAACGACACAAAAATTATAGAAAAACCAAAACTAGATATAAATACAAAAAACCAAGACAAAGATATTATGTAAAAAATTATAAAATAAAAAGACCGTATAGACCAAAGAGAAAACTATCAGACTGTACTTGTTATAACTGCGGAAAGATAGGACATTTAGCTAGAAATTGTAAGTTACCTAAAAATCCAAAAGGAAAACAAATTGCAGAAGTAATTATAGATAATGAAGAATACATGCAGATAGATTATATAGACTATGAATTAAGTGAAAATGATAGTATATATGAAGTATCGGATATAGAAACTGAATTAGAAAATGAAGAAATAGATATTGATCTAGATAATGATGTAATGAACGAAGTCTAATGTCTGAAGATGATATAAAAATAATATCCAAAGAAGAATATCAAAATGAAGAATTAGCAGAACAAAAAATTATATTTGATAATACAATATTTGAACAAATAAAAGGAAAAGAATTAGATTTAAGTGTTGAAAAAGTACTTGAAATACCTACTATAAGAAACTGGTTCAAAAGACAAAAAGATGAATACTATGTAGTTAGCCAAAAAGAACACATTATAGATTGTAAATATACAAAAGGAAAAGCACAAATACCTATATTAAATAAGAGGATAATAAATAAAGAAATACAAGATATAAAAGCTAAAACACCCATAAAGTATGTACACTGAGGAGGAACAGAAATATTGATAAAAGCCTGTTTTAGAGAAGGAATAGATACACCTATTGAAATATATTTAGCAGATGATAGGATTATATACCCTATAAAAAAAGCGTAATTAGTGCAGTAAAAGAAAACTTAATATACAAAAATTTAAATTTATAATAAGTGTCAATTACTCAGTGGCATTAACAGATAGAAACATAGATAAATCATTAGTTCTATATTGGAAAATGTCTGGAATAGAACTAGCACCAGGCAGTAAAATATTTACAGCAAGATGTAAAAACCTATACATACTAACAACAAAACATAAAGTAACGGCAAGAAATAAAATTGATAAAATAAAAATAGAAAATCCTTTTGAAAAAATAATTACTATAATAGACAACAATGATTATAGCTACAAAGAAATTGACATAGAAGAAGATTTAGAAATTGTAAAAGAAAGATTGAGTACTTCAAGTGTACCAAATACATTAACTAGAACTACCTCATCAAGAACGAGCACATCTAAAAGGAACTATGAAAACTCACAAAATTTATTAAATATAGAAGAGACAACACTATACCACTATTTTGTAACAGGAATAATAAACCAGAGAAAATATAAAATTTTAATAAACACAGGACAAGAAGAGAATTATATAACAAGAGAATTAGTATTAGAAACAAAAATTATAAAAACAGGACACTTATGCCCTGAATTACCTAGTGAGATAGTAAACACAAACGAAGAAGTAACAGAAAAAGAAATAATTATAGGAGGAATACCAATAGTAATACCAATTAAAATCTATCAAGGAAGCCAGAATATTATCCTAGGAATAAAATGGTTAGAAAAAGTTAAACCATATAATATAGAGAATGAACAATTAATAATAACTTACCAAAATAAGAAAATAATTATTAAAAGAACAAAATGAATAATGAAAATATATATACTTGCAAAAATTATTATAGAAGGATATCACAACAGATATTATACCCCCATGATAGATACAGGAGCAGAAGCAAATATATGTAAATATAATTGCTTACCAGAAGATAAATGGGAAAAATTAAAAACACCTATGGTAGTGACAGGATTTAACAATGAAGGTAGTATGATTACATATAAAGCAAAAAATATAAAAATACAAATATGGGATAAAATACTAACAATAGAAGAAATGTATAATTTTGAATTTACAACAAAAGATATGTTATTAGGAATGCCGTTTTTAGAAAGATTTTACCCACATATTATAACAAAAATACATTGGTGGTTTACTACACCATGCGGAAATTAAATAAGAGCAAAAAGAGTAAATAACAAACAAAGAAAACCCACAGAATGGATAAAAGGAAGTGAAAAAATAAACCAAAAAATGGAAAATATAAGTAAAAACCAAATAACACAATTAGAAATTATCATATTTACAATAGATAAGGTTAAAATAATTAACGAACAACTAGAATTATTATATAGTGAAAACCCATTACAAGGATGGAAAAAGCATAAGGTAAAAGTAAAGATTGAATTAATAGATGAAAATAGTATAATAACACAAAAACCATTAAAATATAATTTTGATGATTGAAAAGAATTTAAAATGCATATAAATGAACTATTGAAGAATAATTATATACAAGAATGCAATAGTAAACATACAAGTCCAGCATTTATAGTTAATAAACATAGTGAACAAAAATGAGGTAAAAGTAGAATGGTCATAGATTATCGCAACTTGAATGCTAAAACTAAAACATATAATTACCCAATACCAAATAAAATACTAAAAATAAGACAGATACACGGATATAATTATTTCAGTAAATTCGATTGTAAATCAGGATTTTATCACTTAAAATTAGAAGAAGAATCTAAACAACTAACAGCATTTACTGTACCACAAGGATTTTATTAATGGAATGTTCTACCATTTGGATATAAAAATGCACCAGGTAGATATCAACATTTTATGGATAACTATTTTAATCAATTAGAAAATTGCATTGTCTATATAGATGATATATTATTATATATTTGTTTATATAATATATAATAGACAATGCAATTTTCTAATTGATTAAAATAGTTATCCATAAAATGTTGATATCTACCTGGTGCATTTTTATATCCAAATGGTAGAACATTCCATTAATAAAATCCTTGTGGTACAGTAAATGCTGTTAGTTGTTTAGATTCTTCTTCTAATTTTAAGTGATAAAATCCTGATTTACAATCGAATTTACTGAAATAATTATATCCGTGTATCTGTCTTATTTTTAGTATTTTATTTGGTATTGGGTAATTATATGTTTTAGTTTTAGCATTCAAGTTGCGATAATCTATGACCATTCTACTTTTACCTCATTTTTGTTCACTATGTTTATTAACTATAAATGCTGGACTTGTATGTTTACTATTGCATTCTTGTATATAATTATTCTTCAATAGTTCATTTATATGCATTTTAAATTCTTTTCAATCATCAAAATTATATTTTAATGGTTTTTGTGTTATTATACTATTTTCATCTATTAATTCAATCTTTACTTTTACCTTATGCTTTTTCCATCCTTGTAATGGGTTTTCACTATATAATAATTCTAGTTGTTCGTTAATTATTTTAACCTTATCTATTGTAAATATGATAATTTCTAATTGTGTTATTTGGTTTTTACTTATATTTTCCATTTTTTGGTTTATTTTTTCACTTCCTTTTATCCATTCTGTGGGTTTTCTTTGTTTGTTATTTACTCTTTTTGCTCTTATTTAATTTCCGCATGGTGTAGTAAACCACCAATGTATTTTTGTTATAATATGTGGGTAAAATCTTTCTAAAAACGGCATTCCTAATAACATATCTTTTGTTGTAAATTCAAAATTATACATTTCTTCTATTGTTAGTATTTTATCCCATATTTGTATTTTTATATTTTTTGCTTTATATGTAATCATACTACCTTCATTGTTAAATCCTGTCACTACCATAGGTGTTTTTAATTTTTCCCATTTATCTTCTGGTAAGCAATTATATTTACATATATTTGCTTCTGCTCCTGTATCTATCATGGGGGTATAATATCTGTTGTGATATCCTTCTATAATAATTTTTGCAAGTATATATATTTTCATTATTCATTTTGTTCTTTTAATAATTATTTTCTTATTTTGGTAAGTTATTATTAATTGTTCATTCTCTATATTATATGGTTTAACTTTTTCTAACCATTTTATTCCTAGGATAATATTCTGGCTTCCTTGATAGATTTTAATTGGTATTACTATTGGTATTCCTCCTATAATTATTTCTTTTTCTGTTACTTCTTCGTTTGTGTTTACTATCTCACTAGGTAATTCAGGGCATAAGTGTCCTGTTTTTATAATTTTTGTTTCTAATACTAATTCTCTTGTTATATAATTCTCTTCTTGTCCTGTGTTTATTAAAATTTTATATTTTCTCTGGTTTATTATTCCTGTTACAAAATAGTGGTATAGTGTTGTCTCTTCTATATTTAATAAATTTTGTGAGTTTTCATAGTTCCTTTTAGATGTGCTCGTTCTTGATGAGGTAGTTCTAGTTAATGTATTTGGTACACTTGAAGTACTCAATCTTTCTTTTACAATTTCTAAATCTTCTTCTATGTCAATTTCTTTGTAGCTATAATCATTGTTGTCTATTATAGTAATTATTTTTTCAAAAGGATTTTCTATTTTTATTTTATCAATTTTATTTCTTGCCGTTACTTTATGTTTTGTTGTTAGTATGTATAGGTTTTTACATCTTGCTGTAAATATTTTACTGCCTGGTGCTAGTTCTATTCCAGACATTTTCCAATATAGAACTAATGATTTATCTATGTTTCTATCTGTTAATGCCACTGAGTAATTGGCACTTATTATAAATTTAAATTTTTTGTATATTAAGTTTTCTTTTACTGCACTAATTACGCTTTTTTTATAGGGTATATAATCCTATCATCTGCTAAATATATTTCAATAGGTGTATCTATTCCTTCTCTAAAACAGGCTTTTATCAATATTTCTGTTCCTCCTAAGTGTACATACTTTATGGGTGTTTTAGCTTTTATATCTTGTATTTCTTTATTTATTATCCTCTTATTTAATATAGGTATTTGTGCTTTTCCTTTTGTATATTTACAATCTATAATGTGTTCTTTTTGGCTAACTACATAGTATTCATCTTTTTGTCTTTTGAACCAGTTTCTTATAGTAGGTATTTCAAGTACTTTTTCAACACTTAAATCTAATTCTTTTCCTTTTATTTGTTCAAATATTGTATTATCAAATATAATTTTTTGTTCTGCTAATTCTTCATTTTGATATTCTTCTTTGGATATTATTTTTATATCATCTTCAGACATTAGACTTCGTTTATTACATCATTATCTAGATCAATATCTATTTCTTCATTTTCTAATTCAGTTTCTATATCCGATACTTCATATATACTATCATTTTCACTTAATTCATAGTCTATATAATCTATCTGCATGTATTCTTCATTATCTATAATTACTTTTGCAATTTATTTTCCTTTTGGATTTTTAGGTAACTTACAATTTCTAGCTAAATGTCCTATCTTTCCGCAGTTATAACAAGTACAGTCTGATAGTTTTCTCTTTGGTCTATACGGTCTTTTTATTTTATAATTTTTTACATAATATCTTTGTCTTGGTTTTTTGTATTTATATCTAGTTTTGGTTTTTCTATAATTTTTGTGTCGTTTAGGTCTTTTATAATATTTATCTGTACAATCAAACTGTGGTGCTGTTTTATCTTTACAACATGCTAGATTTTTAATTAGTACTTTCTCCATTTTTATTTTATATTTTTGGTTTTCACATAAATGTACAAACCATTGATATAGAAATTTTATTCTAGCTCCTAAAGTATCTGTTAATCCTTCATTGTTCCAATCTTTAATTATTTTTGTACTAAATGGTTCTGGTAGTTTTGTAAAATATTGTTGTCTTATTTCTTTTGCTTCATTTATATCATATCTTGCTTTGTAATAATATTCTTTAAATGCACATGTGTATTCTTCTATATAACACATTTTACATATAGTTAATTTCGTCATAAGTTGTTGTAACGATCCATTTGTTCGTTTTGAAAACTAGAGCTTTTTATTTCATAGAATACGTTTCGATAGATTTGAAATGGATATTTTGGACTATTCGTAGCTATAATTATAGAATTAATGGGATACTTTTTATAATTTATTTAGTTGGTGGTTAAGAAAAATAACATTAAAATTAATAGTGGACCACTTTTAATACTTTTATAATTAGTCCTATATTAAATTAGGGTAAAAGATAATTTGTAGAAGAACAAAAAAAAAAGGACGCGGAACGAAAACCAAATTGAAAACAGGTGTGCATTAGCATAACCTTCAGGAGGACATCACCGCTTGGACACAATCAAAGTGACGGCAAACTGATTACAAAAGTATTCAATATAGTGCTTTTAAAGGTAAGATTCATATTGTTATTATTAATATTATAATGATGGGTTATGTAGGAGGGAAGAAAATTTTAATGGTTGCATTTGTGGGAATCTGTAAGAAAAGAGAGCTAATGCTGTTGCCTTTCTTTGGACTTAAAAGGACGTTAGAAATCATTGGGTAATAATGCCCAATGATTGCTAATGAATTTGCTAATTGTGTTAAGTTTTATATGTTAGTAGTTACAAGTTTAGGATTCTGGTTGCCACATTAATACTATAGGATTATGTTAGGTATTGTCATATAGAAAGATAGGGTGTATGGTGTGCTATTGAGAGGTGGTCACATTCCCACGAGTTGGTCATAATGTGGCGTCATGGTTTTTTTATTTTCATATTGTTCCTTATAATTATTATATTAAGGTTAAATTTAATTAATTGAGATAAATTATTTTATATTAGGTCGATATTATGTGAATTTCATTAAAGTTATGCTAATTAAAGAAATTAAGATTTACCCCTAAGCTTGAACTTTAAGAAAAATTGATTATAGAATGGGGTAAATTTTTGGGTTTAGACTGGGCATGTAGTAACAGGGTTTTCTATAGACTCGTTAACTTACAAATTATGCATTTATGATAGATTGAAAAGGTTTGGAGGCATTAAGGAAAGGAAAAGCATTGGAGAAGTAGTTTGCTTGACTTCGGTTCTTCGGTGGAGGTAGGTTATGGTTTATGCTATTTGATAGTAAACTCTCAATAGTGATTGATATGCATTGAATAATATTGTGAAGTTTTCTATGTACTTGATTGTGTGGTTGTGTGTTTTGTGATTGGTCTGAAATTCCGAGACCGTAGAATGTATAATCTTAAACCATCTCTATCGAAGTAATGCTTTGAATAAAGAAGGCTCGATGAAATATTATTAACGAATGGAAAAGTGGTGATATTAAATGATAAATTAATGATATTATTGGATCGGAGTGTCACGTTCCGACACGGTATTCTTGGATTGGAGTGTCACGTTCCGACACGGTATCTTTGGATCGGAGTGTCACATCCCGACACGGTATTCTTGGATCGGAGTGTCACGTTCCGACACAGTATTCTTGGATCGGAGTGTCACGTTCCGACACGGTAATATTACAGGAAAACATGTTGAATTAATGGAAGATACTCAATCTCAAAGAACTCAACTCCCAAAATGTTTGGTTTGGAGGCATGAGTCCTCATGTGTGATCTTGATACCGTTGACTTATACGTGCTTACTTCAATGTTGTTGACACTTGTTCATGTTGTTTGTTGCTTATCACATGTTAAGTGCTATAGTTGAGTTCATACTATTATTCTTTGTATATTAGTTACTATTTTGGGTTGACCGATGATACTTACTCAGTACATGTTGCCTCGTACTGAGCCCTACTTGTTTTCTTCTTTGTTTTCCTTTTATGAAATGCAGCGAGTGTACCTGTGACTTCAGATTTTCCTCAGCTCTAGCCAGCCTCCCGCATATCAAGTTCCAGGGTGAGCTATCCATTCAAGCTCGTGTTGGGTTCTCTCGGTCATGACATGATGTCCTATACTTTCGGACACATACCATTTATTCTTTTATTTTGGTGTATTTGATATTTTAGACTTAGTATTGGAGATTAGATGTCCTTGTTGTGATGACTTTCAGGTTTGGGAAAGATATTTAACTAGATTTTGAGCTTCCGCATTGTTCTTGAATAATATAATTTAAGGTTGAATTCATTGGTTCTCCCACCTAGGTAGTTATGTGTGGGTGCCACTCACGACTGTTTTGGGTCGTGACAAACTTGGTATCAGAGCATTAGGTTCAGTGATCTCATCACACAAGGACAAGTCTAGTAGAGTCTTGAAGAATGGTATGGGGACGCCTATACCTTTCTTTAAGATGCTATAAGACTTTAGGAAAACTCAATTCTTTTTTTTTTTTCGTGCTACTACTTGAATCCAATTGGTATCTAGATGATACAAATTGGTATCTTTACTTCTTCGCTCTATTTCACATACGGTTAGTACTAGAGTATTAGAAGTTGAAATAACAACACCGGGAAAAAAAATATGTTCTTGAAAATAGGTATATTTTCTCGAATTACTACAGGATTTGTAATGACTAGTGATCAACATGATTTTTCTTTATTAAGTCAAAGTTGAAAGCCTATTCTTCATGGGTACTAAATCTGAAAATGCTTGCGATTTTTTTTACTGTTTTTCATGATTGTTGTTTCATAAGATGAATATGGTAGAGTGATTGGACATTGAATTTCTGACTTACTAAATTTGGGAAGATGCGAAAATGTGGTGGTCATCTCATGTTGAGTCCTGCCGGTAGTGACACTACCTATGACTTGGGTAGCATTTTCTGGATTCTTCATGGAGAAGTATATTCTCTGAATCTTAAGGGATATGAGGTAGATGAGGTGAAGCAAGATGACTTTGCCAAGGTTACAACATTTAAGAAGTTTTGTGAGGGATGGATAGATAATGAGCACCATTTTCTTCGAAAAATACAGTTAGTAAAGTTATTATAACATATATGAATTGAGTATTTTTTATTTTTTTTATTTTTGAAAAAAAAAAGAAGAAATAAAACAAAAAACAATTTAGTGATGGATCTTTGGTATGGTATTGATACATTTAGGGTGTGAAATATATATTGAGAATTCTAAATAAGGGCTGATGATTTTGTCTTAAGCTTTAAGGAGTAGATTGATACTAGAATGACAAACTTATAGGAAAAGAAAGTCCTAGTGAGTATACTTTGGGTAAAGTATATTGAAGATTTTACCAAGAAAATGCTTATAAAATTGAATTAGTCCCTTAAATTTGATTGGTATACTGGAGTTTAAGGTGTCACGTCGAGGAAAAGGTTTCACTTCTTGATGATGAAAAGGTCTGGCTAAGCATGATGGTAAAAAGAGAAAGTGATATATGACCTATATGATTTATGTTTGTTGTACTAGTATCGAAAATTCTCATTTAGAATCAGTTTTAGTGGAAACAAAGTTTTTAAAGTGTTTGACCGATTGTGATATCAAATTTAGTATTTGCTTAAGATTTGGACACTAGGCCTAATCCTACTTGAAAAAGGATTGAAATTATTCTCCTTATTTGATTTCCAATTCTATTAGGAAAAGAATTGGAATTGGAATCCTACTTTTAGTTGATTTTGCCTTTGTAAGGAAAAACACAATTGTATAAATGGAGGATGGTCTTGAGAGAAAAATTGAACTACTCATTAGTATTTTTCTTGAAAGACATTAGGACATAAGAGAGGTTTTGAGATTCCAACAAGAGAGAAGAGAGAAGAAAAAGATTTATTTTGCTGCATACCTTTCTCCGCATAGCAACCTTCAGATTGTGTTTCTTAATTAACTAACCGTTGGATCGGGCTAAAATTTGAAATACGTGTTTTTGACATCTTGGTGACGGATCTGAACGGTGGAGATTGGATTTGTATATCTGAAAGATCATTTTCTTGGTCCCGAACAGCAGCTGCATTTGGATGGTACTTGCATTAAAACTGTAGAGATATTATATTTATAGTGTGTATTATGAGGTGTTTTAATATAATATTTAATAAGAGAAATCTTAGTTTCAGACAATGAAGGTGATTAGAGTTCGTAATGATGATAAGGGGTTGGTGATGGATATTATATAATAAGGATTGTTGGTTAAACGAGTTTTGTACAGTACTAACGAATTGCGAGCATCTAATGTTGTGGTTTTTCATTATTTGATGAATAAGGTGGTTGTATGGAAAGTTTTAGCAGATGTGGGACACCACTTGAATTGAATTTAAAAGAGTTAGAGTCATAATGAAAAAATAATAATAAATAAATTTGTGGGATATAATGCAATCTTCATAAAGAGGTGAGAAATAGAATATTTTCTCTAATTGCAAGAAATAAAGAGGTATCTTTTGGAGGTCTAGAATTGGGTTTTGAGACATGTGGTTTCATATATTTTAATATGGTCATGGTTTTAGAGTCACATGTTTATCAAATTGGTTAAAAGCTATCGAATAAGACTTAAGAAAGGAGTGTACATACGCTCAACTCGAGTGTGATGATACGTTCTCTTGTGATTTTGAGTTTATTAATAACTGCGTCAAACTTTCAGGGAAGGATATGATAAGATCGATGAAGAGGCAATCAACGATAAGTTAAGATATGTAAAATCATAAAAATCTTCAAGGTATCAGTTATGTTGATAGATAAGGAGATTGAGTTACATTGTTCGTTTACAATTCAAACGTTTTATTTTGAATCTACTTTTGTGGTGGTATGTTTTATATGGTATGAATTGGTGAGGTAAAATAAAAATAAATAATATATTGTTTACATAAGATATTAAACATATGAACGGACTTATGCATGTTTGAGTAGCAAAGTTAATAGACTTAGGGAATGGTTTCACTTAAAAGTGTTGGGTTAGAATATAAGGTCAAACGTCATGAGTTGTTGGTAAAAGGATGAGATTGGTAAACGAGCTAGAGAAACAATAGTGTGATATATTGAAGGGTTGAGGTATTTAGAATTTTGCATGATGGAAAGAATTTGAGAAAAATGAAGGAATAAGACCTCTCGTATAAACCCTTTGGATGTAGTTGATGGTTGTATTGATTTTTGCCCATAAGTTTAAAAATGATTGTGAGATGTAAAGTGGTTCGATACAGATAATTTACTAGGAGTTTATTATCAACTTTTATAAAAATTGAGTTTAGCTTTGGATGGAAAACAGTGAGGTAAGAAATTTAGAGTTTTACGTGGGATTATATTGCCAAATTATGATAGATGACTTAAGAATGATGCACAAGGTAAGATATTATTCTACATGATTATTAACAATTTAGAATTAGACTAATACTACTCTATTGATGGGACTACATAGAATGTTATGATGTTTTGTTAGTATTAAGAGTGTTGACTTCAGTGGATGTGAGGTTCGATAAACCAAGTATGTGTGCAATTATAGTAGGGACTAAATTGGTGATTGTGTGTAGCTAGAAAATCAAAGAGATAGAGTCAGTTGAATGAAAATGTTCGATATGGACACTATGGAAGGAGTATTTGGAGTTATTCCACCTTGGTTATTTTCTATAAGACATATTTAGTGTTGTCTTGGTGTAGTTGAAGTATTTGAGTGGTTCTACATTTACCACCTTACTTATGAGAATTTATAGGATAGCTACCATGAAAATTTAAAGTTGTTCGATAGACTTAAGATTTATCTCATTATCGGTATCATGTTTTGGTTATGTGAGATTGAATGTGAGGATCATTGAGTCTAGTTTTGTCATTCTTAAGATTTGATTATAATAACTACCAATCTAGCATTTTGACAATGTTGTTAGAGGTTATGTATGCTTGGGTGTATCGCTCGATAGGTGGTTACTTGATCATCTTCTTCTTTGGGTTAGATAAATTTGATTCTCCCTTGATGAGTACCTGATGTTTAAAGATTAAATTTTTATAACTTAATCTCGTGAAAGGTTTATGTTGTGAGAAGACAATATTGATAAGATGTATGATGGTGTATGCACTATGACTGTGTGGTGGTTGTTTCAAGTTCACTCTTGGTTGTAACCAATACTGATTAAAGATTTTATCATGGTTATGTTAGAAAATATTTATCTAGATGGTTGTGGCAATGTCTAGTGGAAGAATCGGCTAGTTGAAGAGTTTACTTGGGAATAATTTTATTTTTAGTTGAGATTACATACAGAAATAGCTATCATTATAGTATTGAGATGTTTCCGTTCGAGGCATCGTATGAAAGAAAAAGTGTAGATCTCCAAATTATTGGTTTGGTACTTTTGATATGAGACCTTGGGTGCAAATATTTTTGAAGGAATTGGTGAGACACCTACCCTTTCTTATCCTAACCTTCTTTTGATCGTTCGAGGACGAACGATGGGTAAATTGATATCTAATGTAACGACCCATTTGGTCGTTTTGAACACTAGAGCTTTTTATTTCATAGAATACGTTTCGATAGATTTGAAATGGATATTTTGGACTATTCGTAGCTACAATTATAGAATTAATGGGATACTTTTTATAATTTATTTAGTTGGTGGTTAAGAAAAATAACATTAAAATTAATAGTGGACCACTTTTAATACTTTTATAATTAGTCCTATATTAAATTAGGGTAAAAGATAATTTGTAGAAGAACAAAAAAAAAGGACGCGGAACGAAAACCAAATTGAAAACAGGTGTGCATTAGGATAACCTTCAGGAGGACATCACCGCTTGAACACAATCAAAGTGACGGCAAACTGATTACAAAAGTATTCAATATAGTGCTTTTAAAGGTAAGATTCATATTGTTATTATTAATATTATAATGATGGGTTATGAAGGAGGGAAGAAAATTTTAATGGTCGCATTTGTGGGAATCTGTAAGAAAAGAGAGCTAATGTTGTTGCCTTTCTTTGGACTTAAAAGGACGTTAGAAATCATTGGGTAATAATGCCCATTGATTGCTAATGAATTTGCTAATTGTGTTAAGTTTTATATGTTAGTAGTTACAGGTTTAGGATTCTGGTTGCCACATTAATACTATAGGATTATGTTAGGTATTGTCATATAGAAAGATAGGGTGTATGGTGTGCTATTGAGAGGTGGTCACATTCCACGAGTTGGTCATAATGTGGCGTCATGGTTTTTATTTTCAGATTGTTCCTTATAATTATTATATTAAGGTTAAATTTAATTAACTGAGATAAATTATTTTATATTAGGTCGATATTATGTGAATTTCATTAAAGTTATGCTAATTAAAGGAATTAAGATTTACCCTAAGCTTGAACTTTAAGAAAAATGATTATAGAATGGGGTAAATTTTTGGGTTTAGACTGGGCATGTAGTAACAGGGTTTTCTATAGACTCGTTAACTTACAAATTATGCATTTATGATAGATTGAAAAGGTTTGGAGGCATTAAGGAAAGGAAAAGCATTGGAGAAGTAGTTTGCTTGACTTTTGGTTCTTCGGTGGAGGTAGGTTATGGTTTATGCTATTTGATAGTAAACTCTCAATAGTGATTGATATGCATTGAATAATATTGTGAAGTTTTCTATGTACTTGATTGTGTGGTTGTGTGTTTTGTGATTGGTCTGAAATCCCGACACCGCGAATGTATAATATTAAACCATCTCTATCGAAGTAATGCCTTGAATAAAGAAGGCTCGATGAAATATTATTAACGAATGGAAAAGTGGTGATATTAAATGATAAATTAATGAATTATTGGATCGGAGTGTCACGTTCCGACACGGTATTCTTGGATCGGAGTGTCACGTTCCGACACGGTATCTTTGGATCAGAGTGTCACGTTCCGACACGGTATTCTTGGATCGGAGTGTCACGTTCCGACACGGTATTCTTGGATCGGAGTGTCACGTTCCGACACAGTATTCTTGGATCGGAGTGTCACGTTTCGACACGATAATATTACAGAAAAAACATGTTGAATTAATGAAAGATACTCAATCTCAAATAACTCAACTCCCAAAATAGTTTGGTTTGGAGGCATGAGTCCTCATGTGTGATCTTGATACCGTTGACTTCATACGTGCTTACTTCAATGTTGTTGACACTTGTTCATGTTGTTTGTTGCTTATCACATGTTAAGTGCTATAGTTGAGTTCATACTATTATTCTTTGTATATTAGTTACTATTTTGGGTTGACCGATGATACTTACTCAGTACATGTTGCCTCGTACTGAGCCCTACTTGTTTTCTTCTTTGTTTCCTTTTATGAAATGCAGCGAGTGTACCTGTGACTTCAGATTTCCATCAGCTCTAGCCAGCTCCCGCATATCAAGTTCCAGGGTGAGCTATCCATTCAAGCTCGTGTTGGGTTCTCTCGGTCATGACATGATGTCCTATACTTTCGACACATACCATTTCATTCTTTTATTTTGGTGTATTTGATATTTTAGACTTAGTATTGGAGATTAGATGTCCTTGTTGTGATGACTTTCAGGTTTGGGAAAGGATATTTAACTAGATTTTGAGCTTCCGCATTGTTCTTGAATAATATAATTTAAGGTTGAATTCATTGATTCTCCCACCTAGGTAGTTATGTGTGGGTGCCACTCACGACTCGTTTGGGTCGTGCAGTTGTCTATTTATTATTTTTCTCTATTTTGTTCTTTTGTTTCTGTAGTCATGCGCCACATTCATTTTTATTGCTAATTCATATTTATCTAGTTGTCTATATTTGTTGATGATGGAGATCCATCTATTTTCTTATCACTCCTAAGTGTTTCTAAACTTTCTGGGGGTAATTTTCTATCCATAATTTTGTTGTTCCAACAATGCTTCTTTTATCTAGGCGGTCTTTCTTTGTTGTTATTTTGTATATTATTATTGTTAGATATTTCTACTGTAAGATTACTTTATTTATATCTTATACACAATCTAGATCTTAAAAGTTATATTGTTCAGTTATTGGTCTAGGCGTCCATTTTTTATTTAGTCTTATCATTATTGCCATTTTCTGTTCTATCTGTTTCATTTTTCTGTATAATAAGTTTGTGTGTCGTCTGGGATTACTTCTAGGACTCTTATCCGGTGTTTTAACTTTTGATGTGCTAGGTTGATTATACATCTCCTGTATTTATTTCTAATTTTTTTGGCTTATTTACTTGTTCACGAATTTCTGTGTATGTTTTCACTTATATCACTTATTTATGATTTTTGATCATTCATTGTATCTTGATTCATTCAATTTTCGTCTTATTCGTCTATTTCAAGATTTTCATTTTATTTGTTCATTTTATTTATTTCATTGGTCAATTCAAGTTCTTTCTCTTTTCTATCTGTTTCTCTTTTGTTTTATTTTATATATAATTATTTTAGTTCTAGATTCTTTTCTATTCATTTATTTTGTTATTTTTATTTTCTAGATGTTGTACTTCCTGCTTTGCTTAGTCATTTTTTATTTTTTTCCATCTCTTTTTGATTTTGATCCTATTTCTTCGTTTTCCTTTGTTATTCTTATTAACTTGTATACAAAAAACTTACTCTTTGTTGTCAGGCCATATTTATAAAAAATAAATTACCCAGATCTATCTTGTCACAAAATGCTGACGTGAGAGAATTATATCCCAGAAGTAAGTAGATTAAAAGGTAAACGGCCATTTATATGTATAGATATAAAGATATGAATAGTGTAGTCGGCTATAATAAAGTAAGGGCATTCATGTAAATGATATTTAAAGTTATGAATAGTAGTATGCGGCCCTATTCGTAAAAAGGTAAATTGCATTATGATATTATGTTTTTTATTTTTGTGTCGGAGAATTAATAAAATAGGCCATGTGTTAAAGTAGTGTTGGCACACTTTTGGCTCATAAGATGTAAAGTTTTTTTTATTTTATAATAAATAGAGGGTTTCCCCTCTATAAAATAAGCTTTTCAAAATAATCTCTCTTCTTTCTTAATTCGCTTCACCCCCAAAAACAAATTGGTACAGATGACAGTTCAGGTATAAAAGAAAGTTCACAAACAAAGAAAAATCTATGGAAACAAGAGAGATTGAAAAATACGAAACAGGGGTTACTCTTTTTTCTATGATAGCTAAACTGATTTATTCCTAATAATCTCTTATTGATTATAAATGTTTTATTATGTTTTAATAATGTTTAATAACCATCTTTAGAAAGTTTTGCTACGAAAATATTTTGAAGAGTACAGTATGCCCAGACTATGCATCCTAAAGTTGAAACCATTAGGCAAGAAGGCAATTAGGGGAGTAAACAGAGTTGAGGCGCTGTTAGGGTAACTAATCAAAGAAGAAAACCGTAGTAGTGACTAGACGAGATGATTATTAAATTTTATTATACATAATAAGTATAATATATTAAGAGGTTAGAAGGAATAAAATTTTAGCAAAAACTGTTAAAATGAATTCTTATTTATTAGAAGATGATGTTAACTACAAAATATTAATTCTTTATATATTAAAAGATCTTAATACCGATATAAAAAGAACAATTTATGAAAAATTATTGACATACGAGATAATCGAAGAAACAATTCAAGGTTGGCAGAATTAATTATACCAGATGATTTTGACATAGATTTATATGATGATCTAGAATTATTCATAGATCAATGATAGATTATTTATACTTACAATTCTGGAGAAAAACTAAAGAAGAAATAGATCTACTTGAAAAATTACTAATTGAAAATTTATATAAATATTTAAGAACTAGAGAAAATGAATATTTAGAATATATAGAAAACAACGCTAATGAAATAAAAAGATTAAATCTAATTAAAAAAGAATATTATGAAAAAATATTTTATTCTTAAAACCATGAAGAATAATCCACCATCAAATAAAGTGACTATAATAACAAAAACTAAGATAGAAAGAAAAATACGAAAGACACAGAAAAAGTTAAAAACCTTATACATAGAATATGAACTATTACAACTTACTAAAACAGATACTAGCAAAACAAATTTTTTTGATAAATATAATTTCTAAAACAGAATATAAATATGTTTGTTATCTGAAAAATCAATATGAACAAAGAAATATATAAGCAACAACTGATAGATAAAATAATTGAAAAAAGACAAGAGTTAAAATATAGAAAAGAAAGACTAGAAGAAAATATGTTAGCAGGAGTATGTAATAAATCAATATTACCACAAAGAAAGGTTATATTTATGCTAGAAATACAAATAAATTGCCTAGAATATAAATTACAACATGATATAAGTTACAATATGAATTATAATGAATAAAGAAGAATTTGCAGTAGACGAAAAAACATATGAAAATCAAGATGGATTAGTAATAAAAATAATATTTTCAAATTTAGGAAGAAATCCTGTCACTACCATAGGTGTTTTTAATTTTTCCCATTTATCTTCTGGTAAGCAATTATATTTATATTTACATATATTTGCTTCTGCTCCAGTATCTATCATGGGGGTATAATATCTGTTGTGGTATCCTTCTATAATAATTTTTGCAAGTATATATATTTTCATTATTTATTTTGTTCTTTTAATAATTATTTTCTTATTTTGGTAAGTTATTATTAATTGTTCATTCTCTATATTATATGGATAGACAACTTATGACGAAATTAACTATATGTAAAATGTGTTATATAGAAGAATACACATGTGCATTTAAAGAATATTATTACAAAGCAAGATATGATATAAATGAAGCAAAAGAAATAAGACAACAATATTTTACAAAACTACCAGAACCATTTAGTACAAAAATAATTAAATATTGGAACAATGAAGGATTAACAGATACTTTAGGAGCTAGAATAAAATTTCTACATCAATGGTTTGTACAATTATGTGAAACCCAATATACCAAAATTATCAGAATATTTAAAACCACTACACAAAAAACTTAAGAAAGATGTTGAATATCATTTTGACAATAAAGATAAAGAACATATAAGAAATATTAAAAACTTATGCAAGAAACTACCAAAACTATATTTTCCCAATGAAAATAAATCATTTACTTATATTGTTGAAACGGATTCAAGCAATCACAGTTACGGAGGAGTCCTAAAATATAGATATGACAAAGAAAAAATAGAACACCATTGCAGATACCACTCAGGATCCTATACAGAAGCACAAATAAAATGGGAAATAAATAGAAAAGAAAAATGAAATTGAAAGTAAACATTCTCATGAGTATGAGCAAGAGTAGCACCAACAAACCCAGCTCCAACGATTACGTTAATTTTTTAAAATTATCGTTGAAGCACTTGCTGGCGTATTTTCATTTTCATTGTTTCACACAATGTTCGTCGAATTATTAGAAATTAGGTATGTTGTGGTGTTGGATTTTTGCAAAGGGTAACAATTACTTTTGTATTGTATAGATTATTGAAATAATGAAGAACATGGAACAATGAAGAAGATGAGTGAATAGTAAAAATGAGAACAAAAAATGACATGGAAAAAGAAAAAAGAAATTAAATTAAACTTTTACACAATCTGACGTGTTACTAATGTGTCATTGAGGTGGGCTTACGTGACGAGTGTGTGTACATCACCTTCCAATTATGAGACTGATATTGTATATATAAGGTGATATTTAATTCACTTAAAAATTGTTTAAGGGGTATTTAAATACCCGTAAAGTTATGATGCTAAAGTGAATTTTACGGACAAGTTTAAGAGGAATTTGATGTATTTTCTCCATATATATATATATATATATATATATATATATATATATATATATATCAAATCATAGTTAAAAAAGAAATTTTAAGTTCAATAGTGCCAATAGCATAGAGGGACGGCATGCAGCTTCGTATGATTGTACTTATCGTGTGAATGCAGTGCCCCTCTCCACAATAAAAAAGACATAAGTTTTGATAGAATGATACTTGTATGTAAGATATACAGAGTAAATAAGGGTATTGTTTAGTTGTCCCTTTTTGTGAATTCTTAAATTTAAGAAATGATCACTTGCACATAACATTTTTCTTCTTTCCCTTCACTCTGATGAACCTTCCTTCCCACACATTGTATGTTTTTACTTGGTATTTATCAAGTTCCTCTATAACTTTTAAGATATTCATGCTCGAACACCCATTGATTTAAACAAAAATTTTGTATATATATACATAAAATACTTGAAAATGGATATAAACAACTCCCGGGCACGAACAAAATGTCTTGTAGGTACTTTGGTTGAGGAGTAGAGCTTTGAGATCATTGATCATTCTAGTGAGGGCTCAAATCCCTCTATATTTTTGTTGAAAAAAGCTAACTCAAACTTCTTTCTTGTATTTTTTTAGTCTTCTTTTTATACATTTTTCACTGTTTTGACTTTTTCCTTAATTTTTTTTTTATTTTTAACTTCTCTATTTTTTGTATTTCTTTGCTAATTAAACTATAAAAATACTACTAAGTTTCTAGAAATTATTTTTTTCCGCTAGAACCTTTAAGTTAACGGATTTGATCACCTAAGACCCTCAAATTCTAGTTTCGACACTAATTGAAGGTCTATTATTTTCCTTTAAAAAAAAATATTATATAAGTTAATTTCATCAATCATAATGACCATTAAGGGTGTACATATATTGGTTTGACTTGACTATTCATTAAAAATATAGATAAGTGTCAAAAACACCTAAATTCTTTTCTTCTTTTTAGTTTCATACATAAGAGAGTGAATTTTATACCAAATTTATCACTTATTAGTTTAAGAAACACACCTTCAATGGTGTACTTTCTCTTTTATTTGCAAAATCTCGTCACATGAATAAATTATTCCACCTTGACAAAAATTAAATAATCTATTAATATTTGTTAAAAACTAAATATTAAAGTATTACAATTAAAAATAAATTTAAAATCTCATCCACTCCACCATCCCGCCACCCACCACCACCACCACCGACATTCCCCCTATCCACTTTTTTTAGAAAAAAAATCTTTTATAAAATATTTTTTAAAATTTAGACCTCACCCCCTCCTCCACTTTTCTCTAAAAAAATTGATAGTATTACTTTTTTAAATAAAATAAATTTCTACTCCATCCTGTCTAGCCCTCCGCTCCTAATTTATTTATTTATTTTTATCTTTTTTTTATTTTATGTTAGATGTGTACATATATTTATGGAAAAATATTCTTTTCTACTTGTGTACCGAATATAACAGAAAAAAAAAAAAAAAAGATCGTACGGCAAGTAAAAAAAATGTTTTTTTAAGAAAATATATATCTAACATAAAATAAGAAAAAATTGTAAGCGAAATTTATGTGCGGCGGGGTAAATTTTCTTTAAAAAGAATTAAAACAATATCTAAATCATTATTTGAAGGGATGTGGATGAGATGAAGTAAGAATATTTTTTAAAACTTTTATACAAGAATTGGGATGGGAGGAGTACGGTGAGAGGAAGGGGTGGAGTGGGATAAGATAAGATAAATATTTATATTGTATTTTATAAATTTGGAAAAAAGGTCAAAAGTATCCCTCAACTTTGGTTTATTGTTCGAGTTTATTCTCGCCGTTAAAATAAAGTTAAATTTACCCCTCTCGTTATTAATTTCACCAAATTTACCCCTCATTAGATGGAATCCCTAAAATTGATCCGATTTTCTTTTAATCATATTCCCTATTTTTACCCGATGACCTGATCCCATTTAAAATAACCTGATTAACACTATTTTATCCATTCTCTCAAATTTTCTTTACCCATTTACCCAAATTTCCTCGTCTTAGCAATCCTATAATCTGCGTCTAATATTTAATAAGTTATTTTTGATTTCCCCCAACTTGCTTTTCCTCGTAAAACACAATACCATATTTCTTTGTAAATGTATCCAAGGGAAAGCAAATTACTGGCTTCAACAACTATTATCCAAAAACTCGAACTAGGGACTTAAAATTGTCATATTGAGCTCCTCTTTCTAGCCAAATTTTATGGGAATGTGCCTACATGCTTCTGATGGAGAAAAGGAGAGAGAATGGGTAAATAGGTAAAGAAAATTGGGAGAATGGTAAAATAGGCTTAATCGGGTTATTCTAAATGGGGTCGGATCATCGGTTTAAAATAGGAAATAGGGTTTTTAAAAAAATTCGGGTCAATTTTGGGGTTTCCGTCTAATGAGGGGTAAATTTGGTGAAATTAATAACGGGAGGGGTCACTTTAACTTCATTTTAACGGTGAGGGTAAAATCAAACAATAAATCAAAGTTGAGGGGTATTTGTGACCATTTTTCATATATTTTTTTTTGTAGGGGAGGGGGATATTAATACTTTAATATTTAACTTTAACTAGAATTAATAATTATTTTATTTTTTATCAACGTGAAATATTTTGTCCATATAGTGTGATGTGATAATTTTTTTAAATAAAAGAGAAGAGTATATTATTATCGGATACACACCATGATGAGAGTGTAATAAAAGCAAGATGTGTTTCTCAAACTAATAAGTGATAGCTAAACATAAAACTCATACTATCAATAGTTTAAATATAAAACTAAAAAAAGAAAAAAATAATTTAAGTATTTTTGACACTTATCTTTAAAAATAACTAAGTCAATTATGTTGATTGATGAAATTTATAAACTAAATCAAATCAACATAAAATTGGTTTTTCTAGTTTCCATTTCAGTTGATATTTTTTATTTTTTTCTAATTTCTTATAATTACGCGGTGATTGAGATAGTGATCAAATTGAAGAGGTTATTCTCTTGATTGTGCTATTTAATGTAGCTCTAAAGTTCTCAACTGAAAAGGCATATGATATCATTGGCACATGAGTGAGTTATTATATTATTTAATGTCATTTGATATATTGTATTTTTAAAACAAATAAATAAAACCGAAAAAATAAGATGTACAATGATCTCTCCAAGACATTGTGTTAGGGCCATATATCATAAACACACGAAAAGACACAACAAATATAAATTTCTCATGTCATATTTCAAGCTCAAATATGAAATAATATATTACCATCGTCCCATTTTATATGTCATCTTTCGGATTTCAAGAGTCAAATAAGTTTATTTTTTACCATAAATTTTTCATAGATCTTTTAAATATTTTGAATTATCAATTATTATGACTCGTAGTACTTTCTACTTAGTTTACAAATATATAAATTTCATTTTCAAAAAATGAAAAATTTCATGCTCAAATTTCCGGTCAAACTTACTTTTTGACTCTCAAAACATAAAAAGTGTCATAAATTGGGACAGAGGGAGTATCAAATATTGAAAATCGTAAACTAATTTAAAACATACTTATAAAGAACCTTATAGTTGTGTATAAAATAAAATTATATATATTCGTTTGATTTGGATTCGATTGAACTTTTTTTTTGTTAATATCAACTCAAGTAAAAAATGATAGACTATTTTTCTCAACGTCAAATTAATTAAACAAAAATACAAATCAATTTACATCAATTTGACTTGATTTGTCGATTCAATTATGCTTAATGATTGAACTATACCTTAATGACTGTGAATCTTGATATGTTATTTTTAGAAAATATGTAGTGCACTAAAAAAGTGAGCTATATGTAGCTTTGTCAACTATATATTTCATTTCTTTTTCTGATCCCTACATAACTTACTTCAAAACTATATTTATTTAGCCAAATTAAAACAAGATTTAACCAAAGTAATGACTAATGATGTAATGGAGTATTTTTATAAAATAAAAAATTGTTTTTTTATTGTTTGCAAGACTATTTAATTCAACTATGCATCATTCTTTAGATACAATGATTATTTATTTGTGTATTTCTTCTTTTATTGGTTAACTCCGTAAGAATAACTTTATTAGAACATCAGCTAAATAATAAATTATAATTAAAATATTTATTTGAATTATAAATTTGATCGAAAAAGATGATTTAGATAATTGGTGAACTTAAAAATCGTTACATTTTCTTTCATCCATTATTTAGGTTTCAGACTCATAATTTAAATTTGTTTTTATATCTCATCTTTTATGTATCCTATGACCATAAATCATTGAGCCCAAGATTAAGAAGAAAAAAAACAGCTAATTGGAAAAGGCAAGTACTTATTAGATTGGAAAATGATTAAGTAGAAGTAGGTTCTAACAACCCCATAAATAAACTTTAATGTACTGGTGTTGTTCAACAACCTTGTATTATATTGCAAAGTACAAGTCAACTGACTAGCTCAACTATTTTAATTATTATTATTATTACTCTTAATTATTGCTACCAAATTTTAAGATTCTTTTTCATGGTAAAATGCACCAGGGCGAAAGGGACAGCTTAATTGTTGAGATCCATACTTAAAACTTAATTAATAGTGGTATTAAAATATTCCAGTTAATTTAGACATTTTTTGTTGGTAGAATCATATGCGTTTATGCTAAACCTTGCTTACACGTTACAATAGTTCACTTGGCTAACTTTAAGGTTTAGTCTGAGTGTCTATTATAAACAACTTATTTAATCACCCTGCAAAAATAAGAATAAAGGGTGTGTTTGGTATGGAGGAAAATATTTTCCATGGAAAATGTTTTCTTAGAAAATGTTTTCCTGAAAAACAAGTAGATTTTGAACTTATTTTCTCATGTTTGGTTGGTGCGTAGAAAATATTTTCCGAAAATAATTTTTATTGTTTGACTTATTTATGAAAAATATTTTCGAGAGACATCTTTTAATTTTACTAGAGTAAAAAATAATTTATGAAATTGAAAATATTTTTTTTAAAAAAAATATTATTTTTTGGGGTGGTGGTGGGGTGGGGGTAGTGTGGGGGCATGGGAGAGGGGTTAGGAGTGGAAAAATAAAAATTTGACGTTGATAGTATTTTTAAAAAATAAAATTAATTTTTTGGAGGTTGGGGGTGGGGTGGGTAGGGGGGCTGAGGGTAGGAGTTTAAAAATAAAATTTTAAAGCTGAAAATATTTTTAAAAGCCAAAATCAATTTTTTGGGGAGGGGGTGGGGTTGGAATTGGGGGGGGGGGCGGCCGGTGCTGGGGGGTGGGGTCAGGGATCGGATGAAAAATAAAATTTTGAAATTGATTTTTTTTAAATTGATGTTTTTCCCAAAAAAATGTAATTTGAAATTGGAGGAGAGTTTTGAAAAATGTTTTCCTTAAATTTTGAAGGGAAGTCATTTTCCTTAATTTTGAGAAAAATGAGTTATTTTGGAAAACATTTTCCAGAACTTTTGTCCCAACCAAACATGAGAAAATTGGAAAACATTTTTCAGAAAATGTTTTCCTTCATACCAAACACACTCAAAGTCTGTATATATTCTATCCTCTCTAAACCTTAGTTATGAAATCACACATGAGTATATGTTATTGTTGTATCTAAAGGTAAAATGAGAAAACCTGAAGTTAGAAATTAACTTCCTATTTGGTAAAACAAGATAAATTTTGTAGGTGTATGAATATACACCCATTTAAATATTTAAACTTTTTTATATACTAATTGGCTAATTATTATATTAGGTATTATTTGATCTATTATGCTTGAAGTTTAATTATTTGATACAAAATATGTATGTATCATTAGAGAGATATTGTTCTAAAAATATCATGTATTTACTTAGGTTCGAATATTGGTTGTTAAATAGTACACATCTTTGAGTTTAATTAGTATTTGATCAAAACATATATTATGATTTATGTCATTAGAAAATTGATGTTCCCTTCTGTACTTTCACATGCTATATTGACATATGCATATTCCAATTTTAACTCCATAAGTATAATATAATAATTGTCATTATGATCCAATAAAAAAAAATATGGAGTGTGCTTTTTATTTTTAAAAGAAATCTACCATTTCCTATTGTCTAGTGGCTTAAAGCCAAAATTAAACTTATACTAAGCAGCTAAACATGAAAGAAATTCAACAAGGCTTTTTTAAGGGAAGCTAAAACAATAAAGTAAATAATACGTGATAGATTTATCTTGGAAAATCTCTTTATTCAAAGTGAGTAAAAATCACAATTTATGATTTGTATAATTTTCATTAAAGCTTTTTTTTCCCGCAAATTTATACCACTAGACAGAGTGTGTAGAAGTTTTTTTTTTAAAAAAAGCTAAAATATAAATCCTCAATAGAAATAAGTACAAGCAAGGGGATTAGGTCTTACATTGTCAATTCTAATAAGGTAATTGTCACAACTCACACCATCGTGAGTGATACACACGTTAACACTTAAGTGGAAGAACCATTTACTAACTCGAATTAATCCAGCAAGCCTAATTATACAAGTCAAATCATTAAAAACAACAACTAATTAATAGTTTTAATAGATAAAGATCGAATTTCCGTAAACTCAATTATTTATAAATAAAGTCATAGTACTAAAACCTTAAGTATTTGAAATAAAGGAGATGCAACCCGACTAAGAAAACATAAACTAAAGTTTAAGTGTCTCAGTCCGAAAGGATGGACAAAGAATTGGAAAAGAATTGGAGAAGTATCTATGGAAGCCGACCCCGAAAGAGTAGCTCATCCTTGGATTCGAATGTTCAAGTGTCTCTCAACTGAGGTCTTGAAGTACTCGCCTGAATATGACCCCATACTCAATAAGAAAAGAGCAACAATAGTATCAATACACAATCACGATGTACTGATAAGATAATACAATATCAATACCAATACCAAAACATGAATTTAAGCAAACAACTACAAAATAGTAAAACATGTCAACACATATACCAACAACCACAATATAATATAGATACCCAATCACAATATGTTGAACCAAGTAATTCATGGAACATGTTCCACATGATTACAAAATGCATATACCGGGTCCTCTTATGGAACTCACACACAAACCGTTATTGTATCAGTATGGTACCCAAGCCAATCAAAGTTAGTATCCATATCAGGCATGGTATATATTCGATTCAACTATTAGTATTCATGTATCAACATTTTTATCTGAACCAACCAACAATCACAATAAGATGCACAATCACAATTAAAATGAACAATCACACTTGAAACCAAAAGCAAAATAATAGGTCCATCGCATGAGATCATCAACATATAATGTCATCTCCTCTATGTTTTCCCAACAAGAATTACACTAGTGCTACTATCAAGTAGTAGACAGGCATATATACATAATTTGAAAGCTGCATAATCATCACCAGCCTCAAATCAAGACTTAGAAATTCTAAAGAACCTAAGCTTTTTCCTTTTCAAGGTGTCTTATCTTGTTCTTGGTCTAAATAATAATGAACACACATAATCAATCAATAGTGGTCTTATAATACCTAGATTATAACCAAATCCTAAATCACAGTCTATTTCATGATCATTCTATTCAAATCAAGATTTTTTTCACCATTAAATCAAGTTAAGACCCTTCATATGAGTAATACACCACTAATACTCCATATGAACATATTAAAATACAGTTGACTCGGATATCAAGTCAATACACAAATAATGATTGACTCAAATATCACGTCAGTACACTAACAATTGGTGTGATATGTTATTATAATACATGTGTTCATGTGCTTGTAAGTCAAGACTTGTGTCTGGAGTCTACATCTATTTTGACATGTTAATATATGTATTTGCTTATATAATTGATTTAGTTTTGTTTTTAACATTCATGTCTTAGAACTGGTTGTGTGATTTTATAAGTACATTATGATTGTGTACAAATACTGCCTTTATTTTTTTGTTGAGTACAAAGCATATTTAGGCGGGTGACTCGGGACCTCAACTTTGATACTCATGATTGTCAAATCCAAGGGTGATCTATTTCTTCTGGGCTGCCATAGATTTATCCTAGTTCTTTGTCCATTTTTTTGAAATTATATATATCGTAGACCTAGTTTATTGCTTTATTTATTGGGGTTGCATCCTCTTATTCTAGATACTTCAGAGTTTTTGATATTATGACTTTCAGATTTTAGGAGGTTAACTTCCGCAGATAATTTGAATAATTGATTAAATTTATAGAAACTTGGTCCTTTATTTGTTTTAGCTGTTTCTTAGTACATTATACAATGACTTTGTTTCATAAATTGATTTTATGGATTGAATTTGGATAAGTAATTGATTCTCCTATCAGGGATTTAATGTGAGTATCACTCACACGGGTTAAATCGTGGCATCACTCTTGTTCAAGCCTCTTAACATTTTAAGTAACAAGCTTTATATAACAACAAGTATAAATAAATTTACCGTGTCTATCTCCTGAACTACTAACTAGAAAAATGGTAAGAAATATCTCTCTTTTAGTCTATTAGCTAAATTTATTCCTATTTATACTATAGATCGTTATCAAAATTAACAATCTTTTTCTTCTTTTTAACACTTTTTCACCATTACAAGGTGAAAGCCTATGTGGGCTGACATTTGAATAAAATGAATGTCACGTAATATGTCATTTTAATGCTATATATATTTTTTCCTTACCGACTTTAAAGGCTAATAGTGAAAAAGAGAAAAGAAAAAGAAAAATTAAAGTCAGAAAAGATTAAAATCCAAAAAGAAAAATAATTTAACTCTAAGATAACAATTCACATGATATCTATTTCACCTAAATATTGAGTAGTATGAGAAATTATTTGAAAAAATCATTCAATTTTGTTTTGTATCAATAAAGTCACTCAGTTTATGGATTTTCTTTTATAAAATCACTCAACTTAAACTATTTTTCTAGGAAATCATTATAACCAAAAAATAAAAAATATAATTGCACAAACCACCCTTCAAGTTTAGTTTTTGTAATACTTCTTTCCAATGTAGTATATAATATATTAACTCTCTTATTTTTATTTTTTTAATAAATATTTTCTTAACCTAATTATTTTAACATAAATATTTATGATTTAATTAAATTGCCCTTTATCATATATTATTTAATTAAATTAATTTTAACATCTTTTTATTCTATTTCTAAAAAAAAAATCATTATGTAGGCAGGTAGATGTGAGTTTTTTTTGTTGTTAAGAAATTGATTCAATTTTCTACGTGGCTTAATTAAGATTTGAAGCGTCAATCAAATAAAACTACAAACATATTTACTTATGATAAGATAATTTGAAAATCCATCAAAAATTTATTTAATATGTCCTTACTGGAACATTGATACCCACTTGCATAAGAGCAATATAATAATAAAATTATCTAACTAAATTACAAATATGGTACATGTAGAGAACAAAAAAAGAAGTGCTTCTACGTGTTCAATGTTTATGTCACATTCGGGTTTACCCCCCAAACGTAACCGGCGTCGTCGTTCTCTTTGAGGACTAAGACTAGCCCCTTAGTCTTTCATCATTATATTCATAGGTCAAAAATACGGAATAATTAAAACTTTTCGTTATAACTACTTGGAGATTTACATAGACCTCTACATACACATAATATATATTCATATCGAGTTTACATAGACCCTTCGTATAGGAAGGTTACATAGACTTCTACTTTTATTGCACATACATATATACATAAGATATAATAAAGTCTCAATGATTGTCTCATCTCATACCATCTAAAAGATCATAGCAATTTGGGCATAGCCCTACATCAATGTAAAGAAGCCACATATAGGCTTATACAAATCATACTCAAATGAAGGTAGAATGAACATAAGAGTCTTAGAAAATAAAACAACTCCATAAGCTAGATATCGTCATCGCCCTTGGAAAGTGAGGACCTACCACTTGGATGATAGAGAATATCCAAGTCTTGGTCAAGTCGTCTCAAATGAGCCTTTAACGATCAGAACCTAAATTTTTTGGGAAAAGAGGAAGAAAATGGGGTTAGTACGCCACATATACTATGTATGAGACCATAGGCTCATATAACAATAAAACATGCTAAAAAAAGACATTTAATTAAATCATGCCATTTTATCTCTTTAAGGACTTATGCACAATCAACAAACTATACCAATCATCTAGATATGTTCAACAAGTCAAATAATCCATATGCATATCAACATACTTGAACCCATAATCTCATATAACTCTATCCCCAAGTAATAACATCACAATCATGAATAAGAGTCCATCATATAAGTAGCAAAGTAAGACAACTAACCATAAATCCTCATAAAGTCAACAAGTGCAATGACCAAGCAAAGCCCCATAACCTTACTTAATCAAGTAACCCAACAAGAACCATAAATACTATCTCACTTCACATAACATAGTCTTCAAGTACACATAAGTTCCTACTTTAACAATAAAGACCCATTGCATGTTCGCATCCTAATCATCATATAAAGTCATTTACTTTTATCATCATTTATATACATAATATTAACTTTCTAAAGTTCCTATCAAGGCAAACTAGTGCAAGGCATAGGTAGAGTCCCATACCCCTACCTAAGCTAAGTCAAACCCCTCAAGTCACTTTAGTTAGTTTATACTTCATTACTTCATTTTAGTTTAGGGAACACTTGCTTTAACCGACATAGACCACACGAGCTAAGTGTGGAATTCGGTGTTGTAAAATCTTACACCAATGAAAGGTGGTTTACCGGCCAAAGTAAAACCAAATATAAACATAGCCTCCTATATGAATCCATTAACTAGTCTTCCTATAGTGGCAACGTAGTTCAAGAACTAAGAGATAGGTATTCCCTCTTCGTACCATTTGGTAATTGAGCCTCTTCTCATGAGAATCCATTGGATGAATATCCCTCAAAGGGGAGTCAACATCACATGGGGAACTATAGGGTAAATCTTTCCTCTTTATGAAAAGTCATCACCTCCCATTGTCAAGTTCACTCGGTGCTAAGCTAAGTCCCTTTAATGAGATATCTTTAATATCTTTATTTATAAATCATAGCTCAATAAGAATTACATGAGTAATAGTCCTTTCATCACAATTCATATAAGTGAGGTTAACACATTTCATATTACTTCATAATAGGGCACATTGATAAACATCATCATCCTTATAGAATGTACACCCTAATCAACCTCACAACCATAACCAAGACATTTCAATTCAACGTCATACCATCCTATCAATCCTAAGCAAGGCATACTCACACACAATATCATGACTTAATCACAATTAACCATAATTTGAAGTAAGGAATAGGAATTACAAGACTTACCAAGCCTCCTCCATAGCTCATCATAACGGTCTTACCATCAACCCACAACTCAACCCAATTAGTTCATCACACCAACATAATTCAATAACCAACATAATAATACAGTTAGAAGAGTCACTACATCATAATTTAATACTAAACCAAAGCTTTGAGACAAAGATACTTAGGCCAATCTTCTTAACCTAGATCACTACTCAAGAACTAGTAGAAAAGACTACAATTTTATCACAACTTGTTTATGATTAGTATAATAACATTATCTAATAGTAATTTAACCATTAATCAAGTCAATTGAATCAATTCCAACATAATTCACATCAAGATCAAACCTAGGGTTAGGGTTAAGGGTCATGTTCTACAATCTAGACCAAACCATCTCAATTCATCACAATCAAGTTACAATACATGTTAATCTATTCATTATATCCTAAAGAAAACATAAACAACTCAATTCACAACATCAAATTCGTAATTGGATGAAACCCATATGAAAACTCAACTTTTAGAAAACCTTTCAAGGAACCCTTGATGAAAGAAGTCTCAAAGGTGAATAGATCTCATACCTTAACGTTTTGACAAAGATTTGAAGATGAATTCGCCCATTTCCAGCCCCTAAAGCCCTTCCTTAGTTAGTTCTTCAATGGTGTCTTCCAATAGAGAGAGAAAGTAGAGAGAAGATAGAGAGTTTGATTTTAGAGTTCTAATTAGATTAATTGGGGTTGGAGCCTTTATATGGAAGTTAACTTAGTTAATTAGTCTCCCCATAATACCTAACTAACCCCTAAACCACTTAATTAATTAAATGAATTAACATTAAGACGTGCAGGAAAATCAACCCTCACAGACGGAACCCCGTCGACGGGTCGTCTGTGAGTCTACGAACTTACCCCCCTCTCGTCCTGCACTGCGTAGATGAGTTCAGAGACTGTGCAGGCGAGCGGCTTCCTATAATTGGCTAAGTATGGGACAACGATGGCATCAACGCCCCGTCAGTCCACACACCACACACGGGCCGTTGTCTGCCCCGTCGATGCACACTGCCCAGGCAGTTTGACACCAACGTGCAAGGGTCCTCCTCAAGGCCCCTTAGTTGGTCCTTGGAGAGTCGTACCCGAACATTTCGATCATGAAACAACTTAAACACCTATTAGTAACTCTTTTACCACTTTTCATGAATTTCTGACTCCTAAAAGCTAGTCAAATTGGCTAAGACACACTAGTACCTTTTTGAACCAACTTCCGGACGTCACGGACGTTCTTGGACATTTTGGTTTCCTAACTTCCTAAATGACCTATAGTCATCAAAATGGGCTTAAAAACAGTACTTAGACCTCATGAAACCTAGGTTAGATTTTACGACTCGTCTTGAATTTTCGAAGTGTTACAGTTTATCTTTACTTGATGAATGACATAGAGCAGATGTATTAAGAATAGACTTGTGAGGGAGGCCGGTACTTAATTTTAGATAAATGAGTACATCACATATGACCTGAATATATGTACAATTGTTTTGTCATAATTACTTTCCCAATTTTCCCTAAATGACAGATTATATGATAGCATGGAATCACACAAATTGGGTATAACTCAAGCAGATAAAAGTATTGATTTTTTTAGGGTTATAATGATTTTTTTTGAGAAATTTAATATAAAAATTCTATGGAATCAATTAAATAAAATAAATATATGATAACTGAAAATTTAATTAAATCATAATTTTTATGTTAATAATGATATTAATTAGCTTAAGAAAATATTTGTTAAAGAAAATAAAATAAGAGAGTTAAGCATAATATATTAAATATCAATGAAAATAAGTATTACAAAAACTAAACTTGAAGGGTGGTTTGTGTAATTATTTCTTTTACTTTTTGGTTATAATGATTTTCTAGAAAAATAATTTAAGTTAAGTGATTTTATAAAAGAAAATCCATAAGTTGAGTTACTTTATTGATACAAAATAATGTTGAGTGATTTTTTGTAATAAATTCACAAACTTGGGTGATCTTTTAAGATATCTACTCCCTAAATATTAGGCTACATAAACTCTTGACCTTGTCATGAAATGTTAAGAAAAAAAATATACCCTCCGTCCCTAATTATTTGTCCACTTTTCTTTTATAGTTGTTCCTAATCACTTGTTCATTTTAACAAATCAAGAATTTTTTTTAACTATTATACCCTCAATTAAATGACTAATTACTTTGAAAAATATAGAATATTTCATTCACTTCATAATTAATAAGGGTAAAATTTTACTCCCTCCGTCCGATATTGTTTGTCATGTTGTGCTTTTTGAAAGTCAATTTGACTAATTTTCAAAGTTAAATTAGATCATATCAATTCGATATTTTATACAAAAAATTTAGATATTCTACAAAAATATATGAAAAGTACTATAAATTATAATTTTTTACATATTAATATGATGAAAAAATACATCTTAAAATGTTAGTCAAAGTTTTTATAGTTTAACTCTAAAAATAGAAATCATGACAAACAATACCGGACGGAGGAAGTAAATTCATTACGTCATTAATTATTTTCTTAATAGGTGTGCCAATTCAAAAGTAGACAAGTAAAAACTAATAAAAAGACGGAGGGAGTATTTCTTTATTTACTTGGTAATAACATGAGTATATTTATTAGCCTTTTAATATAATTAGAGAAAAACATAACCAATAAATGAAAATAGAATGATATTTTTGACCCTTTCCATTATTAACTAATACTGTCATTAATCGGAAGTAATGGGAAAGTTGACAAAGAAGTATTTATATTTTTAAAAGTCAGTTGTTATTTCAAAACAAATTTACGGATTTGGCTCCCCCTATCTATGAGATATGTATTTTAATTATTTTTTTTTAAAAAATTAAATTATATTACATTAACAAATATTATAATTACAATGGAACATGTCTTTAATTAGGGCAAATTGTATAGCCACATGTCATCAAGTAGAACAAAAATGAAGATAACACCAACTGTTTTCAAATTAAGGCACATTCTTCCTTAGAATACAATTCATCACCATTTACCTAATCCCTCACTGATCCAGACTGCTACACTTCACCTTCCAAATTCATAATTCACTTCACATTATTGTTTTTTGCTACTATATTTTCATGCATACAATCACATTTCTCCTATCTACACTTTGAAATTCGAATTTTCTACATTATTATGGTTGAGACTCTAACACCATCGTCGTCTTCATCCCGGTGGACTCAATTTCACCACCCACGTCCATGGATCACGTCACTCTTCTCTAACCCCAAAACCCTTTTGACTGTTCTATGGATCGCCGTTATATTTTCTGTTCTATTCTGGCAAAAAGATGCTACTACCGGAATCTTGTTTTTCCGGCGGGATTTTCCGGTGAGGGAGATGCCGAAGCTGAGGACGGTCGCGTTTAATTTGACGGAGTTTGGAGGGGTTGGTGACGGAGTTACATTGAATACGGCGGCGTTTGAGAGGGCAGTGTTGGCTATTTCTAAGCTTGGTAAGAAAGGTGGTGGACAGCTTAATGTGCCACCTGGATATTGGTTAACGGCGCCCTTTAATCTTACTAGTCATATGACTCTCTTCCTTGCTGAGGGAGCTGTGATATTGGGTGTTGATGTAAGTACTCTCTTCATCTGTCAAAGTTTTGAATTTTGCATTCTGCACAGTAGAAATTAACTGCTAATTGCTTATAGTTTACTGTATGAACTTTTGCTCATTGTGGTAGACAAGCTTGCTACACATGATTTGGATGTTGAGAAATTGTGTAACAGTATATGCTATATATGGTGGATGTGTCTAATACTTGGTAAGGTCTGCATACATTCTACCCTCCCCAAACCTCACTTGTGGGATTTCACTGGATATGTTGTTGTTGTTTTGTTGTGTCTCATACTTGGTTGTTCGAGAAGTGAGGATCAAACAGTTTCCTATCTTGGTAGATGGATATTTCGGAGAAGCTATTTGTAGTGGATCTATGCTAAGACTCTTTCTCTATTGACATCAACCAATCACTTGCGGAAAACTATTGTTGGTTAGATTACATTGCATTAGAACATCGATGATGCTTGATAGGGATTCTATGTGTATAATTTTGGTATGCTTTCCACCTTCATACTGGCCCATCATATTGCATATTTCTCATTTCTGAAACTTTATCTAATTTTGTTTTATTTCAAGTGGCTGAGCTTATGACATTTCTGTATTTCTCTTTGTATCTGTGATGCTCAACAGGATGAGAAGTACTGGCCTCTCATGCCTCCCTTGCCTTCATATGGGTATGGGAGAGAACATATTGGACCACGCTATGGAAGTTTAATCCATGGCCAGAATCTCAGAGATGTTGTAATCACAGGTTAGCGACTTGTTTCTGAACGTTTATGACTGTCAAACTGACCCTATAACTTCACCCAAAACAGCAAGAATTTTGCAATGTGAAGTTCCCATAGTTTCCAAGTTGTTGAAAATAGTGATGTATTTCTATATTAGTTATATTGTCATCATTATTATAATAGTGACTAAATCCACTGCGTAGTACTGGGATGAATTGGGTCCAAATGGATCGAAACAGATATTGAGGATTCACACCAACCCGAACTAGCTTGGGATTGAGGAGTTGTTATGTTACTTTTGTTGTTTTACAATGACTGTGAATCATTGAGATCAATCAAGTGGCAGGTCAATGTGCACTGTTATAATTTTTGTACCGGAATTGTCCGTGGCTGGTGTTCAAATTACAGATATTCCATCCACACTGCTGAAGAAAAACTCTTCTTTGCATTGACTGGTTATTGGTTTATTAATTAGGGGACACTGGGAGAAGCAGCTGATCCAAAAAAATTTGGGATCAAATGAAGTGACACTACTTCACTCCAAAATTTATTTGTCATATTTGACAAATAAAATTTATTCACTTTACGTATGGATAAGTATTGGATTATTTCTTCACACACATCAATATTTTATATCAGATCTATTGCATGTTTTCGTAAAGGTTCAGTAGTGAACTAGGTGATGTGATGATGCATGAACTTTTCTGGCATCATGCACAAAGTTATTGTTTACAGATTTTGAATAGTAAAGTGTTTTGAAATTTTCGCTGAAGTATGAAAGCTAATCAACTCAATCTGATTATCTGTACATATTCCTGGCAACAGGGCATAATGGTACCATTAATGGGCAGGGTCAAGCATGGTGGAAGAAGTACAAGCAGAGGCTTCTTAACAATACCAGAGGGCCGCTTGTCCAGATAATGTGGTCTAGTGACATCGTGATCTCTAATATAACATTGCGTGATTCTCCGTTTTGGACACTTCATCCATATGACTGCAAAAATGTAACAATCAAGAATGTCACAATTCTGGCACCCATCTTCAATGCTCCGAATACTGATGGCATAGATCCAGGTAAATGTTCAATATGTCATCATTGCAGACAATAGAAAACCTAGAGCTAGTAATCACATTTTTTATCTGCAGTTTAGGATCAGCCTGCATTATATATCGGTTAGCTGTGAACATTAACATTTCTAGACTCAATTTTATAAATTTCTTGTGAACTTTATTAGTTAATGAAATTGATAATAAGTAAGCTAAAATATTCGAAGATAAGTTAAACAGCTAAATATTCGAAGATAATTTGTTTAACCTGCTTATAGAGGCGATTTGTGCTCTTTTTTTGGTTTATCATTTCATAGGGAAAAAGAATTAAGCTCTGAGATTTTAATATGCTAAAATTCTTGCAAGCCTGCTGAACCAGAATTCTTCTTAGGTTGATATTATTCTCATAGACTTTGATACACTATACATACTTCTTTATTGTTTACTTATTCCCCTCTTACTCTGTGCGAGTTCTTGATGTTTTTAGTATGGTCTGGACAGATTCGTGTGAAGATATGTTGATCGAGAACTGTTACATCAGTGTTGGTGATGATGGCATTGCAATAAAGAGTGGTTGGGATCAGTATGGGATTTCTTATGGACGGCCTTCAACAAATATAATCATCCGAAATCTTGTAGTTCGTTCAATGGTCAGGTGAGGTTTCCATGTGCACTTACATTTGTTTTTATGACCTGGATATTACTGATAACAATTGGACCTATGGCATTTCAACGCATTAGCTGTCTGAGGAAGGAATCATTAGTTTTTCTTGCTTCGTTATATTTGGAAAATGTTCATTGCTGTTGATATCGTTAACCTGCTGACAATTAGTAAACTTTGGTTTGAAGAGATGCATGGGAGCAGGGTCCGTCTCGCCCGATGTTGGGACCCCCAAAATCAAAATTGCCCACGCACCATATGCTAAGCACTGGGCGTGAGGTGGGGTGTTAAAGAATGACAAAAGTCCCACATCGGTGGTTAATGAGATGGGTAGACTCCTTATAAGGCTTGGGCAATCCTCCTCCCTTTAGAACTAGCTTTTGGGGTGTGAGTTAGGCCTAAGACCTAATTTCACAGTTTTCATCTTGAGCTTTTTTGATTGATTCTAGCAAACATAGCACGTTAGAGTCATAAAGAGTAACACCATTTACATTGCATGCCGCTAACATTGGTTGAACAATATGCAGTGCAGGCATATCGATAGGAAGTGAGATGTCTGGTGGAGTGTCAAATGTCATTGTGGAAAACGTACATGTCTGGAACTCAAGGCGTGCTGTTCGCATCAAAACAGCAGCTGGCAGAGGAGGATATGTACGACACATAGCATACAGGAACTTGACATTTGTAAACGTTAGGGTGGGGATCGTCATCAAGACAGATTACAATGAACATCCTGCAGGGGAGTTTAATCCCAAAGCTCTACCAGTACTAGAGGACATAAGCTACACGTCGATACACGGTGAGGGAGTTCGTGTACCCGTTCGTATCCATGGAAATTCTGAAATTCCAGTGAAAAATATAACTATCAGAGATATGTCAATTGGGATAACATACAAGAAGAAACACATATTTCAGTGTTCTCACGTTCAAGGTCGTGTTATAGGTACCGTCTTCCCCGCCCCCTGTGAGAACCTTGACCTATATGACGAACAAGGACATCTGGTCCGACGTTCTAGCTCTCAGAATGCATCAGACATAGATTATGACTTTTGAAATGGTTTCAATTTCCACATTTTCAAGGGCCAATTTTCCCAGTAGCCAGCCTCTGATTTCTATGTATATTTTTTAATGTTCAGTCAACTACTCATTGCCCAGTCAGTCATTTTCTAGTTTTTCTTTTTCTAGACTTGTACTATTCCTTTTCCACTGTACATAGAACAATGAAGTCTAGCTTTATGTATTCAAAAATTCCAACAGCTAAACTAAGTTTGTATGAAATGTGAAAGCAGCATGAAGTTTCCACTCAACTGTTTCCATTTTTTTATGGAACAATGATTTGTGTCAGTAGAGAGTGACATTCCTATTAACACGTTTCCTTATAGATATGCATTTTATGCGATAATGACCTCTCGAGGCAACGTTAGATTCTTTTTGATCGGAGATTTTGAGTAGCCTAATTGGTTGACTACTGAAATTGAGGGACCCAAGTAGTTGCTAAAAGCATGTACAAGTCAAGTTGAAACAAAAGGAAATGGAGCCCTCTTATAGAAATAGGGATGCAACTTGCAAGTTTTGACACTCCACCAGACATCTATAAAGGATATATTTAATTAAAACTTAAATTAGCTGTTAAATAAATAAAATACTTGTGTAAAAAGGATCAAATATATCTTTAAACTTTGTTATACCTTAGAAGGATTATACATATTCCTATATTTATTTTGTAAAAATAAATAAATTAAAAATACATTTTCACTTTATTAAATAAAAATGATATATGTGAATCATTTTTATAACGATAAAAATACGTATTTTATAACAATGTATATATCAACTCTAAATCACAAAATCAAGAAATATATCAATCTTTTTGCTTCACAAAATTGTATCGTAATTTACTAGCAAATTGTCAAAAATATATTGACAATTACCATGAGTTTTGCAAATTGTCTTGTCGGATACTTGGTCCAAATTATATGTAATTTTTGCTGCTTCAAATTTGATAACGAACATTTATTTTGATACAAATCCCCATAATTTCCCACAGCAGCCCAAACTTTTTGCAATAGTCCTACTTTATTAATGTCTTCTTTGACAATCAAATTCAACAAAATCCAATCATGATACTTTTCAAATTTCTTAAATCAAACAAATTCAAATCTATAACAAATAACCAATAATATATCTTCAATTTTCTATGACACTAAAAAATTAAAAAAAAAAAGAAGGATGAGCAAAAATTACTTGTTTTTTCTATGAGGACAAAAATTAAACATGACAGTTGACACCCGTGAAACTTTTGTCATATTGTTTTACTAAATCACACTCTCTTCGTTTCATATTAGATAAATATTTTTTATTTTATATAATAATTATAAAATTGTAAATAGACTTGATCAATTTTATTATTTCACATTTTATTCATATTTCTTTTATTTAATGATAGTTATTTACTATTAACTTGACATATGAATTAAGAGCCTGTTTGGCATTACCGTTAAATATAACTTATTTTTAGAAGCTGTTTGTAATGAATTTTTTAGAAAAGTGTTTTTTTTTTAAATAAAAAAATAATAATTTATGTTTGACTTATTCATTTGAAAATGACTTTCATAAGCAAATTGCATTTGACTAATTTTTTTAATTTATTTAGTTTTTAAAAAAAAGTGTTTTAAAGAGTCAAATTACAAAAATAAAATAAAATATTAATGTACTTCTAATATTATAGGACATTCCAAAATAATATAGTGAGCAAATATTATAAGGCATCTTAAATAGCATAATGGATAAGAAAAGATGGAAGGAGGAAGTATTAATTAGCCTTTTGAAAAAAGAAATTTTATTTCTTCAAAATTTGTTTAAACTTCTTAAATCTTATTAGTTATAGGAATAAATAAATAAACTTAATTATACATAATCAAGTAATATGAGATAAATATTTTTAGTAAACCTCCTTGTAATATATAGGACCGAGGAAGTACTGCTCATTTTTTCTAAAAATACGTTATAATGATTTGTACAAACTTTAATTTCTTTCGATAAAAGAAAATAAAAAAAAGAATTGAATAGTAAACAGATACGAATAATTATTCAAACGTATGATAATTTTGTTTTCCTTTTGAACTTATCTATTGTGCACTTCATTTTAGTAAAAACATATCCAGAAGTTATAAGTATACATTTATAAATTAGACTGTCAAGAAATAGCTCCACTAAAAATGTGATCAAATAATCGAAAGTGAATTTTAATAATAATCGAGGCTTACATTTTCCATATGGATCTTAACATTTTCAGGCGGGTGGCTTAAAAACACAAAATTCATATTTGTATGTTATAACAAAGTTTACATAATTGTGCTCCATAGCAAACATAAATATGTATAATTCGCTATATATATACAAAGAAACCAATTGTATAATTCGTTATACATATATAAAAGAAAGCAGTTGTATACAGATCAATTGTATAATTTGTGTATGTATAAAACGAGAAAAAGATAAAGACAAAAGAAAATTGGGCAGGGGAATATTTGTATTGTATAATTATAAGTGTATAGGACGAAGATGTATGTATTTGCAAGTGTATATACAATTTTCTCTCGCTTTATACAAAAAGAAACGCAATTTATACATTTCGTTTCTGTTTGTATAAGCAATAGAGGCGAGGGTGACGAGCGATATATGGGAGAGTGGCGAGCGATATCTAGGAGAGTGGAGAGAGGGGAACGAAAATATATGTATATATATAATTTTTCTCGCTTTATACAAACAGAAATACATTTTATACACTTGTGTTTGTATAAAAGTGAGAGGAAGCGAGTGAGAGATGGAGATTGGTGAGCGAGAGTTTGAGGGAGAGAGGTGACTGACAAACAATTTACTACAGGGCACAATTAAATCAAAGTGTGGTTATCACATTTAATTTGATTTATTAGTTTGTCATTATATATAATTTTATATCACCTACGTAGCTGTACGTAATTAAGAATTATAATATATATACACACTGATTTTATATACATTGGCTAAAATTTGTCTTAAAAAGGAAGTAAAAATTACATGGAAATTGGAAATTACCCTTGTGTATTTGCAAAGAAACAAGGGCCGTTACACAATGGAAAAGGATTATAGTAAAGCTAAAGAAATGTGTAAGTTTAGGTGAGAGGTCATTGTTAGAACATCTTTTAGAAAATATATCTTCAATAATTTTCAAATGAAGAATAAATGTGCCAAAACCTTATAAGTATAATAATATAATTAAGTCAATAATGGGAAGTAACAACCATGGCCTTTTCCTATATGGCATGCCATGTTCTTATTCAACATATGTTTACATTAAATTATTTATCAAAACTCATATATATATATATATATATATGGGGATAGAATAGAGCACTCCTATTACGATTCCTTTTCTTGTTATCTTGTTTTTTTTTTTAATATATATATTTTACTTGGCTTATTCAACACGACAATTATGCTAATTAATTCATGCATGTGATGTACGACTATTATTTAAACAAAATTTAAGTTTTATTAAAAGAACAATTAATTAATAGGTTTAAGAGGTGTTTTTTCTTTTTCCTTTTTTTTGGGTAAAGATAAGCTTAAGAAGTTATTAAAGGAATGAATAACTATTTAGTCCGTGAAGAGCTTTTCTTATTTTAGAACTTCACTTTTATGTGCGTACTTCTTTTTAATTTGTGTTATTCTTTTGTCTTAGCTAAATGTATAAAAAATTATTAGCAAAAATCAACAATATATGAGGCCAACTAGGTTCTAAACAAAAAACAAAAACTAATAACATATATACAATGGCACTTATAGACGAGGAAGGGCATAATAATCAATAAAATATAATACGCGATTATTTTGATATAATACTTATAATAGTATATTTAGTCAAGCTTTTGAAAGTCAAAAGTGAACTAGTAAGTAGAAGTTACTTTTCAAAAGTTAAAAAATCACATTGCTTTGGAAGCACTTTTGAAACTCTAGCTCAATCATAGTTTAATATTTGTAAATATATTTTTTAAATTAATTAGTTAAATACAAAATACTATTAAAAAAATTGAGTGATTGTTGGCACATGAACTTATACGACTAATATGGTGATAAAATATGACAACAGTATATGATTGGATATTATAGATTTTTCTAACTAAATACTAAGAAGCTTTGGATTTCATGAGATTAGCATAGGCATGATGTGGAAGTTGATCTCCAATCATTGATATTGTTAGCAGTAGCGGAGCCACAGTGTGTTTAGAGGTTCATCCGAACCCACTTCGGCGGAAAATTATATTATTTTTATATAGTTAAAATAATTTTTTAGGTATATATAGTAGATGTCGAACCCCCTTTGGCTATTTCGTATGTCCATTTTTTCAGATATTGAACCCTTTTATCGAAAATTCTGGCTCCGCCCCTGATTGTTAGAGGTGATTACGTGAAAATAAAAAATAAGGATGAATAATTATATTTAACGTGGTTTAGATTCACGTCCATTAGAGAATAATTGTTTGTATATTTACAAAGAAAGAAGAGGGATACCAAAAATATCTAGGAGCATTGTACTATTAATTTCCTACTCCTCTAATGTATTTTGCTATCAGTTTAGGATGATTTCAACAATCAAGAATGATCATATTTTTTATAGGTGACCAAATTTGGGCTCCAAACACAAAGAAAATAAATAAAAAGTTTGTCTTTCACAAACTTTAGCTTGCTCTCCAAGTTTAATTCCTACCCAAGTAAACTGACACATGAAATTTACTTCCATTGAATTTGACCCCACAAGCAGTGGCGGAGCTAGGAATTTCTTAACATGATGTCCAGAAATAGCAACTTGTTATGTTAAGGGTGTCCAAAATAGGTTATTTAATCATTTCGTATATGATTTTACTTGTATATATGCAAAAACAAATCCGACAAAGAGTGTCCAATTGGACACCCTTGACACTATGTGGCTACGCCGCTGCCCACAGGGACCAAACCAACTCTTTAAATCTCTACCTTGGTTTGTGTTTCGAGCATGTGTATGAGAACCTCCGGCCAAAACTTCTAAGCTTAGTGAACAATAAATATAATGTTTGTTGAACACACTAGCTCCACCGAGCAGTTGGTATCTTAAAGTTGCATAAGTTGATGCATACTCCCGTCAAGTTCTTGTAGTGTGCAAACTTGACAAGCGGGACTATCTTGGTCAACATGTCTGCAACGTTATCGTTCATGATAACCTTCTTGGCCTTGATAGCTCACTCTTCAATTACATCTCGAATTTAATGACATCTGACATCAATGTGTTTGGTGCGCTCATGAAATCTTTGATTTTTAATCAAATGACTAACGTTTCGACTATCGCATCTTATAGTTAATTCTAACTGAACCAAACTCAATTTTTCCACCAACCTTTCAACTAGATAAATTATTCCACCGCCTTCGTTACTGTCATATATTCTATCTTTAGTGTAGATAAAGCGACAATCGACTGTAAAGTCGATTTTCAACTAATGGCACTGTCAAGGAGAGTAAAGATAAATCTAGTTGTGGACCTCTTTTTATCAAGATACGTGCATAGTCAAAATCTAAATAATTGAGAACTAAAATACCTTTTTTTTTTTTTTGAAAAGTTAGGTCAACATTAGAAGCTCCTTTGAGATAACTCAATATCCACTTGACAACTTCTTCATGTCTTTTTCTTGAATTTGTCATGTACTTGCTTACCACACTTACAGATTGAGCAATATTTGAACGTGTGCACATCATAGCATACATAATCTTATCAACTACACTAACATAAGGAATCTTTGATATATGTTTCACCGCATCCACATACTAAAGAATTCATAACTATGAAAGCTTGAAATGAGAAACTAACGATGTACTTAATTAGAGCCTTACTCATATGCATATTGAATCTTGTAACTTATAGGGTGGGAAGAATAACTTCAATAACTTATCTCATTAATCAATGAATACAATGGTATAAATACATAAGAAGACTAAGTTAACTAGATAGCCAAATCCCTATAAATCAGTTATTCCGATATATACACAATCATTAATATATACACAATAATACTGAAATCTGCAGTGACTCTGTAACACTCCCCCTCAAGATGGAGAATAGATATTGATCATGCCCAACTTATTACAAAGATAATCAACTCGAATTTCCGTCAATGTTTTTGTGAACAAATCAGCTAGTTGCTCTGTTGTCTTCATGTAGCTAGTGGAAATCAAATTTTCCTGAATCTTCTCACGAATAAAATGACAATCAACCTCAATATATTTAGTTCTTTCATGATACACTGGATTTGAGGCAATATGAAGAGCAGCTTGAGTATCACACCACAGTTTTGCTGGTGTATGATGTTTTAGACCAATTTCTGTTAAAAATGATGTATCCACATAATCTCACACGTAGACTGTGACATATCTTTGTACTCAGATTCTGCACTAGATCGAAATATAACACGTTGCTTCTTACTCCTCCATGAAACTAGGTTCCCTCCAACAAAGACACAATAACCTGTTGTCGATCTTCTATCAATCTTGGACCCGACATAGTCAGCATCTGCAAAGCACTCAATACGAGTATAACTGTGATTGATATACAATATACCAAGTTCAAGAGCTCCTTTTAAGTAACATAGAATTTGTTCCAAAGCTTCCCAATGTTTGATTGTAGGAACAGGCATGAACTGGCTAACAACACTTACCGCAAAAGCAATATCTGGATGAATCATAGTAAGATAGTTTAACTTCCCAACTAACCTTCTGTATTTTTCTGGATCATCAAAAGGATCACCGTCATCTTTCAAAAGATTCACATTGGGAACCATTGGAGTACTACAAGGTTTGGCTGCCAATTATTCTGTGTCTTAAGTAGGTCAAGAATATATTTTCTTTCTACCCTGTCTTTCTTTTCTTAAAAAATGGTGAATTACACCGAATTTTGCCTTCAATCAAGCCTTTTCGTTTCGAAAGATGAAAATAAGATTCTTATGATAGAAAGCCTCCAATACGTTCGTGCATTTGCTTGCCTTGTCATTTTCATACGTTTTTCGGTGGGAGCCTGAAGCTGAGACTTGGGAGAAGAAACCAGACTGAAGTTTCTCTGAGATAGAAAAATTCCCTTCTTACTTCTATTTAATTCTATTCCCAAAAAGTACTTCAACTGGCCTAAATCATTTGTATGAAACCTAGTGTGTAGGAAAGACTTGAGGGAAGAGATCCCCACATAATCATTTTCTGTAATGACAATGTCATCAACATATACAATAAGGAGAATAATTCCAGTTGTTGATTGTCGGTAGAAGACAGAGTAATCACATTTTCTCATTTTTAACCCAAAATCCAGAACTACCTCACTGAACTTACCAAACCAAGACCGAGGACTTTGTTTCAAGCCATACAAAGACTTCTTCAAATGACAGACTTTCTCATACTCCCCCTGAGCAACAAAACCAGGTGGTTTCTCCAAATACACTTCCTCTTGAAGATCACCATGTAAAAACACATTTTTAATATTCAACTGATACAAAGGTCAATTCTCAGAAGCAACTAGAGAAATGAACAAGCGAACAAAAATGAGTTTGGCAACTAAGGAGAATGTGTCAGAATAATCTACTCCGTATGTCTGAGAATATCATTTAGCCACAAGTCTAGCCTTAAGTTTTGCTATGGAACCATCTGTATTGACTTTAACTGTGAAGACCCACTTACATACCACTGGTTTCTTTCCTTTAGGTAAATCCACCAAATCCCATGTGCGATTCTCCTCTAAGGCATGTATTTTATCAAGTATTGCATTAGACCATCCAGAATTATTCAAAGTCTCCTTCACTATTTTGGGTACAGAGATGGAGTCTAGAGAAACAATCAAAAATCTAGAAGTAGAGGATAAGCGATCATATGATACAAAATTAGCGATGGAATATGTAGATTTGCAGGTGTGTGTACCTTTGCGAGGGGCAATAGGGAGATCAAGGTTTTCTGGAGGAGCAGACAAAAGAGGGTCAGATGATGACGAAATTGGTGCATGACAAGAATCATTGCTCTCTCGCCTCCTAGAGTAAACTTGAACAATTGGTGGTCTTGCTAGTCCAGATGGGGCAGGCACGGAAGGTACAACGGGTGAGTGATAATCCATAGAAGAATTGGGAGTTGAAGAAACACAATCTGATTGTTTAGTCGAAACACTGTGACTTGATACACCAACCACTCATCTTCCTCCTCTTGGTTGTAGAACTGGGAGGTGCATAAAAAAATGGTGTAATCTCTGAAAATACCACATCACTTGACACAAGATATTTCCCAAGTTGAGTAGAATAACATCGACACTATTTTTGAAGGCGAGAATAGCTTAGAAAAACACACTTCAATGCCTTGGGATCTAACTTGGTAACAAATAGTTGCACATCTCGAACATAGCATGTGCTTCCAAATATCTTGGGTTCAACAGAAAATAGTGACTTGTTTGGAAAAAGAAAAGTTTAAGTCTTGTTACCAACAAGCACAGTAGATGGCATGCAATTAATCAAAAAACAAGTCGTGGAGATCGTATCCCAAAAATGTTTAGGAACCTTCATTTGGAACAAAAGTGCCCGACTTATCGCAAGAAGATGCCTATTCTTCCTCTTAGCAACTCCATTTTGAGGGGTGTATCAACACATGAAGATTGGTGGAGAATACCATGTTGTCTCATGCATGTCTGAAACAATTCTGACATATATTTTTTGGCTTTGTCACTTCTTAAAATACTTACCGAAGCATTGAACTGGGTCTTAACTTCAGCATAGAAAGCACAAAAGTGAGTAAACACTTCAGAATGACTCTTCATAAAAATTAATCCAAGTCATCTGTGAGAAATCATCCACAAAAGTGATAAAATATTTATGCCCAATTTTGGAAAATACAGGACACGATTCCCAAACATCAGAGTGAACTGACTCAAAAGTTGACTTAGCCCGCTTCTTAACCCTTGGACTTAATGAGATGCGATGATGTTTTGCAAATCGACAGGATTCACATTCCAATAAAGGAATATTAAGGAACTGAAGACAAAGCCTTTTTAACAGGGGTAGAGAAGGATGTCCCAATCGACAATGTGCTTCGAATGGAGACACGACACTAGAGCATGCAAAAAGCCGAGGCTCCCATTCATCAAGGATGTAGAGATCATCAACTACATGTCCTTTACCAATAACTGACATGTCTTAAGATCACGAAAAACAATGATCGGAAAAGAACAAATATAACAATTTTGATCTCTAGTAACTTTGCTTACTGAAATCAAATTAAAGGTCAACTTTGGTAGACTAAGTACAGATGACATGGTAATTAAGGAGGTTGGTTTAATAGTTCCATATCCAACACTATTACAAGTTGATCCGTCAGCTACAGTAACTGGAGATGGTGTTTTATGAGGTCGAAATCTAGAAAATTTATTAGGATTATTTGTCATGTGATTTGTGGCACCAGAATCAATGACCCATTTATTTGAAGAGGTCATACGACATGTTTTAGTTGACTCGTGGATTCCTTCAATGACTTCTGATATTGAGAGAATTCAAAATATTCTTCAGCGGAAACCAAACTCATTTTGTCAGATATTGAACAAGCGTCATTTCCCAAACTCACAATATCAAAATAAATTGATAGAAAATTGTCCAAAGATGGAATTATCCAAAACAAGTCTCTGTCTCTGTTCAATAGAATTATAAAATTCCAATTCAATCACTCGAAACAAATCAAATAATTAAGCAAATCTGAATCCAGTCAAACAATCTGAGAGAACTAACAAACACCCAACAAATCTCAAATTGTAAGAAGGAATAAGGCCCAAATAAGTCACAATTTGATTTGAACAGGGAGTCCACTAAAGATAGTTTCTAACACAGGCAGCCTCCTAAATATCACTTCAAAAACATAGAAACAGAACAACATATAAGAAACTCAAACTTGACCAACAAAGTAGCAGCAAAATCTGGTCTGAAGATTTATTTTTTTTTCAAAATAAATTTTCCTTCGTTAAACGTGGTTATATGATCTAAAACCACCACAAAGCAACCAAAAAGCATCAAGGCGATCACCTCCAACAGTTAGGCAACTATCGGAAAAGTTGTCAATTTCTCGGTGGAGTTGCTTGACCCAAAACGGGCGAATCAGAAGCTTGACTTTGATACCATGTAACTTATAAGGTAGGAAGAATAACTTCAATGACTTGTCTCATTACTCAATGAATACAATGGTTAAATACATAAGGAGACTAAGTTAATTATGGTAACTAGATAGCCAAATCCCTATAAATCAGCTATGCTGATATATACACAATCATTAATCTATACACAATGATATTGAAATTTGTAGTGATTCTGTAAGAATTTTTTCTATGTACCTCTTCTGAAAAAGATATACAAGACCGTCTTCTTTTGAAATCTTCAATCCAAGGATTTTTTTGGGTAGCTCCCAAATCGTTCATGTCAAATTCATTGCTCAACAGTTTCTTTAAAATATTTTTTTCTACGATGTTGTTAGCAACAATAAGCTTATCATCAACATACAACAATAAAAAATCATAGAGTAATAAGGCATCTTATTATGATACACATAATTATCAATGCACTCCTTATAAATTTATATGTAGTCATGAATACAACAAATCTCTTGTACCAATGTCTAGAAAATTTTGTCAAGGCATACAATGACTTTTTTTAGCTGACATACATGATCTTCTTTTTTCTCAACTAGGAAACTTTCAGTTTGATTCATATAGATTGTTTTTTTTAGATCACCATGTAAGAAAATAGTTTTAGCATCAAGTTGTTGAAGCTCCAAATCAAATTGTGCAACCAATGCTTATATCACGCGAATTGAGCTATGTTTTACGACTGGAGAGAAGATCTAATTGTATTCAATTCTCTCCTTCTGACTGAAAATCTATGAAACCAATCTCGCCATGAATCCAGCGTCTTCCACTTCTAAAATACCCTTTTTCTTTTTGTAACCCATTTGCATCCAACTGTTTTCTTTCCCTTTGGTCTTTTAACTAAGAGACGTATCTCATATTTGTAAAGAGACTCCATCTTTTCGATCATGGATAATTGTTATTGTGCAACATTCTTGCGAGAAATTGCTTCTATGAGGAGGGCTTGAGATATTTAATCTTTTCTTCTGTAGCTACGAACACATAAGTAATCAGATTTACTTTTCCTATAAGATATTTCGATCTTTATATCTACTTTTTGTCCTTTTCATTTACAATTGTGTATGGCTTATTGACAACAAGCTACATCTTTTGACTCATCAACTTGAGTCTCTTAATTTGTTTCCTTGGTAAGCTTAACGTGTAGCTCCACCTGTTCATTATTCTCATTTCTTGATAATTTCATAGAAACTTTACGAGGATCAAGTGCCGAGGACTCATCTATGATAACATCTCTAACTACAAATTTGAGTAAATGCAAATTTAAACACCAAATATTGTATTCTTTTAGTCCATCAATATGTCCTATGAATATGACTGGTTCACCTTCATTAACATGATAATAAGTTGGAGACTTAAATATTCTCAAGTATGAATAGTTTGAGGATTCACCTGACCATACCTCATTTGAGTCTTACAGTCAATAGTTGATGTTGGAAATTAATTGACAAAATAAGAAGTAGTGAGAATTGCTTCAGCCAAAACACTCTGGACATTCTGACTTGTAAGAGCATACAATAAGTCTTCTCGAGAAAAGTTATTTTCATCATCGCGACAATTCCATTCTGTTGTGGTGTGTGCTTGATCGACTTATGTATTTTATCCCATAAACCTTGCAGAAATTATTAAATTCTTCACTGCAAAACTTCAAGCCATTATCTGTGCAAAGATATTTAATTTTTCTCTCCATTTGATTCTCATCCAAAATTTTTCATTATTTAAATGTTTCAAGAGTATCACCTTTTGCCTTCAAGAAACACACTCAAATCTTTCGTAAAATCTTAGAGGGACCCTATAAATCTGAATGAATGTATTCTAGCACCCCTCTCGTATTATGTTTGCCAGTGCTGAAGATGACCTTCTTTTGCTCTCCTAAAACACGGTGCTCAAAAAATTCAATTATGCTGATTTTTTCACCATTTAAAAGATTGTGATTCTTCAACATCTCCAGCGTGCACTCATATGACCTAGTATCATATGCCATAATCTTGATTTGTCATCATCAAGTTACTGCATTATAAATGCATTTACAGAGTCAACAATTGTGTTTTCTGCTAGTGTCATTTAAATACTTACCTTTTATTTATTTTTATCTATAAACCTTCATTTATCTTGTGCCATATTATTAGGTATACAAATCAAGGTTGATGTAGTCGATAAAGCATCATCATAGTCATGTAAGTTATATAAAACCTTATTAACTATAACATTTAGTGTATACATATGACCGTTCGAGCTAACAAAGCTTTTCATATTTGTCATAAAAGAGAAACATTTAACATCATTAATTTAAGAAAATTAGGAAATTAATGTGTATTGCGAAACAAATCCTTTCACCATATTGCAAACTCAATATTTGTATCTAAATTTGTTCAAGTCAACTTCCACACTAACTGAATTTTGAGATAACTAAAATACATATATTCAATTGTTGCTATTGCTAAACCATGAACCACGCATGACGTGTATGGTAAAACAAATCATTCCACCATATTGTAAATTTAATATTTTTATGCAATTTTGATTATTTAGTAGAGTCAACTTTCGCACTAATTAGATGTTCGAATAACCAAAAAAAATATCCTAGTAATCTATTCATTTTCGATATTTATCTCTAAAATAAAAAAGTATCACGATTAATTTAAATCTTGATATATATATATATATATATATATATATATATATATATATATATATGGACCAACTAATGGCTTAATCCATCACATGATCTTCCTATTCACTCTTAAATTCTTTTGAGGTACAATGCCTATAAGAAAAGGAAAATAGACAAAGCAATTTTGCAGCATACAAATACAAATTAGAGTAAAATATATACCATGAACAAGTCAACCTAATTATTTCACCTTCTCTTGTATCTTTTAATATATATATATATATATATATATATATATATATATATATATATATATATATATATATATATATATTAAGAGTGAATATATAGTGCAAAATTGGTTGAATATATATATATTAAGAGTGCATATATATATATATATTAAAAGATACAAGAGAAGGTGAAATAATTAGGTTGACTTGTTCATTGTATATATTTTACTCTAATTTGTATTTGTATGGTGCAAAATTGCTTTGTCTATTTTCCTTTTCTTGTAGGCATTGTACCTCAAAAGAATTTAAGTGAATAGGAAGATCATGTGATGGATTAAACCATTAGTTGGTCCATCACAAGTCACAACTTGCAACTACTCAACAACTTGTAATGTCCCTACCATCCATAAAAAGCTTACTCCTACAGACACACTTCTTGTTTACAAGAAAATTCGTGTCGGACACGGATCAATATTTATTTATAAATTTATTTTGTTATTGATATCAATTAATTTATTTTAAGTTATCTTATTAGATGTAACATAAATACATAATAAATAGTGTTGATACAAATAAATTTTAAATAGTATTAATTAAATAATTTTATTTTGCTATACAAAATTTATATATATATATATATATATATATATATATATATATATATATATATATATATATATATATATATATATATGATTTTTTTAATGGCAAATCTAATGTGAAGAGATTCACTGAGATGTCATAATAAGTATTTTCCTTCATTGCCAGTTGTTTTTTACTCAAAATAGTTGTAAATTTACACAAATATTAGCAACATTTAAATGATAAATTTATAATTAAAAAATATGAATCTTAATTATAAGAAAAGATTAAACTAGTTAAATTAAAATAAAAATATATTTATTTTTAAAGTGCTTTTACATAAGCAAATAGGTGTCAGAGACCTTCCATTAATTAATTAGTTTTCTCAGGTAAAAATTATACTTTGAGAATTTCAAATACAAAAATTATTCTACGAGTTTATATTTTGTAAAAACAATCCACGTTTATATCTACAGATAAATTATTTTAATATGTAAATAAAATTTAATATAATTTATATGATTACTATTAAATTATTTATACTCATATAATGATTATTCTTACCAACATAAAATTTATTAGTATGACTTCAAACCAGTTCCTTATTTATCAACCAAATCAACTAACAAATTGCTCAAAACAACAGTGTTGGTTAGTCTTTTCGAACATATGATCAAGAAATGCAAATCTTACGTGAAAAAATTGTCTGTATTATGTGGAAAACTATAAGACTAGTACTTTACAATTAATTTTATTTTTCTTATTGAATTAAAGTTCGATCTATAAATATTATATTTTAAAAAAAATCTATTATAATGTGTTATAAATTTTTATATATTTAGTAAAATTATATAAAAAAAGATTGAGATCTTTATTAATTTATTAATTTTATAAAAAGAAAATATACATATAAATTTTTTCCAATTACATATCTAAACACAAATTTTTACTTTATCTTATAATTTTATATTATAATTTTAAATCATAATTTTATATCTCATAGCCCTACATTTTTAATACACTTTTCAAAAAGCAAATGAGGAGAGATGTGAAATAGGGGGGGAAATCAGATGGTGCAGAGCGTCAGTGTCACGAGAAAACAATGGCTTGTTTAACCAAACGAACGCAGGATGATGACGCCACGTGTACAAGGATTGAGAGCATGTGCAAGCTTCTCTTTAATTCAAGCCGGCATTCACACCCAATCACTAGGGGTTTCTTTTTACTCCCTTCGTCTCTCTTTATGTGATATTTTTTAGATTTTAAGATTCGAATAAATTTATTATTAATTATAATTTATTTATAAAATTGTAAAAAAATTATATTATTAATTATTATGACTTATAATACTTTTTACGTGGTCTAATTATAAATATTATATAATTTTATTTTAAAAAATTAAATATCTCATGCGTAAATTTTTGATCAAATTTAAACTGTTTGACTCTTAAAAAACGAAAGTTTCATGTAAATCGAGACAGAGGGAGTATTGGTTATTTAGTATTGTGAGTCGAGTTTGAGTTATGATTAAAATAGATAATTTGATAATTTGAATTGAAATTGAGTTAATTTAAGTTGATTTGGGACTTTCAATCCAATTGAGGAGTACAAATGATGAAGTTAGAAATGGCAGGGGCAAGAATAACTTTGTTTTAACAATAAGGGCATAATCAACCTATAAAACAAAATTCATGATATTTTTTACTCTTTTTTTGGAAAAAAAAACTATATTATTTCTAAGAATGTCCATAGATCGGTTTGATTTTGTTTTCATTAAAAAAAAAAATTATGTCAGTTTATTAACTCTAAAAATAAAATAAAATCATATGAAGTCGATTTTTTCGGTTTCGGCTTTAGTCAAAAAAAAATTTGAATTTTTTGATTTTTCTAATTTTTTTATAACTATACGATATTTGAAAAAAATATCAAATATTTTTTCACTTCTGTGATAAGCTAAACCTAAAAAATGTTAAGTGAATAGAATTTTTTGAAAAAACGGTAAAATTCACACGAGTACAAAATATTTTTTTTGAAATATCAACGTTCATTATGTTAAATTAATAAGATTAAAGGTTAGAGGCAAACCTCGAAAACAGACAGTCCTTAATATTTGTCTTTAACAAAATTAATGTGCGATAATTATAATTTTTAAAAAAAATTAAAAAACTCGAACCTGAAATATTTCAAAGTGTGAAAGTGACTAGCAAAGATACAAGTTCCTTTATTCAAAAGGGTTAGAATTGGACTAAAAATAATAGATTGTGTATTCATTAAATATGCTGTGTACAATGAGATCTGTCGTTTTTAATTCACCAAAAATAGTAGATTGTGTATTCATTATACTAAAAACAATAGATTGTGTATTCATTGAACTAAAATCTTGATTACTTTGATACATACTCTCCAGTAATAAGGATAATATCTATTTGGGTGTTAGTGTCACTAGTGATTGTACATGATCTTGAAATCTGTCAAGTGGATACAAAGACAACATTCTTAAATGAAGAGTTGGAGAAAGAAATTTATATGAAGGGGTAACCCATCGGTGGCCCCCTAAACTTAGCACCAACTTTCACTTAGACACCTTAACTAAACTTTGTTCACTTTAGACATCTTATGTCACTCCTTATTATGTCATTTTGACACGTTTTGCTGATGTGGTAAAGTGAGTGTGTTACACTCATTGCTGGCGCATGTGTGGCTTTTTTAGCCTATTTTTTTTCTTATTCTTCCTCATTTTCAGCTAGTACATCTTCTTACATTTACTCTCGCAAAAATATTCGAAAAATCCATCAAAGACTTTTTTCAAACCTTCTATTATCTGTGTTGGAAAAACATAAGGTCAATATTATTGAACACAATACATACTTGACCTCACCGGTTGATGGCAAGAATGTAACCCGTTTTTCTCAAAAGAATGGAGAATAAAATTAAGTTTTTAAAAAAATCTACAATCATGATTTTAACATATTTTCACGCCATTATAACTTCGTAGATTTCATATTTACAATTCTAAACACCAAATTAAATGAAGAAGTAGGAGAAAGGTATGGTGAAAAGACGACAAAATCAAGTGGGTATTATCAAAAAGACCATGAAAATGGAAAAATATGGCGGAGAGATAATTATATAGGTGAGAATAGGTGAAAAGAAAATAAAAAAGGTGAAATTTGAAGAAGATGAATGTGTTTTGGTGAGAAATTTTTGATGAGGAAGATGATCGGGGTGGNGAAATTTGTAGTGATTCTGTAAGAATTTTTTCTATGTACCTCTTCTGAAAAAGATATACAACACCGTCTTCTTTTGAAATCTTCAATCCAAGGATTTTTTGGGTAGCTCCCAAATCTTCATGTCAAATTCATTGCTCAAGTTTCTTTAAAATATTTTTTCTCTATGATGTATTTAGCAACAATAAGCTTATCATCAACATACAACAATAAAAAATCCTAGAGTAATAAGCATCTTATTATGATACACATAATTATCAATGCACTCCTTAAAATATATATGTAGTCATGAATACAACAAATCTCTTGTACCAATGTCTAGAAATTTTGTCAAGGCATACAATGACTTTTTTTAGCTGACATACATGATCTTCTTTTTCTCAACTAGGAAACTTTCAGTTTCATTCATATAGATTGTTTTTTTTTAGATCACCATGTAAGAAAATAGTTTTAGCATCAAGTTGTTGAAGCTCCAAATCAAATTGTGCAACCAATGCTTATATCACGCGAATTGAGCTATGTTTTACGACTGGAGAGAAGATCTAATTGTATCAATTCTCTCCTTCTGACCGAAAACCTATGAAACCAATCTCGCCTGAACCAGCGTCTTCCACTTCTAAAATATCCTTTTTTTTTTGTAACCCATTTGCATCCAACTGTTTTCTTTCCCTTTGGTCTTTTAACTAAGAGACGTATCTTATTTGTAAAGAGACTCCATCTTTTCGATCACGGATAATTGTTATTGTGCAACATTCTTGCGAGAAATTGCTTCTATGAGGAGGGCTCGAGATATTTAATCTTTCTTCTGTAGCTACGAACACATATGTAATCAGATTTACTTTCCTATAAGATGTTTCGATCTTTATATCTACTTTTTGTCCTTTTCATTTACAATTGTGTATGGCTTATTGACAACAAGCTACATCTACATTTTGACTCATCAACTTGAGTCTCTTAATTTGTTTCCTTGGTAAGCTTAACGTGTAGCTCCACCTGTTCATTATTCTCATTTCTTGATAATTTCATAGAAACTTTACGAGGATCAAGTGCCGAGGACTCATCTATGATAACATCTCTAACTACAAATTTGAGTAAATACAAATTTAAACACCAAATATTGTATTCTTTTACTCCATCAATATGTCCTATGAATATGACTGGTTCACCTTCATTAACATGATAATATGTTGGAGACTTAAATATTCTCAAGTATGAATAGTTTGAGGATTTACCTGACCATACCTCATTTGAGTCTTACAGTCAATAGTTGATGTTGGAGATTAATTGACTAAATGAGAAGTAGTGAGAATTGCTTCAGCCTAAACACTCTGGACATTCTGACTTGTAAGAGCATACAATAAGTCTTCTCAAGAAAAGTTATTTTCATCATCGCGACAATTCCATTCTGTTGTGGTGTGTGCTTGATCGACTTATGTCTTTTATCCCATGAACCTTGCAGAAATTATTAAATTCTTCATTGCAAAACTTCAAGCCATTATCTGTGCAAAGATATTTAATTTTTCTCTCCATTTGATTCTCAACCAAAATTTTCCATTATTTAAATGTTTCAAGAGTATCACCTTTTGCCTTCAAGAAACACACTCAAATCTTTCGTAAAATCTTAGAGGGACCCTATAAATCTGAATGAATGTATTCTAGCACCCCTCTCGTATTATGTTTGTCAATGCTGAAGATGACCTTCTTTTGCTTTCCTAAAACACGGTGCTCAAAAAATTCAATTATGCTGATTTTTTCACCATTTAAAAGATTGTGATTCTTCAACATCTCCAGCGTGCACTCATATGACCTAGTATCATATGCCATAATCTTGATTTGTCAGCATCAAGTTACTGCATTATAAATGCATTTACAGAGTCAACAATTGTGTTTTCTGCTAGTGTCATTTAAATACTTACCTTTTATTTATTTTTATCTATAAACCTTCTTTTATCTTGTGGCATATTATTAGGTATACAAATCAAGGTTGATGTAGTCCATAAAGCATCATCATAGTCATGTAAGTTATATAAAACCTTATTAACTATAACATTTAGTGTATACATATCACCGTTACGAGCTAACAAAGCTTTTCATATTTGTCATAAAAGAGAAACATTTAACATCATTAATTTAAGAAAATTAGGAAATTAATGTGTATTGCAAAACAAATCATTTCACCATATTGCAAACTCAATATTTGTATCTAAATTTGTTCAAGTCAACTTCCACACTAACTGAATTTTGAGATAACTAAAATACATATATTCAATTGTTGCTATTGCTAAACCATGAACCACGCATGACGTGTATGGTAAAACAAACCATTCCACCATATATATTTAATATTTTTATTCAATTTTGATTATTTAGTAGGAGTTAACTTTCGCACTAATTAGATGTTCGAATAACCAAAAAAGATATTTTAGTAATCTATTCACTTTTGATATTTATCTCTAAAATAAAAAAGTATCACGATTAATTTAAATCTTGATACTACTATTAATATTCAAAATATATATATATATATATATATATATATATATATATATATATATATATATATTATTATATATATATATGGACCAACTAATGGTTTAATCCATCACATGATCTTCCAATTCACTCTTAAATTCTTTTGAGGTACAATGCCTACAAGAAAAGGAAAATAGACAAAGCAATTTTGCACATACAAATACAATAATAGAGTAAAATATATACCATGAACAAGTCAACCTAATTATTTCACCTTCTCTTGTATCTTTTAATATATATATATATATATATATATTAAGAGTGAATATATAATAATAGAGTAAAATATATACCATGAACAAGTCAACCTAATTATTTCACCTTCTCTTGTATCTTTTAATATATATATATATATATATATATAATATATATATATATATTAAGAGTGAATATATAGTGCAAAATTGCTTTGTCTATTTTCCTTTTCTTGTAGGCACTGTACCTCAAAAGAATTTAAGTGAATAGGAAGATCATGTGATGGATTAAACCATTAGTTGGTCCATCACAAGTCACAACTTGCAACTACTCAACAACTTGTAATGTCCCTACCATCCATAAAAAGCTTACTCCTACATAGACACACTTCTTGTTTACAAGAAAATTAGTGTCGGACACGGATCAATATTATTTATAAATTTATTTTGTTATTGATATCAATTAATTTATTTAAAATTATCTTATTAGATGTAACATAAATACATAATAAATAGTGTTGATACAAATAAATTTTAAATAATATTAATTAAATGATTTTATTTTGCTATAATTATATATATATATATATATATATATATATATATATATATATATTTATATATGTGATTTTTTTAATGGCAAATCTAATGTGAAGAGATTCACTGAGATGTCATAATAAGTATTTTCCTTCATTGGCAGTTGTTTTTTACTCAAAATAGTTGTAAATTTACACAAATATTAGCAACATTTAAATGATAAATTTATAATTAAAAAATATGAATCTTAATTATAAGAAAAGATTACACTAGTTAAATTAAAATAAAAATATATTTATTTTTAAAGTGCTTTTACATAACCAAATAGGTGACAGAGACCTTCCATTAATTAATTAGTTTTCTTAGGCAAAAATCATGATTTGAGAATTTCAAATACAAAAATTATTCTACGAGTTTATATTTTGTAAAAATAATCCACGTTTATATCTACAGATAAATTATTTTAATATGTAAATAAAATTTAATATAATTTATATCATTACTTTTAAATTATTTATACTCATATAATGATTATTCTTACCAACATAAAATTTATTAGTATGACTTCAAATCAGTTCCTTATTTATCAACCAAATCAACTAACAAATTGCTCAAAACAACAGTGTTGGTTAGTCTTTTCGAATATATGATCAAGAAATGCAAGTCTTACGTGAAAAAATTATCTGTATTATGTGGAAAACTATAAGACTAGTACTTTACAATTAATTTTATTTTTCTTATTGAATTAAAATTCGATCTATAAATATTATATTTTAAAAAAAAATCTATTATAATGTGTTATAATTTTTTATATATTTAGTAAAATTATATAAAAAAGATTGAGATCTTTATTAATTTATTAATTTTATAAAAAAGAATATACATATAAATTTCAATTACATATCTAAACACAAATTTTTACTTTATCTTATAATTTTATATTATAAGTTTAAATCATAATTTATATCTTAGCCCTACATTTTTAATACACTTTTCAAAAAGCAAATGAGGAGAGATGTGAAATAGGGGGGAAATCAGATGGTGCAGAGCGTCAGTGTCACGAGAAAACAATGGCTTGTTTTAACGAAACGAACGCAGGATGATGACGCCACGTGTACAAGGATTGAGAGCATGTGCAAGCTTCTCTTTAATTCAAGCCGGCATTCACACCCAATCACTAGGGGTTTCTTTTTACTCTTTCATCTCACTTTATGTGATATTTTTAGATTTTAAGATATAAATAAATTTATTATTAATTATAATTTTTTATAAAATTTTTAAAAAAAAATAAATTATTAATTATTATGATTTATAATACTTTTTACGTGATCTAATTATAAACATTATATAAATTTTATTTTTAAAAAATTAAAGATCTAATGCGTAAATTTTTTATCAAATTTAAACGATTTGACTCTTAGAAAACGAAAGTTTCATATAAATCGAGACAGAGGGAGTACTAGTTATTTAGTATTGTGAGTCGAGTTTGGGTTATGATTAAAATAGATAATTTGATAATTTGAATTGAAATTGAGTTAATTTAAGTTGATTTGCGACTTTCAATCCAATTGACGAGTACAAATGATGAAGTTAGAAATGGCAGGGGCAAAAATAACTTTGTTTTAACAATAAGGGCATAGTCAACCTATAAAACAAAATTCATGATATTTTTTACTCTTTTTTCGGAAAAAAAAACTATATTCTTTCTAAGAATGTACATAGATCGGTTTGATTTTGTTTTCATTAAAAAAAAAATATTATGTCAGTTTATTAACTCTAAAATCAAATAAAATCATATGAAGTCGATTTTTTCTGTTTCGGCTTTAGTCAAAAAAAATTGAATTTTTTGATTTTTCTAATTTTTTTTATAACTATACGGTATTTGAAAAAAAGATCAAATATTTTTTCACTTCTGTGATAAGCTAAACCTAAAAATGTTAAGTGAATAGAATTTTTTAAAAAAACGATAAAATTCACACGAGTACAAAATATTTTTTTTGAAATATCAACGTTCATTATGTTAAATTAATAAGATTAAAGGTTAGAGGCAAATCTCGAAAATAGACAGTCCTTAATATTTGTCTTTAACAAAATTAATGTGCGATAATTATAATTTTTTAACAAAACTAAAAAAACTCGAACCTGAAATATTTCAAAGTGTGAAAGTGATTAGCAAAGATACAAGTTCCTTTATTCAAAAGGGTTAAAATTGGACTAAAAATAATAGATTGTGTATTCATTAGATATGTTGCGTACAATGAGATCTGTCATTTTTTATTCACCAAAAACAGTAGTTTGTGTATTCATTGGACTAAAAACAATAGATTGTGTATTCATTGAACTAAAATCTTGATTACTTTGATACATACTCTCCAGTAATAAGGATAATATCTATTTGGGTGTTAGTGTCACTAGTGATTGTACGTGATCTTGAAATCTGTCAAATGGATACAAAGACAACATTCTTAAATGAAGAGTTGGAGAAAGAAATTTATATGAAGGGGTAACCCATCGGTGGCCCCCTAAACTTGGCACCAACTTTCACTTAGACACCTTAACTAAACTTTGTTCATTTTAGACATCTTATGTCACTCCCTATTATGTCATTTTGACACGTTTTGCTGATGTGGTAAAGTGAGTGTGTTACACTCATTGCTGGCGCATGTGTGGCTTTTTTAACCTATTTTTTTTTTCTTATTCTTCCTCATTTTTTGCTAGTACATCTTCTTACATTTACTCTCGCAAAAATATTCGAAAAATCCATCAAAGACTTTTTTCAAACCTTCTATTATCTGTGTTGGAAAAACATAAGGTCAATATTATTGAACACAATACATACTTGACCTCACCGGTTGATGGCAAGAATGTAACCCGTTTTTCTCAAAAGAAAAAAGAATAAAATTAAGTTTTTAAAAAAATCTACAATCATGATTTTAACATATTCACACGCCATTATAACTTCGTAGATTTCATATTTACAATTCTAAACACCAAATTAAATGAAGAAATAGGAGAAAGGTATGGTGAAAAAGACGATAAAATCAAGTGGGTATTATCAAAAAGACCATGAAAATGGAAAAATATGGCGGAGAAGATAATTATATAGGTGAGAATAGGTGAAAAGAAAATAAAAAAGGTGAAATTTGAAGAAGATGAATGTGTTTTGGTGAGAAATTTTTGATGAGGAAGATGATCGGGTGGGAGGGGTGGGGGGGTAAGAGGGGTGGGAGGGGAAATCTTCAAATTAAGTTGTTTATAATTGGTCAAAACCCTTTCTATTTGACCTTTAATTTTTTTTTTTGTGTTTAATGACATGGCTTTAAAATGAGATGGCATGACATAATTGGTCATTTAATCCATGTGGATATGTTTGGTCAACACGCGCGTAGAGTCAACAGAAAATTGTGAAAAAGTGTCAAATTGACATAACGGGACATGACATGAAGTGTCTAAAATGAACAAAGTTTAGTTAAGGTGCCTAAGTGAAAGTTGGTGTCAAGTTTAGGGGGCCACCGATTGGTTACCCCTTATATGAAAACAATCAAAGGGGTTAAAGAAAGTGTGTAAACATGTTAAGACACTTTACGGGTTTAAACAAGCACACAAATAATATCATGCTAAATTCGATCAAACGATGTTAACAAATGAATTTAATATCAACAAGTGTGTATCCATTGAAAACACTTAGAATCATGAAGTCGATGCTTGTCTATATGTTGATGACTTGTTAATAATTAATAAAGATACTGACGATATGAATGTTACATAATGCATGTTGTCTAGCAAATTTGATATGAAGAATTTGGGAGTTGTTAATTTGATCTTAGGAACCAGAGTACACAAAACTCCACAAGATCTTACATTATCACAATCTCATTATATTGAAGAGTATTAAACAAGTTCAAGTATTTGAAGTTCAATAATAACAAGACTTCAATTGATGTAAGTTTTACATTTCAGAAGAATAAAGGTGAAAGTGATTCTCAATTGAACTACGCAAGAGTGTTGAGAAGTCTGATGTGTATTATGAAATATACGCCATCAAATATAGTATGTGCTATTAGTAAGTTGAGTCAGTTCACTAGTAATCCTAATCAAAATCATTGTAGACAATAAGGCGGGTTTTGGGGTATTTGAAGTATACACAATATTATGTTTTGCATTATAATAGATATGCTAGTGTGATTGAAGGATATAAAAATGCAAACTGGATCAATGAAAAAAATGAAGTGACATTCACAAGTGGTTGTCTATTTACCATGGAGGAGCAGTCTTTTGAAAATTATTTATACAGATATGTATTCTCGCTCTATAATAGAATTTGAATTTATTGCTCTAGATAAACGGTAAGAAGATAGATGGCTTCAGAATTTCTTAGAAGACATTTCATTCTGACTCAAACTAGTGAGACTTATATACATATATTGTGATATTCAAGCAGCAATAAATAAGCAGAGAGCGTGATATACAATAAAAAATCTTGCCACATACGACGGGGACATAATACCGTAAGACTACAACTCTCTAGTGTTTCAATTAACTATGTGAATGTCTAAGGATAATGTGTATGATCCACTAATAGAAGACCTCATTAGAAAGGCAGTTGAAAGATCATCTAAGAGGATGAATTTAAGTCTTAGGATGAATCACCACGACGACCACTCTACCTAGAAGACAAGAAATCCAAGAGCTAGGTTCAAAGAGAAAACAAAGTTATATCTGGACTCTGGAGGTTCGAAATCGTCAAACCACTTAATCCATCCTCATGTGTAAGGAACAAAGATAAAATATTAAGATTTGTTAACGAGTTGATAAAGCTTAAAATTTTCTAATGATTTGCTAAGTTTGACAGATTTGACGAAATAGTGTATCTACGCGATAACACAGTTAGAAATCACATATATGAGTATGAAGTGTAAATCGATTCAAAGAGAATTATTGTAAAAAAAACTCCTTCCTCTATACTCTCATGAAATTAGAAAGTGTTCATCGATGAAACGAACACAACTATAAGAATCATAAACAGTAAAGGGTTGATTATGTAAAATATGGTTGTCTAGATATACACTAAATCTCGATACTTTAAAGATATCAAATATGTTGATTAAACGAGTACATCCGACATATGTACGAAAAGTTCAAAGAGGAGAGCTACTTATCTTGATATAATTGATCTTTGCTTGTAAAGTACACAGTTGATCGTTTCTTTGTCTTAGAATCATTTCTCATTTATACGGGCCGCGATTGTTGGGTTTTAAAATGTATAAATGAAATATGAAGAGTTGTGACTTTCATAAAAAGTTGTGACTTTAATGAAAAAATGTGACTTTTATGAAAGTTTGTCACCTTTTTGAAGGGTTGTAACTTTTCCAAAAAATTGTAATCTTTCTGATAAGAAACAACAAACATCTATTCACACTATCTTTTGTTGTCTATATATATAGAGATTTTTTCTCAATCTAGAACAATGAAATTTCTGAACTACTTCTTCTTCTTTGTACAATTAAATATTTTTGTACTTTGCTCGCATTGAATGGCTCGCTAACACCATTATTTTTATATAATACACTGATAAATAAATTCGTTTTATCATGAAAGGGTATATTTCTATAAATATTGGGTACTAGAAAGGAGTAGTTTGCTTAAGGATACAATATGCTTTTAATGGACTCCATTTTTTCCATTATGTTTCATTTTCATGTTACAAATTATGAATATGTTTTTTACCATCATTAATTTTTACTTATATTATTAATTATTATTTTTCAATAAATGCTTTACGCTTTATTTAGAATGTTTTCAACATCTTTTATCTTAATAACAAAACTAACACTTTAATGATGATGAACGTAAGATTTGATTAGTGGTTTCATCATCGTCATCACCTATGAATTCGTTGGCAAAATGATGGTATGAATAGGATAACCAAATTTTTTTTTACACTTTAAAATTGATAAACTCCAAATGGTTATAAAATAATAATTAAAAAAAAAAAACTGGATTTTCACGTTACTGTTAATAACTTAAGATCATTGTTCTACGTAAATGTAATAATAAATAAATAAAGGCAAAAGAAAAAGGATATAAAAGAGAAGAAAAAGTTAACGTTAAAATAACAAGGGCAAAACGGCGTAAATAAGCAGAGAATAAGGGGTAGTCTTGTCAGGGTTCAAAACAACAGGTAAATTCCGACACCGCTTTCTTTAGTGAAATCAACACGTGTTCGACATGCGCATACCTTCTATTTTATTTATAAAAAATTAATTTAAGAAACAACCAAATGCACTAATAAATAAAAGAATAAAATAGTTCAAATAATAATAATAATAATAAAATTTAAAACACCACTAAATTAGGTGTGAATTGTTACTTTAATTCTTAAATTATTGCCAGCTTTAAAAGTAGTTATTTACTGATTGAACTTAAATAAATATTCGATTTTATCATATTACATTTTTAAATTTTTATCAAGTTTAGAGGTATTCTATTGTTAATATCCTTCTCAATATTTTATTAAAAATTACATGTTATATAAAATTTTGACATCACTTATTATATTTGTGATAAATCAAAAATGTATCTAAATTTAATTAATTAAGTAGATAAATATTTTTTATATGGTTAATAGTTTGAAATGAAATAATAATTTATTGTTTTCAGAAAATAAAAAAAATAGCAAGTGGAGAATGATGAAACAACAAAGAGCACGTCTTTTTTAAAATAAAGTAATTTAAAGGTCTCCATATATTCCTCGTGCTCAACCAACCCCACCCCCACTTCTCTAACCCCACGTCCTCTTCCGTGTTTCATACAAACAGTCCATATATATATATATACATGTGCTTTAGACCATAATCCTTCAACTTTACTTTTCATTTTTTCATTCAAAAATAATACTATTACAAATGGCTTCATCGGAGATTGTGGATTCCGGGAGATTTGCCGGTCAGAAATCGCATTTCTCTCATACATGTAACTTGTTGAGTCAATACTTGAAGGAGAAGAAAGGTTCTTTGGGAGATCTCAGCCTTGATATACATCGCAATTTTGATTCATCTGGTATGATGATTTTTGATAAGTTTTTTTTTTTTTTTTTTTTTTGAGTTTTGGAGTTGTATAACATATATATGAGTTGTGTTTCAACAGGTTCTACTACTATGGATTTGTTGCCGATGATTGAGAAATCTGGTGAGTCGGTTCAGAAATCGATGAATCTGTTCCCTCAAGTTGCAATGAAAGCTGAATCGGAACCGGAAAAGGCACAGATGACGATATTCTATGCAGGTCAAGTTATTGTGTTTAATGATTTTCCGGCTGATAAAGCTAAGGAAATTATGCTTATGGCTAGTACTAGCAAGGGAAACAATCCTGCTAAACATTTAGAATCTGCTGCCGATTTGGTGGTTCCCAGTTTCGGAAAAACTTCGATTCAGGAAAAGCAAATGCCTAACCAGCCAATTGTTTCTGGTAATAGTTTTCCCCTTTTGAGTCTCTGTCCTTCCTTGTATCTGTTTCGACTTTTATTTATGAGATGCTCCTCTTTGCAGATTTACCAATTGCAAGAAGAGCTTCACTAACAAGGTTTTTGGAGAAGAGAAAAGATAGGCTGACTGCAAAAGTACCTTACCATAGAGAGGAAGCAGCAGCTCCTAAGAAGGAAGAAAACAAAGCGCCATGGCTGGGATTGGGTGGTCAATTTGTTGCAGTGAAAACTGAGCAATACTAGTACCGTTTTTGGCTTTAATTGCTTAGTACAAGCCTAGATAATCAATTACTACAAGTTTAATCTTGGCTTCAACTCTCATTGAACCCCCCATACTTGGATCTGACTATTATTATTTCTACTACTTTACTGTAATTAAAAACCAAATATGGTTGTTCTCTAGGTATGGTATTCAATTCATCATCTCTCAAGTTTTTCATGTTATCGCAACAACAATTTCTCTCTCTAAACTGTTTGTTTTTAATCATGTGGCTTTGCTTTCATCCGAATATTAGGAGATTAATAATAGGCAACAGATTTAGATGATGTTGGCTTAATCGATTTTGTATGAATGATGAATATGTTGTTCACCAAATTATCTCAACTATTTTCTTTTTTATCTTTTTTGCCTCGTCTACTAGTAATATATTAGTATATTCAAACAGAGGAGTATCAAACTATTGTTGAATTATTCGTCTTAATTAAAATTTCATTTACTTCTTTATGGATAACAAGTAGTAGTAGATGATAATCTTTGGTTTATCTTAAAAAATGATTAACCCACCAACATGAAACTCTTGTTTTAACTGGAACCCACTATCAGAAACACGTTTTAGCAAGTAAAATTAAAGTAAAGCGATAATCAACTAGTCCCTCCGTTATCTATGGTATTAAGACAAAAGTATCGACTCCTAAACTCAAATTATTTATTGACCTTGTAAAAATATTTTTTATTTGTTATATCAAGTGATAAATTGAGAATATATTAGGGGTGCATTTAAATTTGATTAACTAATAAATAAATATTTATAATTATGAAAATGAAATTAATAATTAACGTTAAATTCAAAATATTTTGTATACTTGTAATGTTTAGTTTAAATTTTAAAAAGGGGGTGTAGGGACAAAGAATGGTGTGTGGTAGAGAGAGAATAATAGGGCACGCGGTTTTGAAAATGGCAACGCGGAAAAAACACACATGGGAAAATATAAAATGTATAAACAAAGTACTACTAGACTTGTAGTTTACTACAACTCCATTAGATTCTTATCAACTTTTAACAAAAAAAGGTATTGCTTATAAAATTCAAATAATGACTATATATATATATATATACGTAAATAAAGAGAGAGAGAAATATCATAGATAGTCTTTTATTATAGGAATTGGTTTAGAATGTTTATATAAATATATATTTGTCAAATTTAATTTTTTAGGTATTTAAAAATCTATTAGGGTTGATCCCTTTAATATACGTCTATTAATTTTAATTTCTTAAGTAAAAAAACTTATCAAGTTTAATTCTTCAATATATATATTTATAGAGTTTAGTGTTTTAAATCTTTAATTCATTTCATTTTTATTATATTGGAGACAACGGCAGACCGGGCTTGCCTGAATTATCTCTTAAAAAATTACACTATATATATAACGTCAAATTCTGAGTTCATGTGTATATACAGTAAATTGAACCCCTTCAAAATACAGGACAAACTTGACTTAGTGGATAAGTGATTCATGAAATGCCCCTCTCTCATGGGATCAAACCCGAGAAAAGATTCAAAATAATTCCTCATCTTTAGGTTAAGGCTCAAAGTGATCCTTGAGTTTTCACATAGAGCACTAATAGTCCCTCATGTTTGCAATATTGATGCACTTTTGGTCTTATCCTAAAATTTTGCCTATTTTGTAACATCAATTTTGTCTAAAATTTTATATAAGGAGTGTCCAATCGTCTTTTTATATATTTAATAGAAATAATAACTCTATCTGAGATAAGTTGATAAGAAAAACACTTTATTCTGTTCTTAAAAAAAATAAAACTTTTGAGCTTAGACAAATTTATCCTTTTATTCCATTTCTTCTTTTTAATTTGTTTTTTAAAAAAAATTATTACACATTTTTTTATATATTTTATTCTTTTTATATCTATTATTCATTTTGTTTCAATGGAACTCTTTTTTCATATGCATCTGAATAACTTTTTTAAAAAATGATGAAGAACCTTAAATACCGTTAACTCATTTTAAAATATTAATTTAATAGAATTCATAAAATTTCTTTTATATTTTAATTCTACTTTAAAGAGATGAAAATTAAACTTATTTAAATATTCGTTATTTGTTTTTCTTTTATATATATATATATATTATGACTAATCTAGTAAATTGAACTAAATGGACTTGAAAATTTGACGACGCTATTTATTTATTTTTTGAATATGCATTATAATATTAATAATTCTATTTTTACACACTTTTAGAGAATTTTGAAGATTTTTATAGTAATATTTGATTGAATGGATACTAATTTAAAAATTTTTAAAATATATAAAACAAAAATGAAAGTCTAAAAAGCACAAGAAATTTTATGAATGCTCGATGGAGCGTGATAAAAGTAAAAAGGAAGGTTTAATATGGTGTTATAAAGTGAGATAAGTTTAACATGATAAGGTAAATATCTTTCTTCCCTACCTCACTCCCTTTTTCATCATGTAATTTTCACGTATTTTAGGAATTAACTTATGTAATACAGCCGATCAACTAAAGTTCTTATCAATGCATCTTTGTCCTCGATCATTGATTAGTTTAGTCTTTACCTTTATGAACCAATGAAATATCTATGGCTCTTGTACAAAGAACATACCGAGGGGCTACTACGTTCAACGTGCACTTGCATTACCGCCTGAACTTCTTCTTTATACTTCAATCTCTGAGCAAAAATCATGGGTCCGCTACTGATTGGAGAACTTCACTTCAATCTTTAATTATTGGAGTACTTCTTTTCGATCTTCAATTATATTTTTCTCGTTGTGTTGTTTTCTCCCAACTTCTAAGTGTTGGAGCACTTTCTCTTCAAATCACTTTTTTTTTGTGTTGAAACACTTCTTTCCAACTTTCGAGTGTTGAGGTACTTTCGATCTCCAACTCTGATTGATGCCCATACAACCAACTCCTTATTTATTTATTTTGTATGCGTTGAAGTATTGGGACACTTTCTCTACAATTCTCGTTGATGTCCTTTCCACCAATTCATTTTTTTTATAAAAAAAAAACACTTACTCCAACTTTTAAATAGAGAATGTTCTTCCTTTGTCTCATATTTGCCAGTATTCAAAAACTTATCAAATTTGATAATTGATTTATATTCATTTTTTATACAAACAATTCGGATTTATGTTAGCAAAATTCATGCCTTCATGAAATTAAATTCTTAATTTATTTTTTCAATTGTCTCTCTCCCCCACTGTTTCTTTTCAAACTATTCTTATACACCAAAAAAATATCTTAATCTCATCCATTTAAAATACAATTCATTAGAAAAAAAGATACTTCAAATTTTATTCAATAAAGAATAGAATAAAACATTTTATTTCTTAACTTTGATGTTTTGTCAAACTACGTTACGTAACAAATAGAATATATTTATTTTAAGAAATATCACGTGAATAAAAAAAAAGTTAGACGCAATGAATACATACATATCACTTCCGTGGAATGAGATGGTTTATCACGAATAAAGAAATATCAAATAGTCAAAAACATAGAGATAACTAAAACCTATAAATAAGTAAATGTCCAACTAATGTTCCTACCAACATCAGAAAGCTTTTAGGTATCCTGCCTATATCTTTTTATATTATAATTGATGTCAACAAATTTATTTATAGATGGGGCCAAAATTCATCATAAATAGATAAAAAAAAGACATAGTAGGAAAAAGTAATTCATTTTGGCAAATTATTGATGAATGCGATATATTGAAATTTTGTGAAACTCTACAAAATGCGTTCAGTTCGAGTTGGAACTCTATAAATTGTGTGCAACTCAGATTAGGATTCTTGGAGTCTACTCAACCCTAAACCCTAGTTTATACCTATATAAAGGGTACTAAATTCTCTTAAAAGACATCTCGAAAATTCTGTAAAGAGATCAAGATCTCGAATAATCCGCAAATTGATAGATTATTCATATACTAGTTCGAGAAATACGCCACTAACGACTCTTGAATCATGGATAAATCTTAGGAGAGTAGAATCAAGGGAGGAACAGACGACTCTCGAATCATGGATAAATCTTAGGAGAGTAAATCAAGGGAGGAACAGAATTGTACTCACAATATTTATCAATAAAATTATGTTTCTTCAAATTTTATTTGTGTGGTTTATTTATTTTCCATATATTTAAAATTTGTCACAAACAGTGATATAATGGTTGCAACTATTAATTTAAATTAAAGATTTTAAATTTGAGTCATGATACTTCTTGATAGAAAGCAGTCAAAGCACTAAGACTTATTCGACACAAATTCAAATTAATTAGAAAAATAAATTCATTTTAACACATGGTATACAAGGAGAGAGGAGATGAGGGGCTATTCAGACAAAACACTAGTGCCTTGAATATTGCTACTCCTAACCTTGGGTCGGCGTGAACATGCATCTTTATACATAAAAAATTATTTCCTCAATTTTAAAATAAAGTAACATTTTTACTTTTTTTAAAAAAAAATATTTCAAATTAAGATGATATTAACTTTTATCTTTTAATTTTACGTAATCAAAAAATTATTAAAGAACTATTTCTCGTTTTAATTTAGTTATTTTACTTTTATTTTTAATTATTATCAAAATAAATAATATTTCTTTTATTTTATGGTAACTCTTTAATTCTATCTTGTACATGATATATTTAAAATCATATGATAAAAACTATTTTGATACATTTCACTTATTTTTAGTTTAAGATCATAAAATTTAAATATTTTCTTACGTAAATTTTTTTATTTCAAGTCCAAACCAAATAAATAAATTAAAATTGAAATTGGAACTATACTTCTTTTTTCAAAATAAGAATAAGATAATACTTTATGCAAATAATTAATTTTTTTGAGAGGAGGTGTGTCTACTGCCTAAACATAAAAACAACCCTAATTATCATGAAACGTAGGGTGTAATAATAATATTAGCCTTAATATAGATCTATAAATTAAATAAAGTTGAAACATAAGACTTTATTATTCTCACGTTGTTCACACTTCACCAAAAAGTCTTCTACCACTAAACAAAAAGACTTGGTAATTACAAGAAAGAAAAAGACGTGTTATAATTAATGTATTTATTGGTGGGTGGGTTTTGGCCATTTTATAATACTTTATATTAATTTATTAGGATCACATGGTACGTTACAAAAGGTAGTGGTTGAGCAAAAATAAAATAACAAGATAATATAGCATAAGTTTTTTTTTTTCTTCCTTTTGTTTTTTTGAGACTTTTTCATTGTTTGTTGACCCATTCTTTTTCTCTTTATCCTTATTTTGTTGTTTTCTTGGATCTTTTCCATGCCTCACCCCATGTGAAATGTTACACATAGTTTTGTATATATTGACATGTCCAAATTTTGAAGTGGGGTTGCCTTTTGATTGAATGCATCTCTACTTCTTTTATTAGTTCTTTGTACGTGGGCATGTGTTTATATATTGAATGCATCATGCATGTATAGGTATGGGTGTATGTTGTCACCGATCGTTTAAAGTTGTCTGCATATTTCACTTAAACCTTAATCTAGTCTTATACCTATTAAATCCCTAGAACTATTCCCCTCCTCCATTTCCACCATCTCTTTACACATTAGATTGATCCAATTCAAAAAGCTAAAGTTTCTGGTTCGTATCCTATAGTTTTCGACTTTGAGTTCGTACAAATAGGTACTTCAACTTATATAAAATTTGAACAAGTAAAAACACGTACATCCTACACATTACTTGACATGTGTCTTACATGCATATTATAATCAGTTTGAGTGTATCTCACCCAAATTGTCATGTAGAATATTTATCCTTATTTTGTTGTTTTCTTGGATCTTTTCCATGCCTCACCCCATGTGAAATGTTACACATAGTTTTGTATATATTGACATGTCCAAATTTTGAAGTGGGGTTGCCTTTTGATTGAATGCATCTCTACTTCTTTTATTAGTTCTTTGTACGTGGGCATGTGTTTATATATTGAATGCATCATGCATGTATAGGTATGGGTTTATGTCATCACCGATCGTTTAAAGTTGTCTGTATATTTCACTTAAACACCTTAATCTAGTCTTATACCTATTAAATCCCTAGAACTATTCCCCTCCTCCATTTCCACCATCTCTTTACACATTAGATTGATCCAATTCAAAAAGCTAAAGTTTCTGGTTCGTATCCTATAGTTTTCGACTTTGAGTTCGTACAAATAGGTACTTCAACTTATATAAAATTTGAACAAGTAAAAACACGTACATCCTACACATTACTTGACATGTGTCTTACATGGCATATTACTAATCAGTTTGAGTGTATCTCACCCAAATTGTCATGTAGAATACGTATATTTATTTTATAACTAATTTATATAAATTTAAGTGGCTAGCTACACACATCCAAAGTTTGAGGACATAGATTCTTTTTGAAGACAAGACATTTATGTATCATGTCTATGCCTTATTTAAATGAATTTGCATTGTCATTAGTGAAATATTCTTAAAATGATAATTTAAAATTATATATGTGTGTAGGAGTTATGAATGTTTCGATTGTTTATGTTTTCACAATCTCTGAATTCGTGTCTAACCTACAAGGATTCTCTCAGAGAAAGGGCTTGAGCTCTCGAACACACTTGCAATCGTACTAAGACATCTTTACATCATTTTATTTCGTTATATTTGTTTTATTTTAATTGAGAATCAATTTTCCAACTGCTATAAATGAATCCTAACAAAAATTAAATTAAGACGTGTGCTTTTGAACTCATGTACAAATTTAACTGTACCATTTTAAGATAAATAAATCTTACCTGATTCTACCGCCAAATATGAAGCAACTCATAAGCAATACAAGTAGAAGGCCTGGACAGTTTTAAAACAGCCGCAACCTCAAAAACCTGAAAAAAAATTCTTTCGAAAAATGAGATCTTTTTTGGCCGCGTACAATTAAATAGAGGAAAATAACTTTTTCAGATGTTTTATAGGTAAAAATAAATATCTTTCATAAAACTGACACAAAAAAAAAAATGTAAGTAACGAAAAGAATCAATTTAACATTCTGATCTAGTCTTATTTATTAGTAGCTAGTTCAAATTTATTACGTACTATTTTAGTTGTAAAGACTGTGATTGCTTTGATATATTAATAAAAAAACAAATAAGTCTGTAGAATGAAAAGAAATGGCTTGCTTACAAATCATTATTTTTTTTGAATTTCTTTTTTATGAAATGAACATAACCAAGCTCTAACCCCCACCCCAAGGTATAAATAATCTCTTATGGTCGATCACTTATAATTTAAATAGAAAAAAATAATCTTTTTTAAATGTCTTGTAAAAGTAATTTTTTTTTAAAACAAAAGACATAAAATAGTTTTGTAAAAAGAATAAAACCAAATCTTCCCAAATTCATTGTTTAATTTATATATTTTTTAATTAATGTACTATGGCATCCCAAGTCAGTTTTTTGTCTCAACTGAATTTTAAACCTAACCTAAGTCAGCTTTTTGTCTCCATTGAACTTTGAACGTGGGACTCAAGGTTCTCAATCAATGCCGAGTCAGATATGACCGAAAAGTCTACACTTGATGACCGAGAAATCTATCTAGACCAACCCTTAAAACCACCACAAATTTTGAGACTTGAAGACGACAAAACCTACCCTTCTCCACTTAAATATGAACATTGGAAAACCCCTCTTAAAGGCAAAAATCTTGTCCTCTTCCTTTTCAGCATCAAGGTAATTGACGAAGGTTGTGCTTTGAACATTTTCGGACTCAAAAGACTCATTTCACAAATGCTAGAAAATAAAGAACAAAGAGAAAATTGCATATATGCAGCATGATACACAGTGCAAGAAATCCTTTAAAACATTTCAGTTCATGAAAAATTCTAACATCTCCTTTGGGTAAAAGAAGAGAAGCTGCTCATCCAGTAAACTGCCATTGGATTAGCTGTTCACTACATTTAAATCTCAGAAAACAATTGTCAACTAATGAAAACATTTGGAGACAACTTCCTCTGCTTCAATTTACTAACATTGCTCAAGTACAAGAGCCAATTGTGTGACCGTAAGCTCCATCCCTTCACATCTTCTTTTGCATTTTATGAAGTTATTACATAATGACCAAGTCAAATCCTTCTCCTAAAGTTTCCACTTGCGTCTTTCAACCTAATATCACCAATACTGTTATCGACAGTTTACCCTGTACAGGAGTTATGTTACTCTTCCTCTTTCTATTGAACATATTTTGTACATACAGTATGCCTTTATCTGCTGACAACAGAGTTCTCACATAGAAAAACTATCTTCCAGCTCAGGTGGTGCTAATATCTACCAAATATTATTAGAATACAAGTAACCTCGGACAAGCCCATCCGACCCTAGGAAAATGATATTACACATCCAGCAACTCCAAATGCCAAATATTAGGTTGTTTTACATTTCAAAGCAAAACATCATCTGCAGAATCATCAAACTAACTTTCTACAACGAATAAAATATGAATATTCTTCTATGGAATAGGACCACACAAGGTGCTCTAGAAATTTATACATAACCCCCCTCCCTTCAGTGCTTCTAAACTGTTGAACTAACATTTTCATTAACTGCAAAAGAAATAACGAAGAACTTCAAGTACCCACTCTACATAATTTGCCTCCAATCAGGCCTGAAGACATCACAAATGGATAAGTCACAAGTCTGACGGAAAGCGAACTCTAAAATATTCTTTATAGTTCAATAACTTTATTTAGATTATTAAAATCAGGTAGTGTTATAGAAGTCGAGGTATACACAAAGTCAAAACAGCTGAATTCTCATTTTTCACACATTACCTTAATAGGTTTACCAAAGAAGAATTGGGCATTTCCCAACTGAATAGCTTGAGCAGCTTCAGCATTGGTACTGTATCTCACAAACCCAAAACCTTTGTCCCGTTGAATACGGACATCTTCAATAACGCCAGCTCCAAGAGCATGAAAATGACGATGGAGGTCAACTAAAGTGACCTGAAACACACATGGACATGAGCTCACAAATAATTAAATATCTGAAGACAATAATAATAAACTGCAAATAAACTCCTTCCTACTTCCACCGCATATTATTCCTCTGCGGCATTCAAGCAGAGAAGGTAAATCTCTTGCGTCCTAACTGCTACTTGATACTCATGCAGATGCCTAAGGTCCAGGAGTGGGGCTATAGTACCATTGCTTGAATGTAAATTTAAATTGAAGCTTAAAAGCTTGTGAAGTATATCTCCACCAGTGGAACTTCTGATACAGCAGTTACATTTACCAATTCAGGTAATTCATGTTATTCACGAATCATAATGTCTGCCCGAAAGAGAGCATGTGCAAATATGATAGCAGGGAACATAGGAGTTTGTCACAAGGTATTTGACCAAAACTTGGGGGGGCTGACCTAACGGAGGGTGGAGACATATCCCCACAACAATTAGTTACAAATTCAATAACAGAGTTATGAGGTGTTACTGATACTCACTTCAGGAGAAAGGTTGCCAACATAAACAGTTGTATACTGGGGACTATCTTCTGGAGCATCTTCATTGGCCTTGTCATGACCATCATCTAGACAAAAACATAAATAGCATCAAGATTCTTCATTATGAAGGTTAATTCAGTAAAAGTAAGGCAACTAAAAAGTTCTAGTAAGCACTCCACATCAGTTGCAGAGTCTACATCACTTTGGCAAAAGAATGTACACATATAACATGATGACCCACTGAATATGGATGTGCTTGGATCAATATGCAAGAATTGTACATGACTGGTAAAGGTACTTGATATACTACAACTGAAAGTACAGTGTTGTTTCAACAAGCAGAAAATAGAAGTAACTATAAAATTTAAGAAAAACCAACCTGATGTTCCACTTGTCAACTCAACAACACTTTTCGCATCTGAACTCTGCTTTTCATCAATTCCTCCAGCGCCTTTTGTTGCCCAGTTGCAGCGGATTTGTCTGCTTCCTAACCACTTCCCTTTTATTTTGAACCAAAACGCTCTATTTAGATGAGATAGAAGACCAGGCCTATCTTCGATGAAGCCTACTAATCTAGGAGATAACACAACCAAGAAATGATGCAGCAATGTGGCATGAAACCAAGTTCTCATCCATTTGAAAATGATTTCTAGGAGAAAAAGAAAATGCCAAATCTTGTATTTCTAAAACATTGAGAATTATATAAATTGGCTGGTACACACCATTCTTTACATGTATACTCCGCAAAAACAGTAAAAAAAAGATTGAACTATAGCATGCAAGAGAATCTAATGAGACTAGATTGAGATGAAGACTGGAGGAGATGCAATGATCTGCTTAGCTCTGCGAGTGAAAGACCAGCATAGAGAGTGACAGAATGTCTATCAATGAAGCTACCCACACAAGAAAACAAGTAAATAATCTTAGTTTATCCTATGCTATAGAATCCCAAATAGAACAAGAACACAAGCAGTAAGCAACCAAGATTTTCCCCAATAGAAGACTGGTGGGTAAAGTGCACTATTAAGAATCAAATTCTCAATATTCAATTTTAAAGACAGTATATAAAACCACGTTGAATGAGTGTATTAAAAAAAATAGACAGCTTGTTCTTACCATTCAAGTCATTTATTGCACTTTGCGCCTCCTGCATAAAACATTCCAAAAGAAAAGATAAAAAGGTTGACATGGTTCATAGAAAAGCACAAGGTAGGCACTACTAGTTTTCTTCTTTTCCTATTTTGGGTGGAATGCACACAAGAAGAAGCTTAATATCAGAGGGTTGACCAAAGCCATCTTAGTACCTGCTGATTACGGAAGGAAACAAATCCAAATCCCCTTGAACGGCCTGATTTTTGATCCCACATAACCTTTGCATCTCTGCAAGGAAAAACTTGAAAGTCATATCTGAGAGTACAATCTATCTTTGAAAATGAATGTCAGGGTTTGCAGGACTACAAATGATAGAGCTTACGAGCAGCTAGGGTAGACTGAAAAGCATGCATACAATGTGGCATCTGTAACCTCTGGACTGAGATCACCCACAAAAATGTTAAAGTGGCCTGTAATCCAGAGAAGACGGTATTGAGTTCCCAACGAAGTGCAAAACTAACAAGAAGATAGAAAATACAGATATCTGATATACATACTTGAGGTATCCTCTCTCTGAGCACTAGTATATGCCCAGTTAACTTTTATAGGCTGTCCAAACCTGCATTTTACCAGTAAGGCCTACCACAGAGTAAATGCTGAACCCTTAAGCCAGAATATTGTAAGAAAATCCACTTACAAATTTCTTCCATTAAGAGTCACAATAGCAAGGGCTGCTGATCGGCGATCAAAGTAGTCGACAAAACCATACGACGACTGCATTGCAAGGAATCACCATATATAAGTCTTCTATAAAGAAATTTCGAAAAGTTATGTGACTTGAGATGAACGGCAGACTCACACATAAACATCAATCTAGAAAGTATCCAGGATTTCAGGACTATAACAGTGAAGACAGAAAATATTCTATGGAACTAACATCAATATCGCACTATACAAGATGATGAAGAATTCAAACATTTGGTAGACACCAAGCCCTCTTTCCTGACCCTTTCTCAGGTTCTAGAAGTTAGCCCAACTTGTAGAAATCATGGAGTGACAGAAGGTGAAGACCATCATTGTGCATGATTAGTTCTAATGTGAAATACTTTTGCTTTAAAAGCTTAAACGTTAATCATGAATAGATCCTCATCACAGTAAATTGCTGCAATGCCGCAGCCACAATAAACTCCAAAGTCTGCAAGGTCTTAACAAGTTAAAAGTTAAGAACTTACGTGGGAATCACCATTACAACCTTGTTATACTTCAATCTACAAAAGCTCAATGGTGATTCATCGATTTTGAAGATTCACAGTTTTGACTGGCATCAATGCTATAAATACTTAAAGCAAACAGACAATGCCTACACTCTAAATTTATGAAGGCCGATTCATGAGTTGAAGAACTAAAAAGGCCAGTGTTTCTAAGGCTAAAGACAAAGCCATGGTGCTCCAAGGTGAGAGTGATGCCTCGAGAAATAAAGCAAATGTCTTTCAAGGAGGTTACCACAATTCATTTCAAACAAGCATATACATAAAGCTGAAAAGAAAACTAAAGGAGAAAACAACAAAAGTTGGGCAATGACTGAACATTGAAGAAATTGGAAATAGAAAATTGCGACTTTTTTTGAGATAAAGGTAACTTGAAAATTGTGACTTATTTTTGTTTCCTTTCAATAGTTAATGGATTGTCGGAGTGAGAGAAATATTTCCTATTTGAAAATCACAAAGAAAAACCACTTCAACCACAACTATCCATAACCCTAAACGAGTTAAAACTAACATGCTAGCTTGCCACTTCTCTCTCTCTCCCTTCAAAAGTCCAAACAAGCACCAGTGAGGTGAATGCATTGATGAAATTCAGCCAAAGTCACATCTCAACTACTAAGGAATACATCTCATAAATTAACAGCACCGTCCATCGGGCAAGAGGCAATATGCCCTCACCCTCGAGATATGCATATGGCCTAACAAACATATCTGAAAGCACAGAGCCAGAATCATTAGCATAACCAGCTTCACCTGAAAAGCTTCTCCCTAAAACAAAACTCAAGAAAAATTCATGATTTTAGTTTACTTTCTTCACTTGCTCCAAGGTGCCTACACTCAAAAGTCATTAAAGTGTTGACATGTTACACTAGTTAGAACTATGACATAAATCAATCATCTTCAGATAGGCATGTTTCAATTAACTCTCAAGACTTATCTGGTAAGAAAATGTTAAACATGAACCACAATAATGAGATCAGACCTTCTCTTTTTTAATGAGCTTGCATCCCTCAAGGGGGCCAGTACTTGAGAAGACCTCTTGAAGAAGTGGTTCCGTTACTTGGGGGTGGATGTTTCCAACGTACCTAGTTCGGATAACATTGAAAACCAGAAGGGTTATCAAAGATTAATTCAGAACATCATACCCTCTTTAAATATATAGACAAGCATGTTTGATCAAGCACAGTTTCATGCAGCTAAACATGCAGCGAACAAGTAATAAGAAACCATATAAAAGTATACATTACATGAGCTTTTGTACCCGGATACAATAGAGAAACGGAGGGAGTATCACTTTTCAAGCAAAAGGCAACAACTTAAAAGGAAAAAGGAAAAATAAAAGAAAACTGGTTTTCAAATCAAAAGAATGGCCATGAGGCACTCACACACTGCGGCAAGTACTTGAATCAAATCCAGGAGGCAAATTTCCACTCAAGATAGGCTCTATCTGTAAACAAATACTATAAAAGGTCAATAAAAAAACAAAAGAAAAAGGATCCTAAGTTTTCCTTAATCCCATGTAATAAAGTTGAATAGACACTAGTTCAAGTCAATATAGAAGGAGTATACCATGGCATTGTGAAAATTCACGACTACTTTTTTTTTTATGACAAGGGAATCCGCATCCACTATCCAATTCGCAAAAACTTTTGATTCCCATAGAAGGTACAAATGTGAATGAATGGAGGATTGTGGTGGCCATGACCCCAATTCCACAGCCCCTTCATCTCACCCTTACCCAAAGTTATGAAACTTTAATTCAATAACTTGGAATTTTACAAAAAAACAACCATATCACCATGCCTAAACAGAGAAGACACCAAGATTTGTTCATTCCTTATTCTCAATACTTTCTATCTATATAGGAGTTCTAAGCAGACAAACTAAATAAAGGCTAAAACAGTACAAAAACCAAACACCATTCTTATAAATTTTTAATTTTTAATACTAGCTGAACTCAAGTCCAGTAATTTCAACTAGTTACCTCTCAAAAAGGCATCTTTCCAATCACAACTCTACAAAATCAACCACAGTGACTTCCCCATGTACTACTCGTTAACGCATATACATTTTTTTATTTTTGACATAAAGCTTAAATTTTTCAAATGGGTATCCAAATTAGAAACAAAAAATAACAAAGACCCAAAATTTCAATTTTCAAGAAACCACAATCAAGAGATGTAAAAGTACAAAAAGATTCCAGCTTTATCAAAACTTGAACTTTGGGTAAAATCCAAAAAGGCATAATAAACAAGTCAAAACCAAATAAAGAAAAAAAGGAACCTGTGGGGGTGCAAGAAGAGCAGGATGATAAAGGGATTGCTGCATCAATGCTTGCTGCTGCTTCAGCCTCTGTTGCATCATCTTCTATGAATTTAATCTAATGTAAATATACAGGAGATACAAAACTCAAATTATATCAAGAAAAGAAAAAAAAGGGATGATTTTCAAGAAAGGAAAAATGAAGGAAGAAAAAAAAGAAAAAAGAAAAAAAAGAAAAGAAAAGAAAAGAAAAAGAAACCCTTAGAGTGGTGCCACAAGATGAAGACTGAAAGAGAAAAGATGATGTTTTGCTACACTGCTATAGATATTTATTTATTTATTTATTTATTTTTAGCAAAATCTGCTACACCCTTTTCTTTTTTTCCTCTTCCTAAACCTGATTTCTCTTTATATACTTGCAATTATTATTAGGACTATTGTGGGCCAAAGTCTATTCTGATTAACTAAAATATTATATTTTCACATTTTTGTTTGACTATAAAATTCATATTAGATTTTATAAATTTGATCTTCAAATATTTCTAAGTTTGATAGTCTTTAATACTTCTATTCACAAAATTTTAATTATTTTCAATAAATTAATATATATCGTAATTTTAAATTTTAAAAAATTAAAACTTCAAAATTTATGGCTAAATAGAAAAAAATAGACCATTTGGGCCAAGTCTAAAGATAAGTAGCAATTATTTTGGGCCTTCCTAAAAATTAGATGCTAGTTTAAGTTTATGGATATAAAGTACAAAAATTCAAATAATTTGGGTGTTAATTATATTCTATTTCGAAAGTTTTTTAAATTATAATAATTTCAGATTTTTTAAAACTTGCAAATGCATTGCTTCTTTACCCAATATATAGCAAATGAAACATGTGTTATGTATCAAATACATAGCTATGTATCAAATAAATAACTATAAATCAGACTCATATTGATTTATGTTGGAAATAACTGAGATTGTGATCAGCAATAAAACTTATATCAAATACATTATACACAACACAAAAATGTAATGTATCTAGTAGAGGTGTGGTGATGTATCCGGATGTTAAGAGAAAGAAGGGAAAAGGGGACCATTTTGAGCCTTTGCTTTGATTTTACTCTTCTTTTTTCTAGGATAGTGATATTTTAACCTGAGACACTAATTTTGACATATAGAAATTTTATAAGTGGTTTAGATCTGAACATTCAATTGAGTAAGTTGAATCCAATTGAATCAAACTTCATCATTTTTTTTATAATCTTGAATCAAATCGAGTTTAATCCACATTAATCAAGTCTGTTAGAGGATAATTAAGCTTGAGTTGAGCTGCAATAGACTTTTTAATGTTTAAATCTACATAGTATGGTATAGTGCCGGTAAAATGAGCTCATATTTTGATGACCCACTTAAACCTCTCATATTTTAATGGGTGGGTGAGTGATTTTTCTCATGGGTAAATATGGGTTGATACTCATATCTGACCCATAAAAATATGGGTCAAATATGGATAAACTGTCGGTAAAATATGAATTAGCCAAATGGGTTAAGCTTCTAACTTTTATTCACTCAGAATTCATGATATCACCAAAAATAGTGTAATTTTTCTTCTTTTTTATGTTATTGTATAGAACTAACTATTCTTCTCTCTAATTGAAAAGGTAAAGTCTTTGACCCTACAAAAATATATAATTTAAATGTACATTTCTTTTGTTAATTATAATTACATTTTTTTATTTATTTAATTTTATATTGGATAATCAATAATAGTGTGAAATAAGCAAACATGTATTAGTATTGCCATTGCTTAAAGTGGATTAAGCATGTTTTAGTCCTAAAATATAAATATTCATTTACTTTGAAATTAAAATATATTCATCTAGTTATTACATAAATTTATTTTATATTGAAAAGTTATAGATTTTTATTTTTATTTTTATGATACAATAAAATCAAATGAAGCATGTTCAATATTAAAGGAGACTAAAGTATCTTCTCTATATTGAATTCTTAAGTAAAGTACTATTTATTAATGAAAATGTGGATAAAATACGAGTAAACTAATATTTTACCCAACCCATTTATTACCCAATCAATTTTTACCCATATCTAATATGGGCGATTTGAATGATTACCCATTTTGTGTTTTGCCATTTTCAACCCGCGCACATTTGACCCAACCCGCCCATTTGCCACCACTAGTATAGTACAACTAAAAATAATTAAAATCTTAGGGGTCGTTTGATACAAAGATTAATAATGCAGGGATTAGTAATGCTGAGATTAGTAATGCAGGGGATTATTTTTACCAAGTCTTTTGTTCATTGTTTCCCACCATCTTGTGTTTGGATTAAAACTTTATAAAAAAAACTTCTTTCCAATTATACCCTTGAATTATTATGCAATTGGGTTAAGGTAAATCATTGCCGGACAATATTTTTTTATGGCCTTCTAACTAGCTATGAAAAGAACAATTTTATTGTCATGTTTGCCTTTTTTTTACTTAAACTATATGAGGATAAATAATTGTCATCTTAGTAAATTGATCACTTACAAATGTCAATTTTCAATTTAAAAAAAGATAAACTATCAACTTTCAAAATTGAAAAGACGGTAAAAAATAGTAAAATTAAATAAATCATTGACATTTTCGCATAAAATTGCAAGTTGTAATTTCAATATGTATTCAATTTTATAAATTGTTCAAAATACAAAATATTAAAAAATCGCACAAATATTTTAATTATTTTATTTATTTTCTTGATTTTATGTTTTATGGTTGTGCTAGTAAATTTATTTAAATAAATTACCTACAAATTATTTAGAGAGAGTTGTTTGTTACAAATTATTCTCTCTAAATAATTTGTAAGCTAATTTATTTAAATAAATTTACTAGCACTCTCAGGGGCGGAGCCACCTTGGTACAAGGGGGTTCATCCGAACCCCCTTCGACGGAAAATTATACTATTTATACATGGTTAAAATAATATTTTATGTATATATAGTCGATGTCGAACCCCCTTCGACTACTCTGTATGTTTATTTCTACGAATTTTGAACCCCCTTATTGAAAATCCTGACTCCGTCACTGCTAGCACAATCATAAAACATAAAATCAAGAAAATAAACAAAATAATTAAAATGTTTTGAAGGATATTTTTGTCTTTAGTAGACTTATCTCATGGTATTATATCTCATATATTGCTAATACCTTCAAATAGAAGGTATTAATAATACATCATATAATACTATGTAGAAGGTATAACTAATCCATGGATTAGTTATACATAGACCAATTTTCAACCAAACATAATACTAAATAATATCATCTATAATACATGGATTATATGTTTTAATGCGGCCTATCAAACGAGCCCCGAATGGAAGAGGGTCAAAATGTTCCTCCACTTCTTGGGATAAAAGAATGTCATCCTTCTCGTGCCCTAACATTAATTTCTGGCTTAAAATTGTCCTTTTATTAATAACATAATTATATAATATTTAATTATATTTTAATTAAACATGTCTTCTTTATTTATTGATTCACATAACACCTTAATCCAATCCGAATGATATACAAAACAAATAAGCTTAAGAAATATTAAGATTTTAAGACAAGTTTATTTCAAATCTTATGAAACTCTTCCTTTTCGTATTGTCACGGTGTCTTGTTTAATAATTTTTTTTATTTTGTGCTCGATATTTCACATCTATTTTGGGATGTGATTATTCCTTATTCGTTGAGAATTATTTCATCAAAATGTTACGCTTTCACATTGCAAAATAATTTTATGTTTAAGAATAACATTCAAAAAATTTAATTAAAAGTAAGAAAATAGAAATTTACTATAATGCTCGCCGCTTAATCTTTGTGGTCACGATCTCTTATTTATTTCATCAAAAGAGAATTATATAATTGATATAAAACTAATTATTATTAGTTATGACAGTATTCTTTATGTTTCAAGTTTTAACATTAACAATTACGGCCTATAATATTTGTTAAATAAAATAAGTAAAAAAACGAAATATAAATTAACAAACAAATTAATAATGGTAATGATAATTAATAAGACATACAATAAGGAGAGTCATAAGTATAACAAACAAAATTTGCTTAGCTCAAAACAGTTACTGACTCTTTCTCTTACCTGTTGATTGTCTATTAAAACATATTTCGCTATTTTTACTCAATATTCATATATTTCTCTATCATCGCTCTAGAGTAGTTGACATTGTCTTCTCTAACAATTTTTTTGTTAATACAAATGTTGTCTAATATAATGTGATGGAAGATTTCTTATCAATACTAAGAGGTTTTGACCAAACTAAGTCATTATATAAAGCAATTCACCAAAATAATACGTTTTTCTAAAATTTTACAAAACTAGTATAACCGTATTTCACAGTAACGTTTTAGAGTATATTTTATCTTTTAAAAGTTGATGCCGTTAGATTGATATACGTTACTCACAGTATCGTTCTACTCCTAAAACGTTACTGTGAGTAACGTTTTAGGAGTAAAACATTACTCAAAATAACATTTTAGGAGTAAAATGTTACTTACAGTAACGTATATCAACCTAACACTGTTAGTTTTTAAAAAACGAAATATACCCTAAAACGTTTCTGTGAAATACGTTTATACTAGTTTGTAAAATTTTAGAAAAATGTATTATTTTGATAAATTGCTTTATATAATGGTTTAGTTTGGTCAAAAATTCGTGGTAGATGGGATTGTTCAAGTTAGTGTTCATTTCAAATGTGTTTTTATATTATGTATATTAATAATACTATGTAATTTTGTTCGCTTTAATGAGGAGTATTCAATTTTTATTTTAACAACTTTTTAATGTATACTGTTCAAATTTTAAATAAGAAGCGTTTGTTGTTGGCATGAATATTGTATAGAAATTTGCATATAACTCCAATGGAATTGATATATTGTTAGTTTATAATCAAAGAATGTTTAGAATTGACACTCTTCTTGGTATGAATCTTGTATGAACCAATATTTAGTATTGGTATGAAATTAGTATAGATATTGACACAAAAACTTGTATTTGATATACTATTTATATAACAAAACATAATGACTAGTTACAAATGGTTCGAAATTGATATTCGTTTGATACAAATTTAGAATAAATCATTTTTTATTCTTAGCATAAAATTGGTATAGATATATGTATAGTGATGGCATGAAAAGTATTTATACTTTTAGCATGAAATTGATATAAAATGTGTATAAAATTTATTGCTAATTTGGTATATTGTGATATAATAAATTTATAATGGAACAAGAAGTATGTTGATTTTTAAATGGTGGAAATTATATATGATTATCAGCCTACATTGTGGTCTAGTTAATGTGATGACTTCGCAACTAAAAATAGACACTACTATTGATGAACTTAAAATTAAATGCATTGTTAGTGAGCGATATCCACCAGCTTATATACATAATGATTTGGGTGTACAAGTGAACAAAGTTGATGTTCATTTCTTTAATAATATCTATTGTGCAGAACATTGAAGAATCGGGTTATGAATAAATCAGGTGTTCTGGTGGAGTAAAGATAAAGTTTGATTGGAAGATCACTAACAAATATTGATTTATACTCGAACAATTAATTTGTTTAATCGAAATCAGGGACGGCTCTATGCCTATTTGAATAAGGCATTGGCCTTAGGCTAGGGGGCCTCAATTTTTTACCAATAATAAATAATGTGTTAATTTTTCTATAGAAAAAAATAATTATTTATGATAAAATATATTTTTATTATTTTATTCTCTTTTATCCCATTTAAATAGAAGAAATTCAGAAGACTTGTTTTATTTTCTTATCGTTTCTATGCTAATATTCACATTATTTTATTCTTTTAACTCCTTTTACACTCTCTTTTTTAAATGTTTGATAAGTTGGTGTAATACTCTATCAAAAATATGAATCAATAGTCAAAAAGTGTTGAGCAAAGTGAATCATAAATTCTTTTTCTATTTCTTCTTGAATTTTCAAGCATTACAAAAAGCATAGTAAAATGTGGGTATACAAAATTATCAACTTCTTGAATCAAGTTCTATGTTAACAATTAATATAATAATTGCCCAAGTAAGCAAATGTTTTTCAACATTGAATTGATAAAATCTTATTTAAAGCTAAAAATTGAAAAAGAAATCGAATAAATCATTTATAAAAAAAATATTAAGTATACTTTGCATTTAAAATGCAAGTTCTTTTTTTTTTTTTTTAAATAATGCATATGAAGATCATTTAGATTTTAGGCCTCTAGTTGAAATTTCGCTTTAGGCCTCCGATTACGTTGAGCTGCCCCTCATCGAAATGAATTTTGGTGAAGATGTTGATGAATTGTGTTATGAAGGATCTGAAGTAATCAACAACACTGTAAATACGTTTATTATTGAAAAACAAATTTACAAAATAAGAACACACTTATGGAGGTGATGCGACATTGTGTAAGTTATCCGAAATTTTTGATTTTTTATAATACGTCCCAGTTCAGCATGATAAGGATATAATTGTTTATCTGTTTGGTGAATATCTTACGTGTATCAATTGATATACAAATATTTGACTAATCCTTTTTGCTTATAAAAAAGTTAATACCTAAAGTGTTCTTCTGAAAATTGTCAATAAATAATGAATTCTTCGATTTTGAATCAATCTGGACTTTTCAAAAATTCATAAATTTTGTGGGAATCACAAGTGCTTGGTGAGAGACAAAGTTTATGCAAGGCGTCGAGGAACAATTCACTTAGTAGCAGTTATGATATTGGATAAGTTTGTTGATATAGCGACAGTAGGGACATTGCCTATGACATGTTGAAATCACATGGTGTTTCGTTGACATGCATGCAAGCAATAAAAATATTGTATGGAGATCCAGCTGAATCATATGCAAAACTTTCATGTTATTTCTGATATCTAATTTGTATTTTAGTTTGTATTTATTCGGTATCCAATTTGAAAATAAGACTATCACGGTATGCAATTGGTATCTAATTGAAAATTTTGAATATAACAATGTATGCTTTTATACATTATCCAACTGGAAAATAAAGTATAACCATTGCAAAACTTTCATGCTTTTTGTGCATTTTTAGGAGAACTATATTGCTTTGTTGTAAGCTTGAAAAGAAAAGAAGGTGATAGATTTTTATATGTATTTGTTGCGTTAGAAGCATCTATTAGGAGATGAGAGTATTGTAGGCCAGTAATTGTTGTTGATGATAAAAACTTAATAGGCGCATATGGTGAGACAATTCTAATTGCAAGCACAATGAATCCAGGAGGTATGATTTGAATCTTCATACTTATATGATATTACAATGGTATATAAATTGTTTTCGATGAATATGAATTAATTATAATTTTTGATAATTAAACATGACACATCTTCCTTTTATGCACGCTATAGTAAATTCTGAAAATGATGCATCATGGACCTGATTCTTTGAAAGATTTATGAACGCATATGGAGAAAGAAAGAATGTGTGTTTTGTGTCAGACAGAAATGAAAGCATATGAAAAGGAATTGCAAGGGTATATCCTAGCTTAGATCATTATGTTGCATGTGGTGTTTGTGTTGCAGTGTTCTAAAAAATTTTCATAGATTATGGATGATTTGAAGAAGCTTTTTTTTGCCATGGCAAAGGTGTACACAATTTTAAAAATTTGAAGCGTTGACGATTCAATAATAAGAGGTTATTAATATTTATTTAATATTGGGTATAGTAAATGGTCAAGGGCTTATTTAAAAGTTAAACGAAGATGGAGGATACTAATACTTGTATTTAAAATTTTATAAATAGTAATATATATATATATATATATATATATATATATATATATATTAACCCTTAAGTTGATGTGTGGAGTTATTTTTCCTTCATCATCAAATTGGTTCATTTGGCTAAGGCCTAACTCATCGGTGACCATCTAAAGTTGGCAAAAAAATTTACTTAGACACTTTAATTAGATTTTGTTCATTTTAGACACCTCATGTCATGTCCCGTTATATCTTTTTGACACTTTTTTGACAATCACCCAAATGTGTAAGGTGTGTGTAAGGTGTGTGTAACACACTCGCTGATGACATGTCAAAGTGACGGATTAAATAAAAACATGTGGCATACATGTCAAAAATAATTTTTAAATAATGAATTTTGTTTAAAAAATGGGCAATCACTCAAATGACATATGTCATTTTTAAAGCCTAAGTAATTATTAAAAAAAAAAAAACCTATCATATATTATCTTCTCTAGCACCCTCACCCCCAACCCCGATTCCCACCCCTTTTCCCACCACCCGAACTCCCTCCTCTCCTCCATCCAAATCTTTTTCTTGGTGAAATTCTTTCTTTCAAGTTTATGATTAGTACTTCACTTAATACGCAAAACTTTCTTGTTTAATCTTTCTTAATTGTTTTTCTCTACTATTTTTATGTTTTTTCATAAATCAAATTAATTATAGCTCGATATACTATAATATTGATTGCTTTTGTTTTAGCTAATTAACACCATCAAATCTACCTTTCCATGGAAGGAGTTTAAGTTTTGGGAGATGGTGGTTAAAAAATGGGGGAAAAGACGAAAAAAATATAATAAAACGAATTAAATAAGAGTTTCACGCGCTGATAGTGAGTGTATCTCACTCACCATGTCATGTCAGCAAAAGGTGTTAAACTGACACAACGAGATATGATATGAGGTGTCTAGATACACTGGTTAGTTAAATGTCTAAGTAAAATTTTGTGCCAATTTTAGGTGGTCACCGATGGATTAAGCCTTTGATTAAAGTTATGGCTGACAAATACAATTCAAATTTCAATGAATTGAACATTGGCTATATTCCAGAGGAGCTAAGTTTGGGTACAATCCATTTAGGAAAAATAATGCGTAGAAGCGAATATATACTAGTTAATCAGCTAACATAGCTATAGTTTGAATTAATTACGGCTCGCAACTTAATTTTAGCTTTAATTACACTTGTCCTTTTTTATACATATACATACAAATTATACACACATTTGTACAAATTCAATTAGCCCCTCTCCACTCTCTGACCTTTCTCTCCCGCCTCTTTCCTTTCTCTCCCAATCTCGCTCGCCTCTCTTCTACTCTCTCAATCTCTCTCAGTAGATATACAAACACATATGTATATCAATTATATATATACAGTTATCTGACAGATGTACATATACAGTTTACCTCTCTCCACTCTTTGCCCTCTCTCGCTTGCCTCTCCTCTCTTTCCCAATCTCGCTCGGCTCTCTCCTCTATCTCACAATATCACTCGCCTCTCTCCTCCCTCTCTCAATCTCGCTCGCTAGATATACAAATACATATGTATATTAAACATATATATATAATTATTTGACAGATATACATATACAATTCGACAAATATACATATACAATTTGTCTCTCTCCACTCTGTGCCACTCTCGCTCGCCTCTCTCCTCCCTCTCCCTATATCGCTCGCCACTCTCCTCACTATAACATGTAGCTACGAATCACAATTAGCATACTATTTTTATAAAATATAATTAAGCTATTTTTAAGTGACTAATATGTGAAAGTCCTCATCCATTTATTCTGAAAAAAGCCCAAACCAGTTCATTAGTTTGGACCAAGCTGTCCCATCCGAGTGTCATCTTTTTTATTTTTTGTTTTGCTCGTAATGTCCTTATGTATAATTGGTTCTCTATAAATTTTCCAAGATTTCTTTCTTTTTTTTATTTGTATAATCACATTTGCCAATTCAGTTACATCCTTCATTTTTCCTTTTCATTTCTATATATATATATATTCCCTCCGTTTAAAAAAGAATGATCATATTTTTTTTTAGTCTGTTTAAAAAAAATAATCCCTTTCCTTTTTTGGCAATACTTTAACTTTAACTTTCCACGTAGCATGTTTAAGATCACAAGATTAAAGGCATTTTAGTATATTTGATATAACTTTGATTTAGAACCACAAGATTAAATTTTTTTTTTCTTTTTTTAAACTCCGTTTCAAATCAAACTAGGTCATCTTTTTTGAAACGATGAGAGTATATATCTTTCCCTTTTTTAAAAAAAGAAGCAAAGAAAATACTACCATCCAATAATCAATTAAAAGTTACTTACCATCAATTCTTTAAGATTTTTACATTTGCGAACATTTTTCTTAAAAGTCTTAATGGTAGTCTATAATTTTAATCAAAAAAATTCTTTTTACTTCTTCTCTTTTGTGATTTTGATTTTGTCCAATGCTCTCACTAAAAAAAATCTTCTATTTTCTTTTTATACTTAATTTACATCTAACTTTTTTGATACGTTGAAAATGATAGATACATATGAAAAGAACAAAAAAAATGAAAAAATGATTTGAAATATATTTAAACTTTAATTGAAATTGTTATAATAATCTTAAAGTATGGACATGACCTATTACCCAACACTATTTCATAGTATATTAAAGATATACAAGTATTTCCGTGGACATCATAAATATTGTATCATTATAAATAGTAATTTGCCCAGGACACTTATATTTCCCTTTTTAAAATACGCTATTAAACAGTGTAAGGGCAATAAATCCTGCTCAAAGTTTGATATTGTTATAATAATTTCGATCAAAGTTCAAATATATTTCAATTTTTTTCTTCTAAAAATTATAAAAATTATAATAGAATGAATATATTTTCCATCATAATTAGAGCTCTTCTGAAAATGAATAAAATTCTAATAGTGAGTACTTTTTCTTTATAGTGGGTCTGTTGTTGAGTTCATCCGAATCAGTTCACTTATTCAAAGGGGTCTTTTGATGACTCTACATAAAGTTGGTTTTAATCAAAGTTTTTTTTTTTGAATTTTAATAATAAATTTAATTTTATGTTATTACTATTCACAAAAATGCATTACCATGATTGTAATCCATACTTTTCATCGTTCGTTTTGGTTAGTTCATATACACCAAAATGTATACAACAAAAAGTAAAATGAAAAATAAGAATTTTCAACTCAAGCTTATATCAAATTAATCATAAAATGTTGAAAAATTATTATGGGGCTATTAATCTGAATTCATATCGATTTTTTTTTTCTTTGTATGCTGAATTTAACATCAAACTTTTAGATACTTTGAGAAGACTAGAGATAGTTCAAAACTTTTCATTGCTATATTTAAGCTTTTCCATTTCTACATCCAAATCAAAATTGGGGGAAAATACGAAAGAAAAAAAAGAGTTACAGAACTTTTTCTCTTACTGTATATAAGTATTTCCGAGTATATATAGATGTATTTGCAGATGTTCTATATATACTAAATATTAATTTATCGATTAAATAGCGAGAATTCCAGTGGAAAAGATTTGTCCATTTCCATAAGGTGAAGTAGCAACATCAACAGATCTTGAACTACACATTTCTTTCTGATCATCCATCATTATTTGCCTGTATCGACACTCTGTGCTACAAAATGCTTTCTCGCCCCTGAAATTTATTAATGAAACGTTTAATATCTACTATATATACATAAAAAATAATAAATTAGATCGCGATATAAAAATAATGTTGTGGGCATGTATACATACCTATACATGTATATGTCTTTGCCATGTAACTTTTTTTGACACAAGTGACATGAACTGAGAAAATCAGAATTTTGTTCGGCCGGAAAACTTCCAATGTTCGCCGGAGATATGTTAAAAACGCTTGGACGATTACATTTTGTGTTTTCCCGTTTACTTCTATCGCCGTATACTTTTGTGTAGGGTTTATTACCTGGTGCACGGCACGTAACTATTGTATATTCTTCAAAACTATCCATCTCTGTTTCCTCAATTTCTGGTCTAAATCTAACTGAATTTTTCGACGGAGAAATCACCGGAATTGGAAGGGATCTGTTTGAATTCCGGTTGTAAACGGCTTTGTTCGCCGGAATTTCGCCGTTTTTACCACCGGACTTTTCTAGTGCGGCTACTATAGCTAATCCAACTCCACCGAAATCAAAGCTTTTTAAGCCTCTTGGTGATGGAAACTTGAAATCTAGTGGACTTCTTGGGCTGGTAGCACCATCTATCGTCCGGCTACCGGAAAAAGCTGCACCGGTGAGTTTTCCGATCACCGGCTTAGATCTATTGCCCAACATGATTTTGAGAAATTTAGTTCAAATTGGGATTTATGAGAAATGAAATGAAGATGTTTTTGCCTAAAAGTTAGTGTTTTTGGAGAGCTCTTTATAAAATTAATGGAGTTGTTGGATAGCCCATGGTTTAGGTTGGTATTATTATAAAGAGAAATGATTGCTCTATGAAAAATAAAAAATAATAAAAATGAAGTGAAATAATTGAGTCACTTTATTCTATTCATCAGTAACATTATTAAATTGGATTCCAAAACATTATAAAATAGGTCCAGTGGTTAATGAAATGATTGTTCAAAAGTATTGAGTTTAATTTTTGTGAAAATAAAAAAATTGAGTAATGTTAAATGATCAGAAAAATTGATAAGATTAAAAAAAATTATATTTTTTTTAATTTTTTAATTAAAAGATATTAAAATTAAAAAAGTAAAAAACTTTAAAAAGATAAAATAACATGAGCAAAATATTATTTTGATCAAATTTTGCTAAAAGAATTTTTTCAAAAAATTAGTACCTTATTTGGATAATTCTATAGTATTGGTAATTTAAATATATATATATATATTTATTTTAATTGTCACTTAAATTTTATCATGTTATATCATTGACATTTATAGTTAAGTTAAAAAAAAATTATTTTATGTAACGACTGATTTGATGTGATCGTATCGTCTTTTTACTTTTTTTCTTATTTTATTTTTACTTATTATTTGATAATCATATATTTATTTATTTTACCTTTTAATAATGGCTTTATCATATACTCTATTTTTCTTATAAGTTTACCCTTCAAATTATAAATGTGTAATATTATAAAATAATAAAAACTATATAATCTATTTAAACATACATTTGTTTAAATAATACTTCCATTACAATATAATATGATTATTAATAGTAAATAACCATTAAAATAAAATTAAATAATTATTTTCATATTCTATTTAATTAATCGAGATAAGTAAAAACTAATTCGAACATCAGATAGATAAATAAGAAATAAAAAAAATAGGATTCCAAAGCAATATTTAAAACTGTCACTTGTCAATGACCAATTTTTCAAGAAACGTCCATATCTAATGATTGGGACCCAATCCTTATGTAGGACCCACATTTGCCGATCAAAAGATTCCGATAAGTTTACTTCTCCGGCGATAGGTATACGTGTCAATTGGATCAAGAGAAATTGTCAAGATAGTAATTATTGATGGGACCACTTAATGGAGTTTGGGCCCCATGTATTTTATTTTTATTTTTATTTGTTTTTTGTGTGGTGGGACCCATACTATGACTAATGGAATATGTGGGTCCTAATTGCTTTTGGAATAGGAAAGCGATCTATGGGTTCTCTGTTCACAGATGTCGTTGTACATGCTAATGACGAAACTACCCTTCATAACCCCACAATGTACTACTTTCTTTTTTCTAAAAAAAGAACTCTTTTAATGATTTTATTCTTTTTGAAAAAGGGAAAAATCGATTTTTTAAAAAAGTATTGAAGACCTTTTGAAATAAAGGATTCTCCACGATGAAGGAAAAAGTAAAACTTGCAATTTAACAATATCATGTTTTTCCCTAACAAATATTAATCAAATTAGAATATTACTATCTTTATTGTTTTTTTTTAATTTTTTATCTGATGTTTGGTTAATACAAATTAAAATTATCAATATAAAATAAAATATTTTTGTATAAATTTTTGTGATTAGTATATATTATAAGTCATGCCTTCTATGAAATTTCTTATATGGTGTTTGGTATAAACTAATTCAGATTTATATTAGATTTTTTTTAAAAAAAAAAAAAAAATCAATGACGGTGTATTTTTCAAAACTCAGGGTGTGTTTGGTATGAAGGAAAATGTTTTCCTGGAAAACAAGTAGATATTTGACTTATTTTTCATGTTTGGTTGGTGAGTAAAAAATATTTTTCGAAAAAATATTTTAGTGTTTATTTTTTGAGTAAAAAATATTTTTAGAAAATATCTTTTATTTTTTACTAGAGTAGAAAATAATTCTTGAAGTTGAATTTTTTTTTTAAAAACAAACTTAAATTTTTTTTCATGGTAGGGGTGGGTGGGGTAGGGTGGGGCTGGGGGCTGGTAGGGGGCTAGTGGGCTGGGGGCTGGTAGGGGGCTAGTGGGCTGGGGGGTGGGGGGCTGGTAGGGTGGGGGCTGGTAGAGAGGTGGGTTGGTAGGGGAAGGTTGGAAAGAGTTTTAAAAAATGTTTTCCTTAAGTTTTGAAGGGAAGTTATTTTTCTTAAATTTGAGGAAAATGAATTGATTTGGAAAACATTTTTCAAAACATTTGACCCAACCAAACATGAAAAAATTCCGAAAATATTTTTCTCTATACCAAACACACCCTCAAAGTAACAAACCTATATTTCTAATTTTTTTAAAAATCTTTACCAGTAGCACAACCTTTGTGGTCTATTAACTTCATTAAAGGGTTTGCAATACTATTTATATTATACTAAATAAAGCTTTAATAAACAAGGATGTATAGGGTGTGCTTGATAGGTAAGAAAATATTTTTGGATTTTTAAAATATGTTTACTTAGTTAAAATATTTAAATTTTGAAAAATAAAATTTTTGGCATCATAAAAATGATTTTTCTAGAAAAAAGTTTCATAAATAATATTTCATACTAATTGAATCTATTCTCGTTCCTAACACACCGCTCTTGTGTGATGCTCCCAACCAAAAATAGTTAGAAAATGAATTTCAAATTTAGAAAATTTAATAATTTGCATTAATAAAGTAGTCGAAGATGGAAGAATTTATTCACGATTTTTCAAATAAAGTTAAAGTAATTAACTTGAATTTTTAGCGAAATCGAAATAGTATTTGATGAGTGTTTTAAGAAGGAGAGGAGATATCAACTATCGATGTGTTGTATATTTACGTTTTGAAAAAGACGTAATACTTATATTTCAGAAACATTAACTATTTTAATCATCACCAATTTTATTCTGTATCAATCAACTATCAAAAATTAAATAAAAAAATATTTATCTTCGAACAAAAACATTTTTCCTAAGTACCAAACAAACCCAAAATGTTTAATTGATAGTATTAGCCAATATAATTACAACATATAACTTCATAAGCAAGAAGAAGATATCAATTAATTCCGTTGCTCAAGGCCCGTTTAAAGCTTCTCAAACAAGGAAAAGAGGATGTTACGAAGGAAAATGTTTTTTTTATTATTATAATAAGTTAGACTCCTTATTTATTTTATTGTGTTTGGTATAATTATATATTTAATGTAATTTCACAAATAAAATCTATAAAGAGTAGGTTTATATAAATCTTTCTCTACCTGAAAGTAGAGTAGTTATTTCTGATAAATCTTTGATTTGTAAAAATCAAATCAAAGCAGTTTAAAAACAAAATAGGAAAAATAAAAAAACTATAACAAAATTATTTATAGGTTCTAAAAGTTGGAATGACCAAAATGAGGAAAATATATAAAATAACTAGAAAAATATTATTCACGATCATAAATCAGCTCATGAGTCATAATTCACTCGTGAAAAGTATAATGAGCGAATGTGTCAATAGGACTCTTCAAAATTGATTAATATACGGAAAATGGTCAAAATTGCCCCTGAACTATGCGAAATGGATCACTTATACCCTTCGTTACATTTTGGGATCAAAAATACCCCGCCGTTATCCCAAGAGACCACAAATACCCTCCAAAATTAACACCCCAAACTTTTTAGTGATGTGGCAAGCCACGTAGGACTACTCCCTCCACCTAAGCTACCAACTAGGATTTCCACTAACCCATGCTTACTAACCCATCAATTCATCCATTTAAATTAAATTCCCCTCATTATTCATTGTACTCTTACCATCGCGAGAACTTTTTTTTTCTTCATAAATTTAATAAGTGATAATTTAATTGCATCAAAAAAGTCAAAACATTACACCTCTAAAATCAAAACAAGTTAGCTAAATTGTTTAATCTCTCGTTTAAAAAATGAATGAATGAGGAAAATTAAAAAAATCCCAATCCCAATCACCATTGGAGATAAAATTTATGATATCTTGAAGAAAATCATGATTGCAATGCCTGTCCTCTTTCTTCTCATATTTATTTCCTAAGTCCATACTAAACTCATAAATCCCTACTTCTCCACACCTCTTCCACATCCCTTCCCCAAACCTCCTATGCGTGAAATGTGCCTCCACCGCCACTGTCTCCGGCGACTGTCACTGGAAGCCTCTCGCATAGTGACCTATCTCAATCCTTTCTAAATCATTCATCGGACCTAATCCGATTTTATTCACTTTGTAGAGCTCACAAGATCAATTGATGTTGATCAACTGAGTATCAATACCTTCTTGATCTCTCAACCTTATCAATTCTGACCCGGTAGAACCTTATTCATCTTGCTCATTGCTTGAAAACTAAACTTAAAAACTCATTGCTTGGAAACTATCTTCAAAACTTAAAAACCCGATGAACAAATAAAATTTAAGGAAAACCTCTTGAAAACTAAAATAAAAAATCCATTTGAAACTTTAATGGAAAAAATTTAATTTTTCTTTTAAAACTAAGATTGAATTTTGGAGGATGAATTGATGGGTTAGTAAGTATGGGTTAGTGGGAATCCTAGCTGGCAGCTTAGGTGGAGGGAATAGTCCACGTGGCTTGCCATATCACTAAAAAGTTTGGAGTGTTAATTTTGGAGGGTATTTGTGGTCTCTTGGGATAACAGCGGGGGTATTTTTGATCCCAAAATGTAACGAAGGGTATAAGTGATCTATTTCGCATAGTTCAGGGGCAATTTTGACCCTTTTTGATTAATATATAATGAAAAGTACGATTATATGTCAAATTCACGGTGCTTACATGCATAGAAGATAATCAAGATGATAAAAAAATCTGTTATTTTATTAATGAAAATCTTTCATGAGTGAACTCGGACATTACTCTTTATTCTGAAATATTATTAATTATGTTATTTATCAAGAGTTATGAGATTAGTTACTCATAATCAACTCTTTTCTAACCCTTCCATTACTTATTACAATTTGATTAACTTATTCTTTCACCTAAACTAGCCCGATATATTATTTATTTATCTTCTAACATCAATACTACTAGAATAAGGCTGACTCAAGATATTTTAATTCATTATTTGCTTAGTATATTTATTTGGGCATTAGTTTATTTTTTATTTGCGTAATAATTCACCTATTTTTGTCGAAATAATATTTCTTATCTTTTAATCTAACGTATAAATTCAATTATATGTATTTTTTTAAATAATAAACATTAATGTCTTGTCCAGCTGTACCTAGAGTAATTACAATTATTTTCTACGTGTCATGATTTGATACGATCATGTATATAATAAGCAGGTGCGGCTCAAGATTATTGGCCTAAAGCGAAAATCAAACGGGACCTTAAACTTGCATTGTTTATAATTTTTATGTTATTGTTTCTTCTAGTTTTCCATTACTAATATAACCATTTTTATTTTAAATTATTTTTTCTTTAAATATATCAAATTTCTTCTAATATTTCCTTCATTTTTCATGAAAATTTAATTTTTTTTACAAATAGAATTCGATGTTTATTAAAAAATAATAACTTATAACCTATTATTATTAAAAATAAGACCCCTTAAATTTGGAAATCTAAAGCATACGTCTTTTTTTTAACACTGTCGAGCCATCCCTGATAATACGATAATATTAGTAACATGTATGATGAGATTTTAAAGTACAATTCTATGTATCACAAAATTATATATAATATTATTAATTTAATTGAAATATTGATAATAATGTTTTTGTAAGGGCAATATGGACAGCTAATAAAGAAAAGATTGTTGCCGTTGGTTTTATTTGAAACAACAGGTGCGTTGAACACCCGGCACCAAAGTGGACCCCATTTATTCGTCGCGACAAGTCACCTCTATGTGTTACGTAGGTGTTTATATTACTCTTACTTCTTTTGGATTCTTTCGTCGAGCCACGTGAAACTGATCTCACCATTTATAACTATGAAAACGGAGTACTTTAATTTCCATAATTAGTGAATTTGATAAGGAATGTACATAGATATTGAAATTAAGTTTATGGATTATAATTTTTGGTATGCAATTATATATTATAAGAAAACTAATAAAATATATAAAATAATGTTATTGAAAAATGAGATGAGAAACGTATATACTTAATTCGAATTGTTAACTAGATTCTTTTTATTTATAATTTTATTTACGAAACACTAATTTAATATTTCAAATCTTTTTATGATCAGATTAGTATGCGTGTAATATAATTAAATATATGTGAAGTTTTACAATATTATTTAATGATAGGTAGGATTTTTAAATAAATTAAATTAAATAGGTCAAATTTACATTTTTTCTTTTGAAAAATTCAATAACCATTCTTTATATTTAGTCACAAATTGAGCATCATAATTCATTTTAAATAACTAAAAAAGAATCTCATTTGACTTTGGATTCTCAACTACAAAATCACAAACACAAATTCAACAAACCTCAATCACAATTTTAAATTAATTTCACAATTTCATAAAATTTATTTATTGTTCTTCAAGCTTTTTTAAACTTATTAATGAAGTTTTTAAGTATATCCTTCAATACCAACTCTCAATCCTATTCTTAAAATTTTGATGTTTTTCATGGGTAAAGAAGAAAAAAGAAGGGGTTGTTTTGGTGGGAAAAAAAAAAGGGGGGGGGGGGGGATTTGGATCTAAAAGATTGAATTTTATTGAGTTTAAATATTTATTAATGAAATTGTAAGTTTATGATTGGAAATTTCCGTCAGGACCCTAAGCTTGTTTATCAGGCGCATAATTATCATTTAATAGTTTGACTTATTGGATATTAATTTTTAAATATTTCATCAGCTAGCCAATCAATAACATATAGATTGATATGATATCAGATAGATACTTAATTAATTATCATAAACAAGGGTATTGATTTAATCATTACATTTTTTTACTTTTAACTTTCATTCACAATATATTGATCTTCTATTAAACTAAATTATTTTTCTAGCTCTACTTAAATTGATAAATTTTTTAATTGTAAATCACAATGGGAAATACATATAACTTATAAATACGTACCAAGTCATGCAAGAGTCACAAAATATCAAATGAAACTTTACTATTAATAATATGTATTCTACCTATCGAAGGGTAAAAATGTAAGTACATACTTATTAGCAGATTAACAGTTTATCCAATAAGAAATTTGAGTAATTAGCCCCACACCAATAAATTCTTAAGTATGAATTTCAATCCGTTCACCAATCGTTAGTTCAATAACCCAAATCAATAAGTTAATTTCCTGGTTCACTTATAGATTACATTTATGCTTTGAAAGGTCCTACTCCTATGCGATTCCGCCCACTATTAATACAAAACTAATTATTTAAACATTAGAATTTTGACACCTACTTTATGTAATTGTTCAATAAAGATAATTATTTATTTTTCTAAAACATGTTTCTATATATGTAAGGTGTTAATATGATACTATTGAGACATGTTTGAATGTCGAAATTATATATATATCTTTTATTATAGTAGTTTATGTAATTAAGTTGAAATCGCAACAAACAGTGATATTGGTTCACCATACGCAAAATGTCAAAGCTTTTAAATATCAAATCATATCAAATATCCATAGGCTCTATGACAATGACTCCAAACAGTGGCAAGAGTGAATTCCTGAAATGATAAACACTTCTTAAGAATATTAGATAATATTATGGGAATTTTTTTAAAATGTCAATATTTTGATATTTAATAAGATTTATTGTCAATACTTTCAATATTTAGTAAAAATGTCAAAAACAATTGTTAAAAAACAGAAAGGAGAAACTAAGGGGAGAGAAAAATATTAAAAAGAAATAATTGCTTAAAAGCCTCATTAATTACAAAAATTCAAAAACAAAAAACTAATTGACAATTTATCAAAATACACCAACTTCCATCTCTTTCTTCTTCTTTGACCATGTTCTAAAAAACACGCCTATCACCATTTTTCTAAAAAAAAATTCAATATTCAATTTTCTTAATCTTTTTTTTTTTTGTTTCTAAACACGTTTATTTACCATACATTATCATATTTGAAGCAGTTTATTCTACTAAGACATCATTTTAACGTTATGAAATTATAATTTATCTTTAAAAATGTCTGAAATTTTATGAAGCTATTTGGTTATCTTGTTATGGTTATGAAGTTTATGTATCTCCTTTAAGAAATTTTTCAGTATTCATAATACAATACTCATGTATTTATTGTGTAGGTGTTCATCCATCTTACATATGTATTTTATTTTGCTTCTTTTCAATATCACTTTGTATACCAAATAGTAAATTTGTATTTAGATTTGATTTCGTATTCGCCCTAATGTATACCATAAAGTATGTATTTAGATTTGATTTCGTATTCGTCCTAATATATACCATAAAGTTTTGTATTTATATTTTGCTTTCGTATTCATTCTCAACCATAAATAGCCAAAATACAGTTTATTTATGTATTCATTATATGTGTATTCATTCTAAATGCATCAGTCAAATAGTTTTGTATTTTATTTTGCTCATTATATGTTTATACCAACTAGTTTATCTTTGATTTTGTATTCATTCACAATTTTAAATAATCAAAATACAGATTTGTATTTAGATTATCACTTTGTAAAAACAAATTTGACTACAAACTAAAGAACATTCAAATTACTTTAAAATACTTTTGCGAAACAACTGAATACCTAAATGCTAATGTAGATTCTACTAAATCTAAAATATAAAAACAAATCATAAACAAAGATTAAAAATAATTGTTTAAAATACTAAACATCTGATATACATAAATATTTGATGAGTATGTTAACAAACTCACATAAAAATTAAAAAAATGACGGAAAATTCTTAATACATACAATTCGAAATTCAACATAATGTGTGATTTTGAAAATAAAATCTCGCAAAATAAATGATGACTTCAAAAATACCTTTATCAATTAAGAGATTTCTTGATTAATTGATATATTTGAACAAATTGGTATGAACTTGAATAATTAGTTCTTCTTCAACAATGAGAGAGATAATAATTGTGAAATTTTGATGAAAGAAAAGAAAAGTGAATGACGGGAATGGTGAAAACTGAAAAGTTGATGAAGGAGAAAAAAGATTGAAAAGTGAAAGATGAAAAATAAATTTAATGCTATTAAAGCATAGGAAGAAGTATAAATGGGTAGTGGATGTAGAATTTGGTTCAATGTTGGACTGTTTTGAGAAATAAAATTTGGATACAAATTACTTTTTAAAATATTGACATTTTGATATTTTCAGTAATTATTTAAAGTGTAGATATTTTTAATAATTAAGTTAGGAATTATTACTAATTTTCTAACTTTCCTTAATATTAAATGCTTGTAAAATTATTAATTAGTCAAAATGAAATATGTTTGACTTTTTGATGATAAATGTAAGCTCTATATTTCTTTTCATCCCAAGTAAATCATTATCATAACAAAATAAGAAAAAGATCGACTGTTATATAAAAGGCGATGAAAAAAATGTCAGAAAGTAAAAGAAAAAAACATCTCAATAAAAGTTCACGAGTACAATATCAAGACTCTTTTCTTTGTGTCTTTGTTTCATTTATTTCGAGTTGAATTAGTAATATTCATAATCCAATTTATTTGTTGATTTTATTGATCAGGAGTTAATATAAAAAATAGTATCAAGAATACACCTAGTCCTCGTAATATTAAGTTAATTAGTTAAATATACTTTAATTTGCAATATTATGTATCTTATTAAATTTTCGTGCTTTTAAATACATATATCCTGGATAGATGAGGTTAAATTTATGTGTAATTTATTCTAGATACATTGTATAAATGGATTCAAATGTATTTGAGATACATATCAAATTTTGCCGTCTCTCTCTCATCTCGCTTGTTACTCTCCCATGTATATGATATTCCAGATAAATGTGAATCACTACTTTACAAGCGTTGCTCAGATTTAGTGTGGTCGTAGGCCTAAAATATTATAGTTTACATATATCTAGAGTGTATCTAGTAATGTGATTCACATGTATCTGAGATACATACGAATCTCGCTCGCTTCTCTTTGTATTTTTGTATATCTTGTAACAAAAATACATGTATCTAAGTGTAAATTAAAATATACATGAAACTCTTAATCAATAGTAAGGCATATAATATTTTAAAGCATAGATAATAATAATAATGTAATGGTAAAGTATATCTAATTACGTAATTTTCTTTTTATATTATCTAGATTCGTGTTGAATTCAATTTTTGAGATATAACTAATTCTATACACAAAAATCTTTTACGTTATTTTTGCCATTATCTTCTTTGTGTGTTATGAACAACAAAATTTTACACATATAAATTATACTAATTAGTTAATTAATTAATTAATTAGATAATACATTTTATCAGCGGATAAAAGAAAAAAAGTTTGCCCCAAACACCACTCTATTGATTGCGACATTCAATTTATAATTGAGCAAGACAAAAGAGTTTAGTTGTTTGAAAAACTTTTAATAGTATAAAATTTTATAATTTTTTTAATTTATAAATCTGATCTAATTTTTCTTATAGATGTTGATACATTCAATAATATATTATTTGTTTCGAAATCTCTAAATTTCTTTTGAAAAAAACGACTATTTATTCTTAAAAAATCATTACAAAGTGGGATAATGAAAGGATGAAGGGAGAAAAGGAAATGAATTCTTATATCTACTTATAATTTGAATATAAAAATATATTTATAATTTATTTTTACAGAGTTCATGTATTATTTTTTTTATGAAAAAGACTAATCGACTAAAACAATTTTTTTAATAAATAAAAATTTAAATTTCCTAAACAAAAAAGAAATAGTAGACTTATCAGGAGAGTTGGTGATACGCAAAGAGTATGAATTATATAATCACCTGATTTTCCAAGAAAAGTGAATTGATAATTAAAAATTTAAATGTCGAGGTGGAATGATGTGGACACACATTCAATTTTTTTTAATTATGAAAGAGATGTGCCATTTTAAAATATGCACTCTCAGTTATCAGTCTTTATTGACTATGTTTTAATATTTCCTATAAATTATTTCAGAAATTTAAAAACTGATTTTGTTTTATGTCCCTATCAATATTATTTTTAATTAAGAGTGTATTTGGTAAAAATGAAAAATATTTTTTGAAATATGCTCTTTTGTTTTCTCATTTTTGGAAATACTTTCTCTAGAAAAATAAGTTTCTTATAAATGAAAAAAATGATTTCTTTGATGAGAAGTAGGAAAAAACAAGTTTTATCAATGACATTCTTGTATTTATTGTATCATCCACACCCCTTACGCCCCCATCCCTTACTCATCCTTGGCTATCCCACCCCGTCACCCTCGTTACCTCTGGTACCTTATTCTTACCTCTATAATGTTATGCTAGATTTCATATAAATTTTCTTGAGATAAAACTTAAGTATTTGCTTACTTTTCAAATGCTAAAATATAAATTAGAAAACAACTTAATTTATCAAAAAATATTTTTGATAAAAAAATATGTAATATATTTTAGTTGCTTGAAATGAGTTTCAAGAATAAGAAAAAGTTGAAATTAATATTTGTCATCCTTTATGTTTCATTGTCGAATAGAGTTTTGGTCCATTTATAATGATGGTACGTAAATGATGACACTAAAAAGGGCTAATTAGTTTCAACTTTTTCATCATGGACAATTGAGAAAGTTTCTGTTGATTATTTGGGGGATATTAGGAGAAATAGCATAGTTTATAATTATAAGAAAAAATCATACTTTATAATTAAATCGCATCTTATATAAAATGGCAAGTTATATGAAATTGTATATTAAGTTTTGTATGTTCTTTCGGTTGTATTAAATTTGTATGACTATTGTATGAAAATTGTATACTTTTTATGAAATGAAAAATTGTATACAATGTTGTCCTAGTTGTATTAAATTTTCAGAAATCAATACAAGCTTTATATATAACTGTATACATGTTTTATACAAAATCTATACACCATTCCTGCATAAAAATTGTGAGTGGAATTTTGATTGAGCAAAAATATACATATTTTATAGCAATTTCTTACTCATTTTTTTTTAATTTTTATGTCTTGAGTGATATTTGGAACGATTTTTTCAAGCCTTCAGCAAGATTCTTGTATGTGTTTTGTAAAACTATTCTTGTTATGTTTTGCAAATTGTTTTTTTTTTCTGTTACATTTGATAAATATGAATCTAATTTTGTATATATAGAACCTTCCCCCCGTATTTTTCTATTATATAGAAGAGCCAAGATTGGGATGACCAATGACAATTTTGTAATTTCAATTTTATTTAAGGACAAAATTATTTCTGTGATTAGTGATCAAAATATTTTCTAGAAGAATCCAATTTTCTTTTTCAAGAGTAACAAAAAGCCTTATTTCATGTGTAATCCCATAAAGTCGTTTATTTTTACTTTTTTTGCTTGAAATCAATTTGTATTTGAAAATTCTTTAAGTACGTTCTACTGATAAAAAACTCTCTAAGGAAAACAAAATCCTACCATTGTCAATCCTAACTTTGCCTACTTTCCGATGGCCGCCACAGTGAGGGGCCAACCTCCACCACATGAGGGCCTACTGGTAATCCCTGCAGTACCCACATATGTTGATTCTTTAAGGCAGCAAAAATGTCACATTAAGTTCCTACCACTAAAATCAATATCTTTTTTGCATCGAGTAATATGGGAGCAGGAAGAAGTGAATTAGATCATCAATTTGGAACATACAATCATAGGTAAGTTCTTTTATGGCTTGCATGATATACAAGATCTTCGCGAATTGAAGGGCGATTATGACATTGGCATATTAAGTAATAAACATGTTTTAATAAGAGCGACTTTATTGGAGAATTACGTAAACCTTCTATCGAAACCAACCTTCTACATCACACATCAAGGTTGGTCTTTCCGAACGAGAAATCTTAAATGGGACCCAATGTTCGACAACTATTACATGGATCTCCTTTTCATTGCTTCCTCGAATTTCTTTGAAAATGAAGCGATTTTCTCTCTAATTGCTGCATCCGGGAAGCCATTATTGGAGGATATGGGATGAGAGAGCATAATGGAGAGGTGATGAAGCAATAGACAAAATAAAATATTGTTATGTCCCAATATATTGCCAGACTTGCATGCATAATGCAGGGAAATAACGAAGAATAGTGTTATGTGGTACATCTGTAATTGTATTCAAAAGAGAAGATAAGACAGTATGAAGGGCGAAGAAAGAAAGAGGAAAAGGCAAATATTGTGATAGGAAAATAAACATTGAAGTAGTAGCCAAAGATGATGCAGGAAGAATGACAAGAAAGAAGATAAATATATAGAACAAAGGCATAAAAAACGCGAAGAAGGAAGAAATAAACCACAAGAAAAGATATGGAGCAAGGTAGGAATTATAACTAGAGATCAATTTAACATGTTAAACAAGATAATCAAGAGAGCAAGGAGAGACAAGAGGAGGAAAATATGAGGGCTAAGGAACACAAGGAGGAGACACGTGTAGATTTTCCTGGGTACAAATGAGTGATAACATGGAGAAAAAAAAAGACACATTTGATGCCTAAAGGTAGTAACTTACATTTCAAAAAGAAAAAATGGGAACACTCCAGAAGGTAGGTGTGGCGGCTAAACAGAAGACAAAACATCTAATGAGAAAACTGTGGAGGGTCAGTTATCAACTAACAAAAACGATTGGGGGCGGGGGGGCATAACCTGGGCAAAGAAAAAGAACAAAGTGACAATAGATAAAAACACTTGTTTTGCAGACCATTTAAATATTATATAATTTTAATAGATGTAAAATGATCACATGTGTGCTTATTATCAACTCGTAATGCGGTATTTATAAAATTACTTGCTTGAATTTTAAAATTAAGAGCATAATTTTTAGATTATACAATTAAGACAATTTATCTTGATAATACTGATGAATTTACATTCCAGGCTTTTAATGATTATTGTATGTCAACTGAAATAATAATTGAGCATTCACTTGCTCATGTTCGTACACAAAATAATTTAGCAGAATCATTGATTAAACGTCCTAAATTAATTGCTAAATCAATGAGAACAAAATTTCTCATTACATTATAGGGTCATGCTATTTTGCATGCAACTAATGCAGCTAGTCTTGTGCATATCAAACCACAAGTTATCATAAAGTCTCCCATTACAATCGACTTTTTGTTAGGAGCCAAACATTTTTCATCTTAGAATATTTGTATGTGTTGTATATGTTTCAATTGCTCCAGCACAACATACAATTATGTATCCCCAAATAAAGTTGGGGATATATGTTGGATATGAATCTCCTTCTATTATAAAATATTTGAAATCTATGACTGGAGATTTATTTAGGCCAAGATTTTCTAATTGTCATTTTGATGAATTAGTATACCTAGCATTATGGGGAAAAAATAAACAGCTAAAAAATAGATATATTGAAATGCATTATTACTATCTCACTAAGATCTTTGTTAAAATAAATGTGAACTAGAGGTTCAAAAGATAATTCATTTGCAAATCAACTATCAGATGCTTTCATTGGCCTATCAAGAGTTATAAAATCTCATATTTCAACTGCTAATGCTCCAATTCGAGTTGACATTCTGATTGAACAATTAATTAAAACAATGAATCTAAATCATGCTTAAAACACTAGATCAATCGGTCACAAATATAGAAATCATTAAAAAAAATGGAGTTAACGATCAAGATGCCTGAAGAATAGTTGTTCAGTAATAAAATTTTCTGAAGGATTTAAAATGCCTTAAATATATAAAGATTTCCGAAATTGTTGTTCAATAAAGCTTCAAAAATCTTTATTCAAATTGAAATAATCAGGATGCATGTGGTATAATCACCTTAGCGAATTTCTATTAGAAGGGTACTAGAATGACCCAATTTTAAAAGGTTTGGATTTGAACTTTTTATTATAGTTATATATGTTGATGACAAAAATATCATGGAAATCCACGATGAGCTTTCGAAGTCAGTAGAATATTGCAAAAAAAAATTTGAAATGAAAGATCTTGAAAAGACAAAATTTTGTCTTGGTTTACAAATTGACAAAGTATTTATTCATTATTCAAAATATACTAAAAATATTTTAAAGTGACTTTACATGGATAAAACACATCCATTAAGTGCCCCCATAATTGTATGATCACTTGATATTAATGATCCATTTCGACCTCATGAAAATGACGAAGAACTTGTTGGTTCTGAAATACCATATCTTAGTGCAACTGGTGCATTGATGTGTCTTGCTAGTAATTCTCGATTAGATATATATATTTAGCAAGATTTACACTACAAAAAAAACATTGTTTAGCGACGGATGAAATCGGTCGCTAAATAGCTTATTCCGTCGCTATTTTGGTTTAGCGACGGAATAGCTACAAAATTTCATCCGTCGGTATAATACGTGTAGCTAACCATTTAGCGACAAAATAATAAGTCCGTCGTAAGTTTAGCGACGGATCTCTTCCGTTGTTAAAACTAACGACCAAAAATGCCGTCGTTATATTTATACTTTTTGTCGCAAATTCTATATGTTATTTCGTCGTGTGATCGTATTGACGATAAAAAATTTATCGCTATAATTTTTCTACATTCTTACCTCTCTTTAGCGACGAAAATATTATCGTAAATTCGTCGCTAATTCTGTCACCATTACTTCTTATATATTTCTACCTTCTTATAGCGACGAAAATATTATTACAAATCCGTTATTAATTTCGTCGTCATTACTTTTTATACATTTCTATCTTTTTCTAGCGACGAAAATATTATCGCAAATTCGTCGCAAAATTTCATCGCCATTATTTTTAATTAGCATCAGTGACAAAAAAATTATCCCAAAATCATATTCAAACAATTATTATAAAGTTGCAAAATTAACTTAATTTATCGAAACTTATATTCTACAGATCTAAAACCACAAAAAACTGACGAGTGTATAACCAAGTTTAAAACAACCCCAATAATTATTTTTAAACAAAAATAATATCTAGCCAACAAAACTAACTAAGAGAGATGGGAGAACCACAATCTTCATTAGAAAGCGATATTGGCCACATCAATATTAGCACGAGTAGGAATGACGGGTGCCATAGGAGTGTTTGGCTGAGCTGAGGTCGAAGAAATCAATCCACGTACACGCTCTACAAATATAGAAAGCATGTGACAGTCAGTGAAGGAATCAACCGCGTCATAAAGTCATCCAAATTTTCTGTTGTATATGGTATCGAAGATGAAACATTAGATCCAGAAGGTGGGGCATCAGAATTCGTAAAATGATGTTGATTGTGATCCAAGACCATATATCCTTCTTTTCTTTTCCCCTCCTGCGGCTTGATAATATGTTTGAATTTCATCAACATTATATTGAATTTGTAATATTTATTAATACTTTTCCTGTTAAGAAGAATGATAAACAAATAAATTCATTAATAATAATAGTCACATCTAGTTTATGCCGATATTTTAGATAACTTTTTATTTGCATATTCAGGTTTACGTTCTCTCTTTTTTAACCCACAGAGAGTGCATAACTTGAACTATTTATTGTGCCATATGTATATGAAGACCAGACTATATCAAGTTCTTTCAGAAACATAAACTTTTTTGGCACCTATTGTGAGCAATTCAACTATTATAATTTCCAAACAATAAGTAGTTGTACACACAACATATATACCTATAATTCTTTGGGTACAAAAGTGGGAAAAATAGAGGGAGACTGTTAACTGAAAAAATAAAATGATTTACACAAATTTTTCACCAACGAATATATAAAGTGAATGTATTATAAAATATTGGACTTACATGTATAATTTGAGCTCATTCACCAACAATTGATTTTCCATCATGACCATGTGTATGGACATGCAAATGTAGCTCACTTGGTGTTGGCTTTCGTCCCTTTTTAATAGCCTATACAAGAAAAAAATTAAAAGTATATGAAATGTGAAAATACTTGGAATATAAAAACGGTTAATCGCGAGTCTCTTTCAATAACCTCAATAAACTTATTCCTAGTATCTTTAGCATCAAACAATTCTAAAATACTTGAAAAACTTCAAAACCATAGAAAACTCAAAATCATCATGCAAATAAAAATTTTTCCTTCGGATGTGCCCATTGTGGCATCAGTACTATCCCTTATAACTGATGACAGAAAAAAATAATATGTTTCATTTTCAGCTACACTTGATAAAATTTTGAATGAAAATATCTACACAACTTTAGATACGAGAATCATTTTCAGCAGACTTTTTTTTTGTCAAGAGCCAGCTGAAGAGCAACCCCCTTCATACAAGTAGTCGAATTTAAAATAATTATATTTAGTACATATTCATGTATATAAACACACTGCACATAGGTCAACCTTATCAAAAAGACACACACACTCAATCTTAACTCCTAAGTTTCAAATTGACATATAAGTGACAATGTGTCATAATTAAAAATTTAGTATTAGAGTAGTCTTCATAATTTTTTTGTTTACATTCAAGCCCTTGAAACGAACTAAAGAATAAAATAAAGTTATTATTTATTACTTTATCTTTCCCTCTTTCTTTCCTTTCTTATTAACCAAATATCTCGATAGTAGGAATAAGATTATTTGTAGTTCACTTGGTAGCCAACCTATTTATAGATACAATTGTACAGCTAAATAAAAAAATTCACAACCTCGATACAATTTCATTTCCTAACTCTTCTTCCATCATTTCATACAAATCATAATAATTACTTCAAAAATTTAAAAAGAAGAAGAAATCAATCACTGAAAGACAAAGCACAGAGCTACAATAACACAACAAAAGAAGCATCTTGTTCTAAATGGCTTAAAATCTAAAAAATCATTCAATATTATCAACAAAGTGACATTTTTGACTGTGGCAGAGAGTTATCTTGATGAGAATGATTCTCTGGTTGCAATCAAGGTAGGACTGTTGTTATAGTTGATTAACTACCAAACTAATTTGAGCCTTAGTTTCTAGCCTATTAATCTATTTTTATGAAGGTTTACCTGTAGTTATCGTTTAATTCTCAAGATTAAATATCAAAGCAGAAAATTGATTGAACAATTGTAATAAATGCACAAATAATATGATGATATGTCTCAATGTTACTAAGAGAAGAATCAAATGCAAGAAGAACTGTCTGTTCTTTCCCATGATAGTATTAAGGAGGAAGCATTTTCTAGTCTCGAATTGTGGAATTGCAGACATAATACAAAGGCACTTCAACGTTTCGAAGGGTTAAGATCACACATAAAATAAATTAAGGGTGTGCAAAAATATACTTACAAGTCTCTTGCAATGCTCTCCAATAGTAATAGAGCCTCCCGTGTGAGTTCACTTTGCAACTTCATTCTGATCGCCACACTGATTTTTTGAGTTTATTTTTTGATATTTCAATAACCTTGGGATCTTTCCAAAGTCTCAATCAACTTTTTCATGTTTCTTCCGGAATATATCTTGGCCAAACTGCATCTTTTTTTAAGCAAGAAATAAAATTAGTGTAGCTTCTCGTAGCTTTCTTACGCCATAGTAGCTTCACTTCACTATCAATGGATGGATCCCAACAGAATCCTTCTAAAATAATTTTATAAGTAAACAACACTAGTATCCAACCTTCAAAAGTGATGTAATATGTTTTATTAAAATGGTGAAATATATACCTCGATCTCTGAGATAAAAATCTTTTATTTCTTGTGAGACACTTTTCAATTAATTTCATTAGGATCAAGTTTACTCTTGAAAGACTCCTCTATCCTGTTAGAGCAAATATTTGATGGTTCCAAAATGACAAAAAAATGAAATATATTATATGAAGTCTATCATGAAGAAATTACAGTATATTAATAACAATAGTGCAAGTACAAGCTTACCCGAAAGAAAAACAAGTGTCCGCTGTCTAGAATTATTATTACTCTCACCTTCACCTATTGTGTTATTCCGGATAGATGTAGGCACCTCCCCTATCACGTTTCTTTGAATAGATGCACTTTCGCCTATTTCATTGCTCTGATTAAATATTACATGAGGTGTTTCAAAATGAACAGATGGAGTACTACCATGAGCTGTTGTTTGAGCAGGAAGCGAATTAGTAGGAGCTAATGTTTGATTTTGGTTAACATAATCTGGTCCAGCAGAAGAATTGATACCACTTTGTTGAGAATTAGTTATTGAAATTGGAACAGTAGGCATATAAACTCTACTTGATCTACCTCGACCTGTAATTGAGGTCTTGCTTGCACGAGTTGTGTTACCTCGACCTCTTCCTCGCGTCATGTCTACAAGAAAAATAACTTCAAGTTTGCATAAGCCTATACATTCCCAAAGAAGAGAAGGAAAAAAAAAACTTATCCAACTGGAGTAGCTACATTGCAGATCATTACACTGCAACTTGCAATCACAATACTTCTGTTAACCCAAGTGGAATAGCTAAGCAGAAAATAACTAATAGTCACCCTCTACTTCTCTCGAACTTTCTTTTCTTTCAATACTTTTAGCTTATGCAGCACTTATTTAGTGTTGATAATTCAGTACTTAAGTCTCAGATTTTTTTATATGGAAAGTCATATTTCTAGGGAAAAATTCAAAATTAAAAGCACACTAGAAACTAACAAATAGTTGATGGAGACAAACATTGAATTTCATCATAACTCAAGAATTCAGACCATCATTCAGTTACAATGAAGCCAACTTATCAGCAACATCACTTCTCCATATCCTACTATACAACTAAAGCAAGAATGGATTCATATCTACTATTATATTGAATATCTCAGGTAAAGTTATGGCTCTTTAATTATCATTAGCATGATCAATACCAACTCTAATGTTACTTGACAAGTAGATCATATCACCAGGGACATCAATTACTTGAAGATTCAAGAAAACTACACCTTTGGAAAGTGAACAACATTGTTGATGGTCTTACCATTTTGGGAGAAAACACAAGGCAGAATACAATCTTCACACAGGATGTGAATCTGCCTTTGAGAATTTAAAACTAGTTGAAGAATGATATTCTCAAATACCTAACTTTCATACTCAGAGCACAAAAAAAAACTTTACCTTTGCATGATTAACACAATAGTTTGCTACTATTGAAATTGACATATAACCAAGTACTACAACATCATAAACATCAAATTTAGTATGATTCACTATGCAGAAATTTACATTCAAAACAGTCTATAAACCAAAGTTACTGAAGATATAATAGCACATTTCTAACAATATATTGTACTTTGACTAAAACAAAAAAGGATCATTTTTATCCACAACAAGAAAAAAAATAGATCCTTCAACAAGATAAATATAAATGCAAAAATTAGGATAGATAATAGGTACTTTATTGTCACCATAACTATAAAATCAGAAAAGGGTGATGAAGAATACTATAGATGAACCAGAGATGAAATAACCATAAAATTTTAGACATTAATAAAAACTATTGTTACCTTTTATGAACCAACAACAATAAAACAAGCTTTCCACATATCAACGAGTAGAAACGATCTGCAAAGAGAAAGATGAGCTCGATCGGAATTTCTTCCCACAGAGAAACACACAACGATCAACAAAGAGAAAAATGAGCTCGATCAGTTCTCTTCCCATAGAAGGCCTACTCTGTATGTGTAGCAATGAGCAGCAAAGAGGAAGAAAGTGAGTGAGCTAATTTGTGCCCTAGGAATATTTTGTGTAGGAATATTTTGTGTAGCAATGAGAAGCAAAGAGGAAGAGAGTGAGTGATTTAATTTGTGTGAGAGGGTTTTGTACACTAGGAAATTTTTATTAAAAGATAGCGATGCTTTTTACAAAATTTTTAAATCCGTCACTACAGATCACTCAATAACATTACCGATAAATAATTCGTCGGTCATTCCATCGCTAACACTTAAACGTAGCAACGAAAAGAAGTTTATCGTGAATTTCATAGGAAATTATCTAATTTATTATGAAAAATAGAGGAGCCAAATTTTAGCGCCTAAATTTAGCGACGGATTTATGTTTTTATCGCTATTCTGTCGCTAATTTAGGTTCAATATATTATTCGATAATTTAGTGATCTATTTATATTTTCATAGCTAATCCGTCGTTATTTAGCGACGAAATATTGTTTGTCAATATAATTCGTTACCAAATTCTATTTTTTTGGTAGTGTTAGTTTTTCTCCAACACGAACACACTAAAATGATATTACATATATATTTAAGTATCTTCAATGGATCATTGATTTGAGAATATTTTAGTCAAAAGAACCGATTCACAATTAATTATCTATGCAGATGTAGAATATTTATCACACCCACATAAAGGTCGATCTCAGATAGGTTATATATTTATATGTGGAGGTACAACTATATTATGGAGTTCAACAAATAAACTATGATTACTATTTCTTAAAATCATGCAGCGATAATAGCCATCCATGAAGCAAGTCGAGAATGTGTGTGGTTAAGATCAATAACCCAAGACATCAAGAAAACATGTAGTCTTTCTTTAAAAGATGATATCCGAACACCATTATATGAAGTTTTATATCAATCTTTCATACGTTGCAAACACCGCTGTCAATGCCTCCGCCAACGCCGACATGATAACGTGAAAGTGAAGATGGGAGAAGAAGAGATGGAAGTCCCTTCAATTTGAAACTAGAATTATTTTGTTTGTAATCTATTGTAATTGATAGGGTTTCAAACTCCCTAAATTTAGACCGAACATAGTCGCTAATGACTTTGATCAATTTTTGTTGTTTTGTAAATGATATGGTTGCTAAATTCCCAAATCGAACATAGTCGTGAATATGTTGATAGGGTTTCTTTATTTGTTGTCTTCTATATAAGTTTTGGTGTTGCAGACACGATTTCTCTATAGCTATCGGAGATTACATAAAGTCCAAGTCTTGTTAGTTTATTAAGGGATCGGTATATCCTTGGATAATGTAGGAAGGAAACTGGTCCAAATGGAATGTATAGTAAGGCCAGTTTAACTAGTTTAGAATTGAGGAGTTGTTGTTTTCTTACCGTAGATGAATGAAATAGGTAACAATATATATTTTTCTAATTTTTAAGGTGTCGTTTCGTCTTCTCCGGAGCATGAAAGGACTTATGTTGTCGTTTCCTCTTCTTCGGATCATGTAAGGTCTGATGTTGTTGTCTTTCTAAGCACATCTTCCACAGTTTGAATGATATTATCGCTGAAGTAACTAGAGCTAATGATAAATCACCAATAGGTAACAAATATTTCTTTTTTTAATTTTTAAGGTGACGTTTTCTCTTCTCCGGAGCATGACATTTCCGCCTCTTCTCCTATGGATGTCCAAGGGACTGTTGTAATTGCCTCTCAAGGTACACCATTTTAAATATTTGAGCATAAGAAATTAGGAGCATCGAGTCAATACCTGTCATCTTGGAAGCTTGTTTGTTTTCTTTTGTTTCCCTAGAAATATTGGTATTATGATTGCTTGTGTGATCCTGAAAATCATGTATTACCTTACCAGAATTCTTTCGAGTACTTTTCATCTGTTTTGGTTCATTCTCTGTATACTTCTAGATATTAAAAGTATCAGAGGCTGCTGAGGAGATTACTATATCTCACTGTCAATTAGGAACAAAATATGAAAATTGTAAAGAGACACTTATCGTTACAATACACAAATCAGAAAAGAGAGAAAATAACTAACTATCAGTAACCTCCTAAGCGAGATGAGTAATTAAACAGAAAATGTAGCCAGACACCAACATAAGAAAAACAATCATATATAAAATCAACATATAATCTTAATGTAACGAATGATCCGTACGCCACAATTCTTATTTTCAGTGTTTTTAAAAGTTAACAAAAAGATTAGGATCATAGGTTCCCTAATTCCATTCACATAACAATGTAATAATGCCTATCTTCTTCTATTTTTGAGACTTTGTAGTTATCAGTGTTTCAAATGATCCAAATTCTCCCGTTGATAGCAGTATGATAATTATCTAAATGGTCCCATCCAAGAGCTATGTTTTTCAGCATTTTCTCTACATTATGTTGTTTGTCCCTTGTCTCAATTAACATAGTTTGATTGATATTATGGCTGAAGTAACTAGAGTTAATGATAAATCACCAATAGGTAACAAATATTTTCGTTTTAATTTTTAAGGTGCCATTTTCTCTTCTTCGAATCATGAAAGGACTGACGTTGTCGTCTCCTCTTCTTCGAATTATGGAAGGGCTGATGTTGTTGCCTCTCTAGGTACATCTTCCACAATTTGAATGGTATTATGACTGAAGTAATTAAAGTTAATGATAAATCATCAATAGATAACAAATATTTTCTTTTGAATTTTTAAGGTGTCGTTTCCTCTTCTCCGGATCATGACATTTACACCATTTTAAATATTTGAGCTTGTATTACCTTGCCTCTTGCCATTTGGCTGGCCTCTGCATCCATTTTAAGATTCTTTCCCTAAAGATTTGAGTATCAAAGTCAAACTCATCCTTAGAGTGAACCACATCATAGTCTGTGTTCCTGTCCTTGGAATTATGAACCTGTTGTTGTTGCTCCTAAATAGAAAGTTGCTAGTTTTCCTGATTAGTATTCCCCTGTTGTTTAGTTTTATTTTGTTGCCTTCTTTTTTGATAGAATCTCTTTTCTTTTTACTCATCTTGCCCTTAGATTATTGTTGAACTGTCTTTGAGGAGTGTTTTTCAGTTTCCTCAGCTTGAATTTGTTTTTCCTTGCTTTTCTGTTATCAAAAGCTATAGGCTGATTGTTTTTTATCAATGACAATCCCCTGCAATTGATCATTACCCCTTTTCTGAGAACTGCCTTGTGTATGCTGAAGACTAGGATGCCATAATCCCTATTTTGAGTGCTTTTAAAAGTTAACAGAAAGACTAGGATCATATAATCTCAACGTAATGAATGAGTCGTATTCTAGGATTATATATATTTGTTAGTTTATTAAAGTCATGATTGAGTCGGATGGATCATCGTAAGTTTTTTTTTTTATCTATTTGTTAGTTTAGTTTATTTATTTCTTATACTTTAATATATTATTCATGAACTAACATTTTTATTATGTGTTTTGCAGGTGGCATCCGACAAAGGATGTTGCTCGGGCTTTAAAAGATTGTGTTAGAAGGAGTTGGATCGTCTCATCAAGTCGAGGCACTTGACGGTGTGTAGATTGCTGCTATGTCGGATCAAAATGGCTAAACTTACAGTGGTACTGGGAGGTCGGAGCATAGAAGAGTAGCTGAACAAAAAAGCATGAGTGCAACTGTTTAGCAAATCAAAGAACAAGTCATGAACCTCGCTTGTCGACCTATTACTTCGGCTCCCGGTGACACCGACAACGAGAGTGATGAGGATGATTGTGTAGGACACACTCCCTAGTTTAGATCATTGGACATTTATGAACTTTTTCAAATTTCGAAATGAATTTTGAAAGACTTCATAAGTCTTTAATTTGTGATTTAGATACTTTGAACAGTGTTTTAAAAGACTCTTCTGGGACTCGTCTCGGGGCTCGCCCTGGGGTGGGGCTCTAGCGAAACGCCTCGAGACTCAAGTTTGAGACTTAGTTCTACAAGACTTACGCCCTAAGCGCCCGACTGTACGCCCTAAGAACGCCCAACGCTCAGGACTCACCTAACAGATCTTACACAAATTATGTGTTAAAATCTTTAATTAACATTGTTGACCTTCATAATTCTTGAATAAATGAATGATACACAACTTTTTAATCTATAACGATAACAAGATTGAGAGTAACCTAAACAACAAATGTAGTATCACATATTTACTATTTGGTAACACTATGAAGGTAATTATATATTACGTAACATTTCTCTTAAAAATGTGTAGCGAAATTTTACTTGTTCACTTATCATTGGTATTCATGGTTTTGTCATGTGTCTCAAAATTATCATATTTATTTAATTATTTGAAAGTAATTTTTTTCGTCTTCATGAAACACTGATGTTTATATTATAATACTTGCAAGTTTATTGATTATTTTCTTTTAGGGCATTGAGGGGGGGGGGGGAGAATAAATTGTATAGTACGATATATATATTTTTTAGAAATAATAATTCTTTATTATTAGAAAGTTAAGATATTAGAATATTTATACTTGTATAGTCATGTTTTATTGTTATTGGTGTAATGATATTTCTCAAACAGTAATTATGATATTTTTTTTCTTTATTATAGATTATCAATACTTATCGCAAATAAAAATCATAATATAATTTCTATATATTATAGGTTTTTAATAAAAAATTATATGTAAAATCATTGAAAGGAATTTAATTAGTAATAAAACTATAAAATTGAATATACATGAGAGTACGCCCCGTAGATCCATGGGACTTACGCCCCGTGTCTCAGGGCTTACGCCTCACCCCGTACTGTATAAAACGCCTCGCCTCACGGCCCCGCCTTTTAAAACACTGCTTTTGAATGTTATTTTTAAGTTTGTTCTTTTGTGTTTTGTTTAGATTGCTTAAAATTGAGTGTGTTTGATTGGGCTGAATGGTGTAGAATTGAATTGAATTGTATTTGCAGGTGGGCATGCAATTTATGCTGTAAAATATGATGCAGGAAAAGCAACGGACAGTGTGGGTTTGTCAGTCACTTTTTTGGATTCTAGTTTTTTTTTAAATCCCAGAAAAGCGACGGATAGTGTCCTTTTGTCCGTCGCTTTTCTTGGATTTTCAAAAATAAAATTAGCAAAAAAGTGACAGACTGCGTCACATTTTAGAAATAAAAAAATTAAAATTAAAATTAAAATAAAGCGACGGGGTCTCTCGCTTTTGTTAAAAAAATTATAATAAAAGAAATAGTAAGAAAAACGCATTCCGTCATTTTTTGAAAAGCGTCGAGCTAAACAGCGACGGAAGTGACTGCGTCGCTTTTCTGTCGATCTTGAACAAAAAAGCGATGCAGTCCGTTGATTTTGACCGTCGTTTTTTGACAGTTTTTTAGTAGTATACCCATGACGTTCAAAGACTATCCCTTCATGTAAAAATCAGTTTCGTGGGTTCCACTCTCCCGAATCAGATTTTATAAAGGCGTACGTATTCCTTAACGTCGTAGCTATCTAATCATGAAATTAAATTCAATATTAAATCTCCAGATTTCCCTAGACTCGCATGATTTTGATTTCGTCCAAATTTGGATTAGGCTAAGAAATGTCAAGTTACTATCAAAAATTTTCTGACCCAAATTTTTTTCACTATGACTTTTTTATAATGATGAAAACAGATTGTTACAACCCATTTCCTTTTTACGCCTTGCCTTTTATCTTTACTTTTATTTTTTAAATTTATATTCCCTTCATTGATTTTCACTAGTCCTATTTTAACTTGACACAAAGTAACAACTGAGATGATCATTTTTACCCTACTATCACTTATAATTAATATTTAACATTACATCTTGAAAAATGATATCAGATAAGTAAATGAGTGGGATGATCTTTTTTTAACCACACTATCACACTATTAATTAATATTTAGCATTATATCTTGAGAAATGATATGAGAATAGGTGATTAATGCCAAAGATAAAGTATAAGATAAAATATTATTTGATATATTAAAATAATAAATAATATTGTTTTTTAAAAATAAAATAATTTGCAATTAAAAGTGAACTACTGGTTCCTTAAAATCAGCCGAAAAATTAACGGAAAGTTAGAGACTTTTGTTGTTGAAAAATTAGTACCAAAGTTAAAATATCTGTCTCTCTTCACTTTTACTTCACTTCGCATATTTTTTAAAAATAAATTATATGAAGCACATATTTTATTATAAGGTTCATGATCATTAGCATTTTAAAAAAGTCTTAAAAGGAATAAGTAATTAATGTAAAGAATCATACATTAATTATTTGATTCTTAACATTAATTACTTATTTCTACTCTTTATAATGCTAATAATTATGAATATTATAATAAAATATATGCTTGGTAAATGCAATTGAATAAACTATATACCCTGTATTTATTTCCTAACGAAGTGTTAGTATTGAAGTAATAATTTAATTTTTATGCAACAAAGCAAAATCATTTTAGAAATTAGGTGCATTTTTTTCCCGATGGAGAAGAGTGGTTAAATATATTAATGTGAAATACATGGAAGTAATAGATTCATCATATTATTGTATCATCTATATATGAGGAGATAGAATCCTAACAGTAGAAGTAAGTGGTTTTTATAAAATATTATTTAAACTGTTGTCGTATATATTGCGTATTTAAAATATCTATTTTTTGCTTATTCCTAAGTCATTTAAACGTATTTAATATAGGATAATGTTTTTTTCAGCAGTAATTATTAAATTCAATTTTAGTGATTCTGAATATAACCGCATTAATTCAATTATCACTAAACTTTGCCACTAGTATATCTGTTGACTGTTGTAGTGTGATAACCTGATAAGTAACGTAATTAATTAGAAGTCATCTATATTTCTGTGTCATTTGAATGTGATCTTATCCAAATCTAGTTTGAATATTTTTTACTGAAAGTACCGCTTAAATTTCTTTTTAGGATAAAGTTTTAAAAACCTATTTTTTCCTAATACACATTATATATACATGCCTAACCACTTATAAACTATTTAAATTCAAACAAGAGCTTCGTTTAATTTCACAGCCATTTTCCATTATGAAGATTTTGTCATTTTTCATTTTTTTGTTATACCTTGTTAGTTCTATTCATGCTTATCAAGTTTCTCACGACGGAAGAGCAATTACTATCAATGGAGAACGAAGAATTCTTCTATCTGGATCCATTCATTACCCTAGGAGTACTCCTGAGGTATATATAATATAATTTTTCGATAAAATGTCTATATATATACATATAAACCTTTTTTTTTAACTTCAAATTTGTTTGTATAGATGTGGCCTGATTTGATAAAGAAATCAAAAGAAGGTGGATTGGATGCAATTGAAACATATGTATTTTGGAATGCACATGAACCATCTCGTCGTGAATATGATTTTTCTGGGAATTTAGATCTGATAAGGTTCCTCAAAACAATTCAAGATGAAGGACTTTACGCTGTTCTTCGTATTGGACCTTATGTTTGTGCTGAATGGAACTATGGGTACCTACGTGACTAGTAACATCACTTATTTGTTCTTTCGAAATAATACTAAATTGTGAATTTTTATTTTTGTTTTGTGTAGAGGATTTCCAGTATGGTTGCATAATATGCCTGGAATTGAGCTTCGCACAGCTAATGGAGTTTATATGGTACAGTAATTAATTAAACTCATGAATTATGGTAATAATGTTATGTTGACGTGGTGTTATTATTATTTATTTATTTTCAGAATGAGATGGAAAATTTTACAAGGTTAATAGTTGATATGGTGAAAGAAGAGAAGTTATTTGCATCTCAAGGAGGTCCAATAATTTTAGCACAAATAGAGAATGAATTTGGAAATGTACAAGAAGCTTATGGTGATGCTGGCAAAGCTTATATTCAATGGTGTTCTAATATGGCTCAATCACTTAATGTTGGTGTTCCATGGATTATGTGCCAACAAGCTGATGCACCACAACCCATGGTAATTTAATTTAATTTCTCTCTATTTTATCATGGTTAATTGTTAATATACACTATTAAAGAGCAATATTTTTCCAATGAGTTTCTCGTTGAAAATTGTTCAGTTGTTATTTCTATAGATATTTCGAATTAAATTTCTCATCATACCTATTCCTAATGAGCTGGTTCGGTAAGAAATGAGTGAGAAATTATCATATTCTATAGTACAAATTTTCACTGAGTTGAGAGAGAAAAAAATCTTTATTTCTAATAGTGTGTAGACTAATTGTTTTTTAAAAAGCTACCTAATTAGACAAACATTTCTAACATATTTACTTATTCTCCCTATATTAGTTTGAAATGATTACATATTGTCTTCCTAATTAATAATTTCATATCAGATTGCAAGTTATATACACTTATATACATGTAGTTTTGCTACTAGATACATTAAAAAGGAGAGAGAGGAGAGCGAGATAAGAAGAAGACGACTAGATAGAATCACACGAAATACATGTATTTGGGACTAGATACGAGGGAGAGAGAGGAGCGAGAGAGTTAAAATATATTTAGAACAAATTACACCTAATTTTGATCAATGTATGTGGACGCACTACATATATATATATATATATATATATATATGAAGTCCAAAATCTGACAATATTTGTAATATTATTACAGACTAACGCTTGATATAAGTAATTAACTCCTAAACTAGTGATAATTCTACGAATTAGCCACTTGATATAAGTAATTAACTCCTAAACTAGTGATAATTCTACGAATTAGCCATTAATTTTTTACCAGAAAGGTTTTCTATTAGATGTAATTAATAAAATCATATGTACTTTGTTTCCAGATAAACACTTGCAATGGTTATTACTGTGATGAGTTTACACCCAACCATCCAAATAGCCCAAAGATGTGGACTGAAAATTGGACTGGATGGTAAGTTTTTTGATGGAATGTGTCAATATGATTAATATATTTATTTAGTTGTTCAATCATTTTATTGTATTAATTAATATTGAATATTGAATTTTGTTACTTTTATTTAATTAATTTAAAAAGGTTCAAGAATTGGGGTGGCAAAGATCCTTTAAGAACAACAGAAGACCTTGCTTATTCTGTTGCACGATTTTACCAAACTGGTGGAACATTCCAAAACTATTATATGGTAAATTATTCTTGTTCTTAATTCTCTTTTATTTTCATAATTACAATATTTTGATTTATGCTATATATTGCATTAATTGATTAATAATTTGTTATTATAGCAAACGTAACAAATTAAATTCGTCTATTTCAGTACCACGGTGGAACAAATTTTGGTAGAACCTCTGGTGGTCCATATATTACAACCACATACGATTATAATGCACCACTTGATGAATTTGGTAAGTTACGTTGTTTGAATTTTTCATTTTTGTACTAATTTTTTATGTATTGTTCACTATTAGAAAAATAAGTATTTTCCATGGAAAAAATGTGGCTATCTATATTTTGATTGAATAAAAGAAAGATAGTAATGTTTTCGTATGAAAATTTTTAAAAATATTGATTTTCCACTATTTCAATGAGAATTTATATCTATCGTGATTTTTTTATATAAGCTAGTTTGAGCGAAAATGAGTAGAAAAGTTATATTTTGTCATACAAATTTTCACTAATTCATGTCGTGAAAAACCTTTGTTTCAACTTATGTTATATGAAGTTGTTAATCTTTCATGATTACATGTAATAATTTTACTATTAATTGAAATCAAAATAAATATTTTTATGTATTCTATTAATGCAATCTACCCTCTCTAGACATCACTTGTTCGTTTATTTGTTGTTGTTACTGAATTGGATTTTTATGTTCAAGGAAACTTGGCTCAGCCAAAATATGGTCATTTGAAGGAACTTCATGATGTGTTGCATTCCATGGAGAAAATTCTTACCAGTGGCACTGTCAACAACACTAATCTTGGAAATTCTGTTGCGGTATGATTCTTTTTTTTTTTTAAAAAAAAAAAAACAAAAACAAATTGATTCTATGAATTCTCCTATTTCTAGATTATTAGAAAAAAAGAATTTCATTTTATACAACTTATTTTTGTAAACACATTTTAGGTCACTATGTATACATTGGATGGGGAATCAAGTTGCTTCTTTAGTAACGCAAATGAGACCACAGATGCAACCATATCATATAAAAATGTCTATTACAATGTTCCAGCTTGGTCTGTTACCATTCTTCCAGATTGCATCACTGAAGTTTACAACACAGCAAAGGTAACAAAAAAAAAAATTAAATCGAAAAATTATTTTATTTTTCATCGTTAATTTTTTTTTTATTTTAATTTTGTTTGTATATACGTAGGTGAATACTCAAACTTCAGTTATGGTTAAGAAATTGAACGATGCTGAAAATGAACCAATTTCTCTCCAATGGTCATGGAGACCTGAATTGATCGATGATGCTATAATTCTTGTAAGAGGTCAATCTTCTTTCCATGAATTGATTGATCAAAAAGTTGTTAATGATACTAGTGACTACTTGTGGTACATGACTAAGTAAGTATCTAAATATAAAACTCTAAAAATTCGATTACATTTTTCTATATAGTTAACATAATAATATGTGTATTGAATGAAAATATATAGTGTTTATATCAACAAGACTGATCCAATATGGAGTGATGATGTGAAACTAAGAGTCAATGCTAGTGGCCATGTCCTTCATGCTTATGTCAATGGACAATATCTAGGTAAGAAATTTTAGTTGTTTATTTTTCCTTTTATAACATAACAGTCAACTGAAATACGTTTATTTTTACCAATAAAATTATGTAGGTTCCGATTGGGCAACATATGGAATCTTCAATTATGTATTTGAGAAGAAGGTTAAATTAAATCCTGGCAAGAATTCTATATCATTGCTTAGTGCTACTGTTGGTTTTAAGGTACTTTTTTTTTTTAAAAATGGTTAGTTTATATTATGTTAAATGATTTAATTGATGTTAATATCTTTTTCTTTTTGTTGTTGAATTTGTAAATTAACAGAATTATGGACCTCATTTTGATAAAATTGAAAGTGGAATTCTTGGTCCAGTTGAAATAATTGGTAAAAATGGTGATGAGAGTATCATTAAGGATTTGTCTTCTCACAAATGGTCATATACGGTAGGTTTGAAAGGTATTAACAATAAATTATTTGATGAAAATTCAAAGTACAATAAAGGGAAATGGGACTCACATGATGTTCCAATCAATCGAATGATGACATGGTACAAGGTAACATTATATATGAAATCTCTTTTTTTTTTTATCAGTCGCTAATTTCTTATTTTCTAGTAGTGTTTGATTGTATTTTTTTTTTTTAAAATCGTGCTCGATGTAGACTACGTTCAAAGCTCCACTAGGAAATGCTCCAGTTGTTGTGGACATGCAAGGTTTGGGCAAAGGAACAGCATGGGTTAATGGAAAAAGTATAGGTCGTTATTGGCCTAGTTATTTAGCTGAGGGAAATTGCTCTCTCGATCCATGTGATTATCGTGGTCCATATTCTGCAGACAAATGTGCATCCAAATGTGGCGAGCCTACTCAAAGATGGTTCGTATATATACTTATTATTATAGATCGATCCTTCTTTATATATACTGACAGTGTAATGATATATAATTTGGTTTTTGTAGGTACCATGTTCCACGATCGTTCTTGTCTAGCGACGAGAATACATTGGTGTTGTTTGAAGAATTTGGTGGGAATCCATCACATGTAAAGTTTCAAACAATTGAAGTTGGAATGGCATGTGGAAGTGCTTATGAGAACAAAACAATGGAATTGTCATGCAATGGTAGTCGTATAAATGCTATTCGTTTTGCCAATTTTGGTGATACGGAAGGAAGTTGTGGATCGTTTGGCAAGGGAAGTTGTTCAAGTGAGGAAGATGTTGTTTCTCTTGTTGAAAAAGAATGTGTTGGAAAGGAGAAATGTTTGGTTCAAGCATCTGAGAGTGTGTTTGGAATGACCAATTGTGGTAATAAGGAGAAGAGACTTATTGTGGAGGCTGTGTGCTAGTTAAGAAGTTAGACTTGAACATTGTTCATATATTATGTTTTCTATCTAGTTATCTGCTAGTTACGTTTTTTGTTAAATAGTTTGTTTTAGGTTTCATTATGTAATGTCTAACTCTTGGTATGATATAATTAAGTTTCAGATTTAAAATTTTTGTTCTCAATGTTTTCATTTGAACCCTTTTCCAAAACTTATTTGCAGGATTTTATTTTATCCAATTTATGACGATTGTAAAATTTCTGTGTAAAAATGTTGGAGCAGGTCGTTCCTAAGGTTGGTCCTTAGTCTAATAGTTCGAGTCACATTTGTCTGCTTTGTAACTTGATCGAAGTCAAAGTTGACATAATAAAGTGGATGGCGTCAAATTTTATACATTTGACTTGAGAAAGACTGAAATACAAGATTTTTTTTTCCAGATGTGAGCTCACAAAAGAAGTAGTTTGTGTGGGAATCTAAATTTTTCTTCCGGTTGACTAAAGTGTCCTCAACTATGGCAGCAAATTTAGACGGAAACATAATTTGTTCAATGTGTTTAAATTTGTTAAGAAATATAACACTGCCCTTGAATAATATTTAAAATTTTCTTTAAATTCCCACACTCTCATTGCTTACCAATTTTAATATCTATTTTTATTATTATAGTATATTGAGTTACTCCCTCATCCCATATTAAACGAGGACTTTCCTTTATAGGATAATTGATCTTAAATATTTTATGTTATTTTTAAAAAAAAATGATACTTATAATATGATTATCTTATACAAAAGGATTTAAGATAAAATACCCCTTTAACCATTAATAAAGTTCCGCTTATAACTATTTGAATTAATAAAAAACTAAATTAGTAAAAACTATTTGAATTAGTGAAAAAACTAATATTCGTCTTCTATCTTTTAAGATCCAAAAGTCCCCCATGTCAATCTTATCTGTTGCTCTTATTTTCAAGAGCCCAAATTTTAATCCCGATAACCAACTTCATATATATAGATGATGGGTCGATCATATCCCCCTATGATTATTTTAATTTAAATGAATTAAACAACATTTACTACCTGATTTTACGCCTCCACTATTCGATTCACCTGTACAAAAAATCATTTCAAATAACCCACAAATGTAATTACTGAATTCCCTAATATTATTTAGGAATTAATTAGGCCGTTAGAAAGGAACATTATAAGTCAAAATTTTTTGACTTTAAGAGATATTTGAAGGTCAGCGACAATAATTTTGTACCAATTTGACGAACATTTTAGTTGGTTTTCCATAATACTTTTTTTTTAAATAAAAACATTTGCTGTTAGTTAATAATGCAACACGATACATGCAAACACATAACACTTGATTAATAATTAATAATATATAAAAACGAAAAAAAGGAAATTGATTTTAAGTGGATACAAGCTAAACTCAAATAAATTTTAATCTAGTCCAAATACAACCACGTATCAATAAGCAACATTCATTTAGTAGTAAAGTTGGAACAAAAGGTGTTTGAATTATCAAAATGACCACATTCTCGCACTATCAAACAAATCATCATGCAACACTACTTCACCATGATCTAAAGAAGAACATCCAAACTCCAAATCATCTCTAAAAAACACACTCTCCACAGCTGTTGATCTGCCGTGGTGGTGGTCATCAGCAGCTGCAGCAGACACTTCACTAACTCTAGTACTACGTGCATGTCTCGATGCCTCCACTTGAATTTCGGAAGGTGACAACAACTTATAATTATCACCATCACATGAAATAACCGGTGGATCGTCCGGGAAATTAATCATCGCGGACGGTCCACGTAAACAAACCACTGCTGCATCATAAGCTCTAGCCGCTTCTTCCGCGGTATCGTAAGAACCTAACCATATTCTGTCACGGCTTTTCGGTTGCCGTACTTCAGCTACCCATTTTCCCCATTTTCTCATACGAACACCCTTATAACGATCCCCTTTCACTTTTTTCTCTTTGTTTACTTTAGCCCTCACCATATTTAGATTATTATTAATTCGTATATAAGGGTAAATGGAATGATTATTTGTGTATATATATTTAGTAGAGAAGAAAACGTGGAATGGGAAATAAAAGGACACGTAAGTTTTGATTATTATTTAAGAGTTGAGTTAGTTGGACGGAAACATGTGTGTGCATATCGTGGCGTTTCGTTTTCATTTTTTCAAAGGATGATTTGACACGTGGGATAACCGACTAAATTTCGGCTGTATGAATAATAATATTGTTCACTGAACGTCCACCCATTTTCCTTAATCCCTTTTAAATTAAGGACCCAAATTTGAACATTTTATTTTAACCTCTCCGTCCAGTTTTATTTATTCAAAATAGTTACCAGTCAACATTATTTATTTAGTTTGAAAAATTAAGATATTGTTATAAAATCAAGCTCATATCAATATAAGTATAAAGAGAAAAAGATAAGATATAAAGATGAAGAAGAGAACCTTTTTTCTATTCACGTGTATATTACAATGGTGAATGATATCTCTATTTATAAGTAGAGAAATCAACCAAAAGATCACCATATTTAATGTCACATTAATAGATACATTGCTATCCCAAAAAGGTTCATATCACCTTGGGAATAAATATTCATGATAAGGATAAGTTTATGGTAAGCTTAATGGACAATCCACTTAGTTCAATGGATTTATAACACTCCCCTTTGAATGTCAATAGATAATGTGTCTCGTTAAAATCTTACTAGGAAAAACTCAGTGAAAAAAAATTCTATTGAAGGAAAAATTATACACATATCTTTTGATACGCATCATTTGTTGCCTCATTAAAAACCTTGCCAGAAAAACCCAATGGAAGAAAATCTCGGTCAAGAAAAAAAGAGTGCAACGTGTATCGTACTCCCCCTGATCAACACATCACTTAATTTCATGTGATGATGTCATCACTTCTCAAATATTGATAGTGTCTTTGTGATCAAATCACATTCACGAAGATGTTGTATGATCGAACTCATCCCGATATATCACTACAAAAGGAACCTCAATTACCAACAAAAAATTTCGTTGGTAAATTGATCAAATCGATTGACAAATTGAGTTACCAACCAAATGCCAACTTATATTAATCCGTTGCTAAAAAGCTCGTCGGTAAATATTACCAACCGATTTTAATTTGTTGGAAAACTTACCAACCAAAATCAGTTGGTAAACACCCAAAGATTGTTGTTACAAAACTTTGAAATACGGCCCTGAAATTTCCGTTGGTAAATTTACCAACTAATTTTTGGTTAGTATATCGTTAGTATCTTTACTAAGGAATTGAAAAGGAGTTAGCAATTTTTTTTCCTCATTTTTCGATTCATACATTGATAATTGGTTGGTAATTTTAGTAACAAAAAATTTGTGTTGGCAATTTGTCGATAAATTTTAAATACTTTTTTTATTTTTTTTTTGATTTTTCATCCGGTGTTCGATATTTACATTGGAGCCCGACTAAATCTGAATTCACGCCGGAGTGTCTCATATGGGGTGGTAAAGCACTCCAAGCAAAGATGATTATGGATCCAACGGGAATCGAACCTGAGACCTCTTGATTAAGGATGCATGACCCAAATTTGAACATTTTTTATTTTAACCTCTCCGTCCAGTTTTATTTATTTAAAAATAGTTATCAGTTCAACATTATTTATTCGGTTTGAAAAATTAAGATATAATTTAATATTTTATATTTTATTTTTAATTATTATTTACACTTTTCAAAAATTAATTTAACTAATTTATCAATTTATATTAGGTATAAAAAATTAATTTGATTTTTAAAGATTTTTTTTTTAATATTCAAAAACTATAAAAAAAAATTACTATAAATTTTATTTTTTTACCTATCAATATATCAATTATACAATAATAATTAAACTTATTATCATTTCACTCTAAGAAAGATAGGAGGAAGGTATTATCTATTTTATTCTTAGTAATTATTATTGATCTTATAATATTAAGATGGTTTATATATATCTAATAAAACTAATAGTAAAATTATCACTTCATTTATTGTTTATTAACGAATATGCCAAGCCAAACATCTGATTGAGGTGGCTGGAGGAAGTAGTATTATTTCTTGGATTGAAACAATTACTCCGTAATAATATAACTCTGGTACTAATTTTTTTACTTATATAATAGTAAATAAACATATTTATAACAGAATGATCTTCGTAAAAATTTCTTATAATCGTAATTTTTTTTTACTTATATAATATTAATAAATTAATTTATTTGCCATATAATTCATTGTAAATATAAAGTATTTTAATAAAATTGAGGACTAGAACTTGACCAAAAAATACAGATCCAATAAATATTATGAAGTACTACTTCCTTCCAACAAAAATTGTCTATTATGTTATTTTGATATGTCCAACAATATTTGTTTAATATATGAAATCAATTATAATTTTACACTTAGTTTAAATTTATCTTTATCATTAATTCTAGTAATTTTTTTATTATATTTTTCAAGACATTGAGTTATTATATGGAAAATTAACATCACACACATATTTAAGAGGATAAATATCAAGTTATAATTATACTTTTTAAAAATAAACTACTTATAGCATATTATTATCATCTTATAGCACATCAATTAATAATATATTAATTAAAAAATATATTATTAAATATAAACTATTTATAGCATATTATTATCAAGTTATAGCATATTAACTAATAATATATTAATTAAAAAAAATATTTTATTATTTAACTAATAATTATTATGTTTAAATAATTAGTTTTATTTATTCACTTACCTTTCATCAACAAATTATTATTTATTAATCAATTACCTATTAAACTTTTTAATATAAATAATAAACTATTAAATATTAATCAATTACCTTTTAAATTTTTTAATATAAATAATAAATTATTAAATATTAATCAATTACCTTTTAATGTTTATAATATAAATAATAAATTATTATTTATTAAATATTAATTAAACTTCATATTATATAGTTACCTTTTAAAAAACAAAATCTAGAAATTAGGAATTTTATTTTAAATAATTGATTAATATTTAATTATCCAATAACTACCCACCCCCATATCAACCAATACTCTTTTATCTTTCCCCAATACACTCAACCTCTCCCCACGCCTGAATTTATTGCATATTCCCCAAAAATCGCGCCTCAATCATCAATTCAAACAAAAAACGCAGCCACTTTGCCATCTTTCTCAAATCTGCATCTTCCCCAAAATTTCTCATATCAGTTCATCCTAAAACACAAACTAAAATCTCAGATCCGTTCCCCATGAATTTTATAGACAATGTCGAAGAAAGGTAGTGAAAATCTAAGGAAAAGTAAAAGATTGATCGATGAGGAAGACGACTTTCATGCTCCTTCATTCGATAAATTATCACAATCTCAAACTCACAAATCGAAGGGAAAAAAAAATAAAGAGGCAAAGAAAAGAGGCAAGAAGAGAAAAGGAAAAGAAATTGTAACATCGTCAGAATCCGATTCTGACTTTGTTGAAAAGACAAAATCGAAAAAATCAAAAGGAGTTGAAATTGGTCGTTCAACAACGAAGTCTTTCAAAAAAGATGCAGAGATTCAACAAAAAAATAAACAAAAAAAGTTGATAAGGTTAGTAAAAAGTTTATTTCAAACGACTTGATTTATATGCAAATAATATCCCTGAATATCAAAACAAGTTTCAATCAGAACCTCTCGAAATCAAATATGAGACAGATGTTCCTCAATAGCAAGAAAGTTCCAAGTATGTAATCTCTATATTATATCTAATTCTTATATTTAGTTAATATAAAAATTTTCTAATTTGATTTTTGTTACAGTGATTGTGGTCTGTACACCTCTCTTTTTGCTGAATATATCAGCAATGGTATTTTTGATTTCTTTAATATTGAAGTAGATGCAACATACCATCGTCAGAGGTATGCAACTTTACTTTGGCACTATGCAAAAACAAAGAATGAAGAGGGAGCAATAAGTGACAGTGGAGTTATGGGTACAGTTGCAATCAAGTATGGTGGACCTCGCACGCAAAAAGAACAAGTTATGGACACCACCATTATCCCACTCCAAGAACACGGAATAGGAAATGAAAAAATTTAAATGCACGTTTTGGATTCTTATTGAAATATTTATTATTTTAACAATATAACAATTTCTGTTATTTTTAATGTTTTTTATAATTATTAATTTCTGTTATTTTCAATGTTTTAAACATTATAACAATTTATGTTATTTTTAATGTTTTTTATAATATACAAGTTATAATAGCTTATTATTTTCAGTATATTTCAATGTATATTTTAAATGTATAAACATTGTATGAATTATAAATGTCATATTGATTTTGATAGATGTAACAGAAACCAATGATATATATATATAAACATTGTATGAATATTGTATGAACATTGTATGAATAACATATAGAACACTTTGTGAATGGCAGGACAGTACAATTTAAATTTATAATGTATAAAAATTGTATGAATTATGAATGACATATTGAACTTTGACATATGCAACAGAAACAAATGATATATATGAACATTGTATGAATACTGTATGAATATTGTATGAATACAACCTGAAGATTATTTGAATGGCAGTATAGTTTAATGTATATTTATTATGTATAAATATTGTATGAATTATGAATCCCATATTGAACTTGGATATATGTAACAGAAACAAATGGTACATATATGAACATTGTATGAATACTGTATGAATATTGTATGAATACAACCTGAAGATTATTTGAATGGCAGTATAGTTCAATGTATATTTATTATGTATAAATATTGTATGAATTATGAATGCCATATTGAACTTTGATATATGCAAAAGAAACAAATGATATATATGAACATTGTATGAATACTGTATGAACATTGTGTTAATACAACCTGAAGATCATATGAATGGCAGTATAGTTCAATTTATATTTATTATGTATAAATATTGTATCAATTATGAATGCCATATTGTACTTTGACATATGTAACAGAAACAAATGATACATATATGAAAATTGTATGAAAACTGTATGAATACCATAAATGTCAGTTATAACTACTGCATAAATAAAACAAAACGTGTTTCTAACATTCAAAACAACATAATAACAAAATTTAACATTACGAAATTATTATTTTTGCACAGGATAATTTGAACATGTCTTTTTATTGTGTCCAACCTGACGACATCTACTGCAAGTCATCTTCGTCCTTTTGAATTTTACGTCAGCGAACCCCTTCCATCTTTCAAGTTTTGGTCTACCCGCTGTTCTCTTTGGACCTGGTGGCAGCATTTTAGGCTCTGAAATATAACTTGGTATATCCCATGTACTCTCGCATGGTATTGGCTCGACAGGAATGGCATAAACATCTCTGAAATTCTTCAGGCTGTAAAAAGGAGAACAGAAATCTGATTCATGCAATTTTCTGTATCTGAGAACTGCAATTACATGACCACATGGTATTCTCATAATGTTGAAATCTCCCGCAACTGCACATCCTTGTGTTTAAGTTTACAATGTACTTCTTTGCTCCTTCAGCTACAGCATGTAGATCAACTGTTGAAGGTATCACCTAATTAAAAGTTAAAATGTGGATTGTTAATATACAATCAACTAAATATTGGTAAGTTAACACTGTTTTAAATGTAAAAAATAACAAACTAACAATTCATAATTAAAATAAATAAATCAAAACTAAAAACTAACCCGAATAATTCCACTTTCCACCATGTTTAATTAAAATTGACACAAAGTTATCCATCAGAAGTGAAATATGTAGCTATGAAAATAATCTTCAATTCTTGGGGGAAAAAATGAATTATACGTTGAAAGAAATTTGAAAATAATAGACAAATTTTGGAATGAAGAATAATTGTAATGCTAATCATTTATCTACCTTTAATTTAACTCAATAAAAAGTTAAACTCTTCAAATTCTCAGGCGTGCACATTCAATTAATGCAGTAATTATCACTTACAAAAGCCATTTAATTTATGTTGTCAGAATTCTTAGTCATTAAAATTAATTACTCATTATTACTTTATCCACTTAATTTTTAATAACAAATCCTTTTAATAAATTATAATTAACAATATAATTACTAATTAAATGCTATAGAGTGAGATATTAAATGCTACAAAATGAAATTGAAACTCTAATGCCGTAAGTTGATAATAATACTACATATTATGCTAGAGCTTAGTGAATTGAACCTCAATTGAGATTGATACTTGGGACAACAACGATAATTATAATCTACTAATAGCTTATTACGAAACCAAAGATATGCACACTTTTTTGACTCCTATATCCTGATGTGATATCCATCAATTGAACTTACTTTAGACTATAGAAAATGAACGAAGAATGCTAGATCATTAACTCGTAATAGGTATATACCTTTAAGAATAGGTATTTTCTACTTTTGCTTTTATATGTTGCATCCTTATAATTCAGGCTTTTGGGGATTATGTTTATGTGTCTAACACAACTTCGCTAAGGAAACTATGTTTGGTACAATTCTTACAATATATATATGTACGTGTTTAATTCCAACAACACTTGCACTCTTCTTTGAGTTTCTTTTCTTATTTGTGTTACTCTTTTCTTCATTTCATAAATAAAATCGTGCATTCTTTATTTGGTAATTTGAGATTTTCTTCTTTTTAGAAATTTGCCTTCTTGACTCCTATTTGGATTCAATTTTCTCTTTATTTATTTATTTTCTAATTCTTTTCTTTATTTCGTTACTTCTTTGTTCCTATTTTATTTATTTATTTTCTTTGTCGGTTTTTATTTTGTGTTTCTTTTCTTTTTTTGCTCCTATTTTTCTTATATAATTTAAGTTGTTCTTGTTCATGCACGTCACATATAAAGGGATCCGCTAATATGATAGTGTACACATAAAATATATAACAAGTTGTAAACTAAGTTCACTTTATCAAGCATTAAAATTATATTTATATTCTTCTTTTTCTCTGTAATGTTTTTTCCTTTTGATGATGAGAATAATGCATTATAAGTCAGAGCTACTCACACCATATAAAATTCATTATTCTTAGTCGAGAAGAATTGGCATTGGTGACACACTTAAAACTCAATTCACTTTATACCAATTTAATTTGTTTTTGCATTATTTTTAGGGTTGGACTTTTAAAAAAGGAAAAAATATGGGGTCATGAGCCTGTTTGACTTTTTAAAAACTTTGAGATATATTTGTAAATGTGGAGTCAAGGACTTATTTATTGTTTTTAAAACTTGGGAAAAAAATATAACACTACAAAATATATTATAATCCCAAACATTTTTTAAAATATTATACTCTGTTATAACTGTATTAATGTGGATGTCATTTCTAACTCACTTCAAAGTTTATCCGTAACTCTCTTTGAAGTTCATATACAACAAAAATGAATACTTTAATTCATGTAACTTTGAAGAGATATTTTGTACTATAAATAGGCGATGATTATTTTATTAAAGTGACAATTGAAAAGTATAGAAGAAAGATATAAGAAAACATTCTCCCACATATCTTGTCCATATATTTATTGTCTTAGATAATTTTATACTGCTAATATTTCACAACACATTATCAGCACGAGTCTCTAACCAATTAAGGTCTTTTTTTTTCCTAAACGTTAATCAATTTTTTTCCGAGTCAGATATACATTTATATTTTTATAACATATCTAATAGGACTTGCATAAATTTTTGATCTATAATTTAGTTAGTGATATATAACTTGATTTAGCTATTATTATGATTTTATTAGGCATAATAATTAATACGTTTCAGATTTATATTGTTATGATATTTATATGCTACTAATTTATGACATTAGTTAAAATAACTTGTAAGTATTTTCATACATTATGATTAGTATATTGGTGTGTGTCATAAAGAAGAATATTATTGTATTAAATATGACTTGAAACTCTTAAAAAATTGACATTAATATCTATTGAAACTAATAATAAATATTGTAGAACAATTAAAATTACATATTATATCTACTGTTTCAATACGTCACTAGTTTATATATTTTTGAGACATTCAATGTGCATACATATAACATATAATATATTATATAATATTATAAAACTTAAGAACTAATGAACAATGACAAGATGAAGAGAAGAAGAATATAAGACAATAGAAGAACAATGTATGCTAACTTTCTTTCTTTCAAGTGTATCAACATTATTCTCAATACCACTATTTATAGGATTACATTGAGGAATACCAAAGGATGTCATAAACATTACATTAAACCTTGAGAATTACTATCCATTATGGAGGAGATAAAGTTAGGAGTTATGCTCATCCATTTGACCACATTATCAACAACATTACTACCAATAAAGGATGAAATTAACCTAGGAGTTATGGTCATCCATTTGACCACATTATCAACAACATTACTACTCATAAAGAAGGGAATTAATCAAGGAGTTATGGTCATCCATTTAACACCAAAAATAATTTACAACACCCCCCCTTTGATGACCATTGATAGATAATATGCCTCGTTAAAATCTTACTAAGAAAAAACCCTGTGGGAAAAAATCTTAGTGAAGGACAAAAGAGTACACATATCTTGTTATACGCTTTATTTGCTGCCTTGTTAAAAACCTTGCCAGGAAAACCCATTGGGATAAAACCTAGGCCAAGGGAAAAAGAGTGCAGCGCGTGGTTTACTCCCCCTGTTCCAAACATTATTTAATTTCTTCGAGATGACGCATTCCAATCTTGGATACCAACTTTTCAAATGTTGAGAATGGTAATGCTTTAGTGAAAAGATCCGCCAAATTATCAACTGAGCGAATTTGTTGAACATTTATTTCACCTTTCTTCTCAAGATCATGAGTGAAAAAGAACTTTGGTGAAATGTGTTTTGTTCTATCTCCTTTAATGTTTTCTCCCTTTAGCTGAGCTATACATGCAGCATTGTCTTCGTACAATGTAGTTGGAATATCTTTTTTGAAAGGAAAACCACACATTTCTTGAATATGTTGAGTTATTGATCTCAACCAAACACACTCTCGACTTGCTTCATGGATGACGATTATTTCTGCATGATTTGAAGAAGTAGCAACTAATGTTTGCTTCATTGAACGCCAAGATATAGCTGTGCCTCCATATGTAAATAAATAGCATGTCTGAGATCGAGCTTTATGTAGATCAGACAAATATCCAGCATCTGCATAACCAATCATTTCTGACTTGGATTCATTAGAATAAAATAATCCCATATCAATGGTTCCTTGAAGATATCTGAGCATGTTTGACTCCATTCCAGTGTCTCTTTGTAGGGGCCGAGCTGAATCTTACCAATAAACTTACTGCAAAACAAATATCTGGTCGAGTATTATTAGCAAGATACATTAGTGCCCCAATAGCACTAAGATATGGAGTTTCTTCACCAAGAAGCTCTTCACCATTTTCTTGAGGTCGAAATGGATCTTTATGTATGTCAAGCGATCTCAGAACCATCGGGGTACTCAATGAATGTGATTTATCCATGTAAAATCGCTTTAAAACCTTTTCTGTGTATGTTGATTGATGGGCAAATATTCCATTTTTCAAATGCTCAATCTGTAGGCCAAGACAAAATTTTGTCTTACCAAGACCTTTCATTTCAAATTCTTTCGTTAAACACTTAACAACTTTTGAAAGCCCATTAGGAGTGCCAATGATATTTAAATAATCAACATACACAACTATTATAATAAAATCAGATCCAGACCTTTTTATAAAAACACAAGGACAAATAGAGTCATTTTTGTACCCTTCCTTTAGCAAAAATTGGCTAAGACGATTGTACCACATCCGTCCTGATTGTTTTAATCCATATAAGGATTTTTGAAGCCTTATAGAACAACTTTCTTGCGAATTTTTATATGCTTCAGGCACATTGAATGCTTCAGGAACTTTCATAAAAATATTGTGGTCCAATGAGCCATATAAATAGGCTTTGACAACATCCATTAGACGCATTTCAAGCTTTTCATGAACTGCCAGATTGATTAGATACCTGAAGGTAATTGCATCCACTACAGGAGAATATGTCTCCACATAATCAATACCAGGCCTTTGCGAAAAACCTTGTGCTACAAGTCGTGCTTTATATCTTACAACTTCACCTTTTTTATTTCGTTTTTGCACAAAAACCCATTTGTACCCCACTGACTTGACACTTTCAGGTGTTCAGACTATTGGTCCAAAAACTTCACGTTTTTCAAGTGAAGTCAATTCTGCTTGAATTGCCTCCTTCCATTTTGGGCAATCATTTCTCTGTCTGCATTCATTGACAGATTTTGGTTCAAAATCCTCACCTTGTTGCATCATTTCAACAACAATATTATAGGCAAAAATATTGTCCGCCACAATATTATTTCGATTTCACCTTTTTCTCGTTGAGACATAACTTATTGAGATTTCTTCGTTCTCATTATTTTCAGTTGTTTGGACCTTCTCAGTGGTCTTGTCATGTGTTATGTCCCGGAGCTCTTCTTGAGCAATTTCCTCCACGATATGATCTTCATGATCATTTGTTCCTTTTCTTTTTTGAGGATTTTTATCCTTTGAATCAATTGGCCTACCACGTTTTAAACGTGGTTTAGAGTCATTTGCTTTAATAACTTGTCCTATTGGGACATCAACTCGAACTGGAGCATTTGCACCTGAAACATAAGATTTAGTAACCCTTGAAAGGTTAGTAAATGCATCTGGCAGTTGATTTGCAACATTTGCAAATAAATCATCTTTTTAACCTCTTGCTCACATTGATTTGTTCGAGGATTCAAATGAGATAGAGATAATGAATTCCAATCTATCTCTTTTTCCAGCTGTTTATGTTCTCCCCCTAATGTTGGGTATACTGATTCATCAAAATGACAATCAGCAAACCTTGTCGTAAATATATCTCCTGTCATATGTTCCAAATATTTAATAATAGAAGGAGGTTCATACCCAACATACACTCTCAACCTTCTTTGGAAACCCATCTTTGTGCGTAGCGGTAGGGCAATTGGAACGTATACCCCGCACCCAAAAATTCTAAGATGGGAAATATTTGGCTCATGACCAAAAGCCAACTGTAATGGGGAGAATTCATGATAACTAGTTGGCCTTATTCGCACCAATGCTGCTGCATGCAAAATAGCATGTCCCCATATTGAAACAGACAACTTTATCCTCATTAACAATGGTCTAGCTATCAATTGGAGACGCTTAATCAAAGATTCTGCTAGACCATTTTGAGTATGAACATGAGCAACTGGATGTTCAATTGTTATCCCCGTGGACAAACAATAATCATTAAAGGCCTGCGATGTAAACTCACCAGCATTATCAACACGAATTGTCTTTATTGCATAATCTGAAAATTGTGCTCTAAATCTTATTATTTGAGCTAACAACCTCGCAAAAGCCATATTGCGAGTTGATAATAAGCACACATGTGACCATCTTGTTGATTCATCTATCAAGACCATATAATATTTAAATGACCCACATGGAGGGTGAAGGCCCACATATATCACCCTGTATACATTTCAGAAATGCAGGGGATTCAATCCCAACCTTAGCTGCTGATGGTTTGATAACCAACTTTCTTTGAGAACAAGAAGCACAAGAGAATTTCTTTGATTGAAGAATTTTCTGATTCTTCAAAGTATGCCCATGTGAATTTTCAATAATTTTGCGTATCATATTATAATCGGGATGGACCAACCGGTCATGCCAAATGATAAAATCATTAGGATTAGTAAACCCTTTGTTTACTATGACATGTGATTCAACCATACTAATATTTGTATGGTACAATCCAGAAGAAAATGCGGGTAATTTTTCATGCACATATTTTTGCCCCAATTTTATTGTAGTAATATAAAGGTATTCAATCTTTCCTTCATTGGTAGTCTCAACATGATAGCCATTTTGGCGAATAACCTTGAAACTTAATAAGTTTCTTTGAGACTTACTACAATACAATGCATTTTTAATATTTAATATTGTTCCCCCAGGTAGTAGTAAGGCCGCTCTTTCACAGCCCTCAATTAATTTTGCACTACCAGATATTGTATTAACATAAGCCTTTTTCATAATCAAATTAGAGAAATATTTTCTATCTCTTAAAATAGTGTGAGTTGTGACACTATCAAGAAAACACATTTCTCCATTTCTCATCTTGAACCAATTGAAGATTGGAAAATTTTATTTATCTTCTTAAAATAAAAGTACATCAATATGAAAAATCAATAACTTTGTAAGAAAATAAAATTACTTATTTTTCTGAATGTAAAAATAACATAAGCAAAAACATAACAATTAAAAGCACATAAATAAAACAACATAATTATTTTCCCCAATCAAATAATCAAACATTAGTTTTGATCTCCAAAGAAGTCTTCAACTTTCAAATGAGTAATATCATCAAGATCATCAAAATCATCATCTTTTAAAGCCAAATTTGCTTCAATATTGTCATCATATTTTTGTGAAGGCCCTGCCTCGGCATCATTTTTACAAGTCAAGTGTGATTCCACCCGAGCATTAGAAGAAGATGCACCATTTTTATTTCCTTTTCTTTTCAAAGAATCTTGATAAAGCCTAACAAAATGCTCAGCTGCTCGGCATTCATTTTTCCAATGCCCTTTCATGCCACAACGATGACAATTGCCTCTTGAGGATTGCTTTGAGAACCCATATTGTTCTCCCTTTTGTGGCGATCACCACCACGACGATTATTATATCGTCTCTGCCATTGTCACGTTCACGCACATTATTTTGACTTTGATTTTTATTTTGTCTTCTTTCAGAGTGATTATGTGCTTCAACCTCATTTGCTTCCGGTAACAGAGCAGTTTCCGTAGGACGGGCCTCATGATTTTTCAATAAAAGAGTATTATGTTGCTTAGCCACAAGAAGGCATGAGATCAACTCAGAATACTTTTTGAATCCCCTATCACGGTATTGCTGCTGTAATACCAATTTGAGGCATGAAAAGTTGTGAGAGTTTTTTCTAACATGTCCTCATCTTTTATATCTTCCCCACATAATTTCAATTGGGAAGTAATTTTGTATACAACAAAATTATATTCACATGTAGTTTTAAAATCTTGTAATCGTAAGTGAATTCATTCATAACGAGCCCTTGGCAATACCGTTGCCTTAAGGTGGTCATACCTTTCCTTCAAACCAGTCCACAATTCAAGTGGATCTTTCACCGTAAGGTACTTAACCTTCAATCCTTCATCCAGATGATGACGAAGGAAAATCATTGCCTTCACTTTGTCCTGACTCAACGCTGTATTAACCTTTGTAATAGTGGCACCAAGACCTCTAGCGTCAAGGTGAATTTCAGCGTCGAGTACCCATGACAAGTAATTATTTCCAGAAATGTCAAGTGCCACAAACTCAAGCTTTGATAAATTCGACATGATTACTATCATAGAAAATAATTATATTAGAGTAAAATAGACAATGAGTAAATAAGTAAGTAGCAAAACCTTTTTTTTTTATCAAAGTAAGATTAGCATATAATCTAAATTAATATGCCTCACAAGTAACAAAAATAACTTTTAGTAAACTTGTTAGATAAAGTCTTTTCATTAAAAAAATAATTAATAATATAGATAATTTTAACATTAGATATAAATGGATACCTCACAAGAAATGTTGTTCAACCTTGAAACTTCGTGCTGATAACGTATTATAAAACTTAAGAACTAATGAACAATGACAAGATGAAGAGAAGAAGAATATAAGACAATAGAAAAACAATGTATGCTAACTTTCTTTCTTTCAAGTGTATCAACATTATTCTCAATACCACTATTTATAGGATTACATTGAGGAATACCAAAGGGTGTCATAAACATTACATTAAACCTTGAGAATTACTACCCATTATGGAGGAAATAAAATTAGGAGTTATGCTCATCCATTTGAACACATTATCAACAACATTACTACAAATAAACGATGAAATTAACCTAGGAGTTATGGTCATCTATTTGACCACATTATCAACAACATTACTACTCATAAAGAAGGGAATTAATCAAGGAGTTATGGTCATCCATTTAACCACAAAAATGATTTACAAAATATAATCATATTATACTTTATCATTTCAACATTATTTACCATTCATTATAAAGAAAGCAATATCATAATATTAACTCAATTATTTTATGATAGTTTCCATCATATTGAATTAGTCAAAGCTTGAATTTGTGGCATTTGACATTTCTGGAAAAAAATTTATTTGTCATGGGTACTTGATGCTGAAATTCACCTTACCGCTAACGGTCTTGGTGATAGTATAATCGAATGAAATACGACATCAAGTTAGGATAAAGCGAAAGCTATAATTTTCTTCGTCATCATCTTGATGAAAGCCTAATACCTAACGGTGAAAGATCCACTTAAATTGTGGATATGTTTGAAAGGGAGGTATGACCACCTCAAGGAAACGATATTGCCAAGTGCTCGTTGTGAGTGAATGCACTTACGGTTTCAAGATTATAAAATCGTAATTGAGTATAACTCTACTGTATTTAGAATAACTTCCCAATTAAAATTATGTGGATAAACAATAAAAGATGAGGACATGTTAGAAAAGACATCAACTACTTTCCATGCCTCTAATATGATATTACAACATCAATATCGTGAAAAATATTTTCAAAAATACTCTGAACTGATTTCATGTGAGCAACATAATGACCTTTTAATAAAAAATCATGAAGTCCGTCCCGCTAGAAGTGCTCCATTATCGGAGGCACACGCGATTGATGCACACGACCAATCTGGAGTAAGAAACAATAATCGGGCCCATGATAATGTGTGCGGGCGTGGCAAAGGCAAAAGATGATATCATAATCGTCGAGGTGGTGGTCATAACAAAAGAGAGAACAATATAGGTTCTCAAAATAATCCTTCTAAAGAAAAGGGCGATCACTGTCATCGTTGTGGCCGTAAAGGTCATTGGAAAAATGAATGTTGGGCAACTGAGCATTTTGTCAGGTTGTATCAAAATTCCTTTAAAAGGAAAGAAAATAAAGATGGTGCCTCATCTTCTAATGCCCGAGTAGAGTCACATATAACTCTCAAAGATGATGTTCAGATAAGATCTTCTCAAAAATATAATGAGAATGTTGAGGCAAACTTAGCATTGAAAGATGATGCTTTTGATGGGTTCGATGATATTACTCATCTGGAAGCTGAGGACTTCTTTAGGGATCATAACTGAGATTGATAATTGAGCTAGTAAATGAATAATATTTTAATATATTTTTAATGTCTTAATTAGAGTTTATGTACTTAAGATTTTTTTTGTTAAATTTCATACTTCTTATTATGTATTTTTATTCTTCTAAAGATAAATAAAATTTTTCAATCTTCAGTTGAATCCAAGATGAGTAGTGGAGATATGTGTCTTTCGGACAGTGCCACAATTCATGCGATACTAAGAGAAATAAATATTTATCTCCTTTGGTAATGAAAAAGACATATGTTAATAAAATATCCGGTAGTACAAAAGTGATTGAGGGCACTGGAAGAGCGACCTTATTACTACCTGGAAGAACATTATTCATAACTGATAATGCATTGTATTGTAGTAAGTCTCATAAAAACTTGTTAAGTTTCAAGGTTATTCGTCAAAATGACTATCATGTTGAGACTGCGAATGAAGGAAAGATGCAATACCTTCATATTACTACAATAAATGCGGATAGGAAAATTGTGCACGAAAAATTTCCAGCACTTTCTTTTGGGTTGTTCCATACAAATATTGATACAGTTGAATCACATGTCGTAGTAAACAAAAGATTTACTAATTCTAATGATTTTATCCTTTGGCATGACCGGTTGGGTCATCCCGATTATAATATGATGCGCAAAGTAATTGAGAATTCACATGGTCATACTTTGAATAACCAAAATATTCTTCAATCAAAGGAATTATCTTGTGCTGCTTGTTCACAAGGAAAGTTGGTTATCAAACCATCAGTGGCTAAAGTTGGGATGAAATTTCCTGCATTTCTGGAACGGATACATGGTGATATATGTGGACCTATTCACCGTACATGTGGACCATTTAAATATTATATGGTCTTGATAGATGCATCTACAAGATGGTCTCATGTTTGCTTATTATCAACTTGTAATATGAATTTTACGAGGTTGTTGACTCAAATAATAAGATTAAAAACACAATTTCCAGATTATGCAATAAAATCAATTCATCTTGATAATGTTGGTGAGTTTACATCTCAAGCATTTAATGATTATTGTTTGTCTACTGGAATAACAATTGAAAATCCTGTTGCACATGTTCAAACTCAAAATGATTTAGCAGAGTCATTAATTAAACGTCTTCAATTGATAGCTAGACCATTGTTGATGAGGAAAAAGTTGTCTGTTAGAGTTTGGGGGATGCTATTTGCTTGCAGCGACATTTGTGCGCATAAGTCCAACCATTTATCATGACATCTCACCATTACAATTGATTTTTGGTCAGGAGCCAAACATTTTCTATCTTAGAATTTTTTATTGTGCGGTATATGTTCCAATTGCTCTACCAGAACACATAAAGATTGGTCCCCAAAGAAGATTGTGATATATTTTGGGTATGAATATCGTTCTATTATAAAATATTTGGAACCTAGAACTGGAGATATATTTACGGCAAGGTTTGTTGATTGTCATTTTGATGAATCAATATACCCAACATTAGGAGGAAACAAAAGCAATTGGTATATGAGATAGATTGAAATTCATTTTCACTGTCTCATTTAGACCCTCGAACAAATCAATGTGAGCAAAAACTTCAAAAGATAATTTACTTGCAGAATATTTTAAATCAACTGCCGGATGCTATGTGATGATACATCGTCTCATTCATGCTGCCAGAAATGTCCTATACCTTGTTGTGGTATAGAAAACCTCAACTAAGTGGATCCAGTAAGATATGCTTAAAAGAAATAAGGAATCATATGAAAAGTATGATTCTTCACCCGTGTTAGCATACATGGTTTAAGAGGATTTTGAGTTGTCTGAACTCATCCCCATATCGGTACTCAATACTACTCTCAATAATCTATAACACATGCTCATATGTTTTAAAACACAACTCTTCCTCAATTTGAGATAATTACTCAAAAGATCCTTTTAAAAGAGGCAATGGTCAATACTCATCATAAACTCATTTTAAACTCGATGTTTCTTTCTTTTTAATGTGAAAATATTTACATACTTGGGAATCTTTAGTTCCCTTATACTCATTTTGAAAAAAGAAACTCAACTCTTCTAATTCTAATACTCACTTACTCAAGTCTTAAAACAAGTTATGGAAAGTGTAAAGACTTCTAAAAATAACTTAAAAGGACGCTTTTGAACCTTCCTCTTAAATTTACCATCATTTGAAGATGCGAATTTAGGAGTTATGATTAAGATATTCTGGATCTCTCAATGATTAATGAAGCATTAGATATTTATTATTAAGAAGAGAGCGAAGACACAATTTAAAATTATGCACACAAAACGAAGAACACAGAAGAACGGGGCCTGACAGAGCAGCCCGCTAGGCTCCAAACTACTGAAGGGGTGCACTGCTGGCGCAGCGCGCCAGGCTACAAACTATTTTTCAGTAGTTTGGGTGCACTGCTGGCGTGACACCCCACCCCCAACTAGATTTTTGACGATTTTTTCTTGCTCAATTTAAGGCCGAACTCATCTAGAATCGAATGATTCCCTCCACAATCGTTTGGATTCATAAACCCGACACAATTAATCAAAAACTCACTTGAATTCCATCAAGAACAACACTCATTCACAAAACCCTCAACTTAAGAACTCAATAAAACTCCATCTGAATGAAGCTAAACCTTCAAAGAACTTCGAATTCAAATTCAATCAACTTTAACAACGAATTTATGGATGGGTTCGCATGATTGGCGTGAGGGCGAACAAATTCAACATTATGAAAGCTTACATACGTCGAAGAATACTTGTTTTGGCGAAATCCCTAAGTTCTTGAAAGAACACTTGAAACTCTTCTCCTTTCTCCTCTTAAACTTGATCTGAAATCCCTAAACGCTTTTGGAATGTCTAAATTTTGACTTAGTCTGATTAGACCCCTCAACTTGAGTGGGTAAAATCAAGGTATATAGGCCTTTAGTGGTAAGGAAAAGATTAAAATACCCTTTCTTAAAACGAATGAAATTGCTTAACTAGAGAGGTTACACTCAAACAGGTATAACTCCTTTATCTAGGCTTGAAATAATGCAAAAAAGTTGGCGGCGTTGGAAAAAGGACTCAAATTCTTTGATTTGATACCTATTGGGCCACCTAATTCATTATGTGCTAAAAGTTATGGTTGTTTGAAATTGACCTAAAACTCACAATTGAAGAGTAAATTGTACGAATCTCAATTTAGCTCTTTCAAAGCCCGAGGTGTTGGAATATTTTTAGACATCTTATTTCTTTTGAGTTCTTCTTTTAGATAAGTGTCAAACACACATTTAAACTATTCCTTTTTTTAGTTTCATATCTAAGTTAACGAGAGTGTGAATTTCATACATAAACTATCACTTATTAGTTTGAGAAACACACCTGAATGATATTTGTATTACAGAGTCTCTCTTTTATTTGGAAAAACCTTGACATATGACATTCGGCATTGATAAAATATTCCACTTGACAAAAAATAAATAATAAAGTATTAATATCAATTAAAAATTAAAGATTGACTTATTACTGTCTCAAAAAAAATGATTTAAAAAAAATAAATCTGAATTATTTTTCTCACCTCACTCCACTACCTCCTCCTGATATCCTCTCCCCCTCCCCTTCCCCCACAATCCCCTGCCTTTTATTTTTATATAATTACTTTTATAAATATGTGCATATATTTTTAAAAATTTTTCTACTTGTGTACAAAATATAACATAAATAAAAAAAATTATTTTAAGAAAGTCTTTCGGTGGCAAGTAAAAAATATTTGGTTAAATTACGTGGTTAATCAAACTTATTCTACTTAATTACTCATCATAGCTATAGTTTACTATATTTACCACACGCGACTAACAATATACATTAATTACGTGGACCAACTTCGAGTTTGTATAATTAGTCACATTTGTATATGTATAATTTGCCAAAATATACAAATACATATGTATAATATACAATTATCTAACTGATATACATATACAATTCACCTCTGTCCCACTCTCTGTCCTCTCTCCTCCCTCTCCCAATCTCGCTTGTCTCTCTCCTCATTCTCCCAATCTCTTTTGTCATGTATACAAATGCATATGTATAATATACAATTATCTAACCAATATACATATACAATTCACCGTTCTCCCTCTCTACCCTCTGGCGCTCGCCTATCTCCTCACTCTCCCAATCTCGCTCGCCCCTCTCCTCCCTCTCTGAATCTTGTTTGCCATATATACAAATACATATGTATAATATACAATTATCTAACCAATATACATATACAATTCACCTTTCTCCCACTCTTTTCCCTTTCTCTCGCCTCTTTCCTCTATCCCTGTCTCACTTGCCTCTCTCCTCCCTATAACATGTAGCTACGAATTGTAATTATCAAACTATAACTATGGAGAGTAATTAGGCTATTTTTGAGTTGTTGTATGTGAAAGTTCCTCATAATATTTTCTATATACACATAGTTAACACAAACTGAAAAAAAAAAATTGGAAGCGGAGGGGGGGGGGATGAAGTAAAAAAAAACTAATTACTTTCATAAAAGAAATTGAAACAAAAATGAAACTAAGAAAATGGGAGGGGGGGAGGGAGGGGGGGGGATACGGTGAAGAGGAAGTGATGGAGTGGGATACGAAAAATATTTTACTTTTGATTTTATATTAAGATTATTTTTTGGGAGAATAATTTGTAAATATCGTTAATATTAATTAATACTAATAATTTATTTATAGGAGAAATTAACTCGATCCCTATAAATTAAAATTTGTATCTTTTTCCGAAATATAGTCATTTACTTTATTATAAATATTTTAATAACATTTTTTGTGATTTCATTATTATCATAAGCAATTATTTAAGTATCAAAGAATTCAATATTTGATCATCATAATCTAAGTGCTCTATCTTCAAATATAAATTCAATACAATTGTTATGTTTAAACAAATCGAATTTAGGGGTAAATAGTATCCAGCCACTTCAACATTCAAACGATCTTCAAATAGTATCCTACCACTAGTAGAAGTGGTTGAAACATCACATCCCCTTCCAAATAATTGTTATGCAAAACAAAATGCGTACAATAGGCCTTTAGTCTATACTTAGTGATGGCAAATGATTGGATTAAATCGGATTTGGATGTGTTGAATATAAATTGAGAAAAAATAATTTGGATTATAATCCATCAAAATATAATATGGACAAATATAGATTTGATCAAATATAATTTGGGTGAAATGATTCTACCCACTTCAATATTCAAATGATCTTCAAATAGTATCTTACCACTAGGAGAAGTGGTTGAAACATCACATTCCCTTCCAAATAATTGTTATGCAAAACACAACGCGTACAATAGGCCTTTAGCCTATACTTAGTGGTGGCAAATGGTTGGATTAGATCGGATTTGGATTGGTTGAATATAAATTAAGAAAAAATGGTTTGGATACAATCCATCCAAAATTAATATGGACAAATATGGATTTTATCAAATATGGTTTGGGCAAAATGGTTCTAGCCCATTTAAATAAAATTGTTTTTTTAAAAAGAATTTTTTACCCCTTCGTACAGGCACTCCACCCCCCTCCCCGGCCCCCTCTCCCTTCTACCAACCTATCCCCTAAAATTTTCTTGTTTTTCAAAAACAAAAAAAATTACCCCTCCCCCCACCTCCCTAAACCTTCCACCAACCTACGCCTAATTTTTTTTTGTTTTCCAAAAACAAAAAAATTCCATTTTTCAAAAAAAATTAAAATTTACCTCCCCCCCCTACCTTCCACCAACCGATTCCTAAATTTTTTTGTTTTCAGAAAATAAAAAAAAAAGTTTATTTCTCACTTATATGGGCTGAATATGAATTCTCATATTAACCCATTTGTCCATATTTGTATGAGTTTAAATAGGTTGAAGACTATATTAACCCATTAAGAAAATAAAAGAAAATATGAGCGGTCCATTTAATTTAATATGGGCAAAATAATTTCATTTCACTTATATGGGCTGAAATTGTCACCCCTACGTACACTAGACAATGTGGAAAAATCAGGTATATATTATCCTTATGCAATTTTAGATTATAGTATCTTGTTCGGTACTTTTTTCTAATCTATATAAACTAGTATTTGTTTAGTCATACACTTTAAGGTGCTAATACTATGGATTTTTAGATATTATCAATGCTATGATTTTAATACATGCATTAACATGATTAAAGACCCAATTGCCCCTCATATTCTCGTTTTAATATATTTTTTTCCCACCATAATAATGGAGGGTATCTTTGTAAATAATTATTTTATGCAATGCATGTAATTTTTAATGTATCAAACTAAACAACGAATATAAATAATTTATGTATAATTAATGCATGCATAACTAATATATGCATTGTTAATGCAAGCATAACTAATACACTCTATTTAACATTATTCTTATACGTTCTACAAAACGATCCTAAAAAGTCAGTCTATGAGCTCAATATTATAATTCTAAATATATTTATAGATATTTATTATTTTTTTAGAAAAAAATAATTATTAATATTTTTAAATAATTACGATAGAAAATGATAATAGACTAAAGTATCAAATCACAAGTGTATTCTTTTTAATTTTCATCTATAATTAATTAAATTAAGTTACATGTCATATTTATTAATGGCCCTAATATTTTTATTTTATTCCAGAATTTGCTCTTATATATTGATTGGTTATTCAATTTTCTTAAAAATAAATTACAATTATGCATTTGCTATTTGTGTCATCTCTTTTGTAAATATTAATCTACTTAAATTCATTTGCTTTCTCTAATTATAAATAAGTTATATGTTCAGAATTTTTAAAAAGAATACACGTGTGATTTGATACTATATTTTTACAACTCAAAATAATAAGTATATATTACAATTAGTTAAATTTTGATTTGATTAATTTTAAAGTATAAAATGTTTTACCATCAATTTATTTATTCCTTTTTAAATATCTGATCATTTTATTTATTATGTTTTAGCTTTTATGTTCCTTAATTAGATTACGTATATTTAATTACTGATTACACTTTTTAATTCGATTTATAATCATATTAGTTTCTTTTTATATTTTTAGACAATAAGTAAAAATATTAACGAATTATAATTTGATTTTAAAAATAATTTAAATTAAACTAATTATCTTCATCAGTAAACATGACAAATAGATTAAATTTCAAGGAACATCAGTATGAGTGATGTCTCTTGTGTCTGCTCATATAATAAATACATTCTACGTTAACTTTAGTCATGTTGTGTAATAAAACATTAGTTTATAATTGATGTCTCGTGTTTGCTCATATAAGAAATAAAAATATGCACTTAATTCATAGCTCCTAAAATAGTCTATTAACAATCTATTTTCAATAATTTACAAGTATATCGGCACTTTTTTTAAAAATGATATAAAATATAATCAACGCACACTATTATAGAAAACATTAAAACATTAGTTTTTTTTTTTTTTGGAATGTATTCAAATAACATTTTAAAAATAATAATATAATTATTTTTTTATATAGAGCACCAGATGATTACTGAGCAACTTATTATGCATTTAGTTTTATAAATTGTTTTTAATTAAGTTTACTGGGGAAAAGAAGGTGAAGAAAAAAAATCATAAAAAGGGTGAATGGAGAACTTAGAATGTATCAAAATAAGATCTTAAAATATATCAAAATGATGACTTTTAGATTTGAATGCAACTTTATGTCAAGGAGTGTAACCAATAAACTATATCTCTTTTTTGCCTGTAATTATGTATAAACTAAATCAAACACTTCCACAAGTATTTTAAGAATTTACGAAATACATGATAAATAAATTTAAAAAAGCTTACAAGTCAATTTGATCAATTTATATATTAAACTTACTCCAATTCTTTTTGGTCACTAAATGTGTTATCTTATTTAATCAATTGTAAGATTGTCATATCTCGGACTAGTCAATACACCCTAGGTATATTTAGACTATCTCCAATAATTGTATTAACTGAATTGGCTCATTGGTCTGATATTTTTTTCATGTTTCATCTATGATTATATAACAATATTGTTTATATTTTTCTTAATTATCTTTAAAATATTTACAAGATTCCGCTTCCGGTTTGCATTGGCAATACTAACATTCTTCATATAATAAAGAAAAAAGAGTAAAATTTTCCTTTGCTTATGGAAAGATAGTTAATATTATTATATGTCATACTATCGATCCATATATGCTTTAATGTTATAATAAGAATTGCTCAAATTTATCCTTTCTCCGTTAACCTCATTCATTTACAAAATCAAAATGGCATGCCAACTTCACATAAACCTTCTTCACTACTATCCAAAGTCATCAATTATTTGCTCAATGTTTCTTCTTGCAGGTTCTCTCTACAACTTTTTTGCTATGCTTTAATACAGCGTAGCACTTGCCAAGAATATCAAAGAGTTCAAAAATGACATATCAACTTAGTTTAAGAAAAGAACATATTATAGTTATGATTGAGGTTAAGTTAATGTTACAGATATTGCTTATTAGTCAAATACAGGAACGTTCAATGACACAATTATTTGAGGTAACATTGTTACGATTCAATCCATCGAGCCGCGTGGACACCTACTCTAACACATGAATAGGAGAATCCTTATCACCCAACTTAAATCATGCCATGCGGATATGTATTCAAAATTAAACTAAAAAAAACCTATTTATATATATTGAAATGTTTACAATTTGTCAAATAAAAATACCTTTGTAAAGAAAATACATTGATCCCTCCCCCACGGAACTGGTCCAAACAGGTACAAGAGCTTCTAGAGAGTACAAATTATGAAAGAAATAAAACACAACTATGACCATAAGTAAAGAAGAGTAGAAGCTCACATAGATCATTTTCGTTTTTACCTATGAAACATCAATAAATCCTACAATCAAACTATGTCAAGTGGCATATCCGCATATACTACAAGAAGACTGCAATATTTTACTAGGGATTACATACGAAAATTTGCAGGTAACCTGCAACTTTTCCTACAATATTTTTTTTATAAAAATACTTTCGTAGGTAATTATTACCTGCGAATATGAAAATCCCTTAGTAAATACATGGGGATTTGAATTTTGCAAGTAAACTACCTACGAATTTTCTGGCAAATAAATACAAAAAATATCCAAGAAAGTTTTGGTAAAAATTCGTGAAAAAGGGGAATTATCTATAATTTTTCTTTTGCAAAATTTCCAAGGAAATAATTTGTGAATATTCATCTTAATTTTTATTTATTTATTCAGTTTTAATTTCTGGATATACCAATTATTTTTAATAGTTTTTTCTCTGATTATTATCTTCTTATGTAATTCTTGTTATTTAATTTCACAATATCGGGTTAGATCAGATCGGTCCAATGGGCCTAGCACTTATTGACGGCTCTAGACATATACTGCAAAAATACTGCGGATATTTTGCTGGGGATTGCATACGAAAATTCGCAGATAACTTAGTTTCCTGCAACTTTTCCTAAAAAAACTTTTTTTTTTATGAAAATACCTTCGTAGGTAATTATTATCTGCGATTATGAAAATCCCTAGTAAATTACATGGGGATTTGAATTTTGCAAGTAAACTACCTGCGAATTTTCTGGCAAATAAATAAAAAAAATATCCAAAAAAGTTTTGGTAAAAATTCGTGAAAAAAGGGAATTATCTTATAAGTTTTCTTTTGCAAAATTTCCTAGGAAATAATTTGTGAATATTCATCTTAATGTTTTTTATTTAGTTTTAATTTTTGGATATACCAATTATTTTAAATAGTTTTGTCTCTTATTATTATCTTCTTATTGTTGTAAAAGTATATGGATGACATGTGGACCTCCTTGAAGAGTCATCCCTTGTTATATTAATATGATGACATGTGGAGTCACTCATGTTTGAGGTGTAACCACTTGGCCAAATGAATAGCTTATCAATGGCCAAGCGTTTAGTTTATATTTTCTTATTGGCTATAAGTAGTCATTGTGTTCTTCACAAAGGAATAAGAAAAAAAATTGGAATATATTATTATACTCTCTTTGTTTGTTCTTATTTTTAATTTACTTTATTAATATTAGTTTGTTAACTAGTTATTTCATAACACGTTATCAGCACGAGACTCTGCCAACTTGAGCTACTTTAAATAGGTAAAAAGGGTAAGAATTTTATTTTTCTAAAAAAAAAGTATTTCTAAACTTGAATTTGTTTCCTTGGATATATCGGGCAAATGATACTCATCCTGGATACTAGATGCTGAAATCCACTTGGATGCAATGGGTACGGTAGAAACCATCAAAGAAAATAATCAGGCATCCATTCAAGAACGTGCAAAAGTTATGATATTTCTCCGTCACCATCTTGACGAAGGGTTGAAAATGCAATATCTCACTATAAAAGATCCTCTTGTACTGTGGAAAAATTTAAAAGATAGATATGACCACCTTAAGTTGGTCATTCTACTACGGACGCGTCATGATTGGTTTAATATGAGATTATCTGACTTTAAAAGTATAACTGAATATAATTCTTTCATGTATAGAATTATATCACAGTTAAATTTATGTAGAAAAAATGTCATTGAACATGATAAGGTTGAGAAAACATACTTCACATTTCCTGCCTCGAGTATGCTCCTGCAGCAGCAATATCGAGGAATGAAATTTAAAAAATATTCTGAATTACTTTTACATCTTCTTATTGCTGAACGACATAACGACCTTTTGATAAAAAATTATGAAAGTCGACCTGTTGGTTCTATGCCACTCCATGAAGTGAATCAAACAAATTATTACCAACGAGAAAGAGGTCGTGGCTCCTATCGTGGTCGTGGCTCCGGTCATGATCGTGATCGTGATCGTAAAATAAATTATAATCATGATGGTAGTCTTGCACTAAAAAATGACCAACAGTATAAAAGGAAGGGTGAGAGACAAGAAGAGTGATACAAAAGAAAAATTCAGAAGGTGTATGCCATAGATGTGGAGGAATGGGGCACTGGTCGCGTACTTGCCGATCATCTAAGCGTCTGGTTCAGCTCTATCAAGCATCCTTGAAAAAGGGTGATAATAATCCAGAAGCAAACTTTATCTCTGAAGATAATGTTGAGCCCATGCATAAGATGAATAATAATGCAGAAGCAAATGTTGAGCCTATGTATCAGATGTAGCTGATTTCTTTGTATTCCCTGAAGGAAAAACGATCAGTGATGATCCCGCAATAATCTAGATAATTTTCCTTTTCTGTTTGTTTGTATTAGTTGGTATGTTTGTGTTTTTCTAATCCTTGTAAATAAAATAGCCCTGTTTAATATTAATATTTTACTTTGTTTATATCTGTTTTTGAAGAAAATATGGATATGCCCCAAACTTCGTTTGAATCAATGATCAATCATGAAGATATTTGTGTAATTAATAGTGGAATAACGCACGCTATATTCAAAGATGAGAAATAGTTCTGTTACTTGCTTAGAAGAAAAGGAAATGCTACTACAATTTCTGGTAATTCAAACTTAATAGAAGGCTCCGAAAGAGCTACTATATTCTTGCCTAAAGGGACAAAACTTGTTATAGAAGATGCATTGTTCTCTTCTAAATTCCCAAGAAACTTGTTAAGTTTTAAAGATATTCACCGAAATGGATATCATATTGAGATAATAAATCAAATGAATGTTGAATATCTTGACATTACCAAGATTGTCTCAACCCAAAATTATCTGTTGGAGAAATTATCAACTTTATCGTTTGACATATATTATGCAAAAATAAGTACAATTGAAGCACATTCTATCGTAAACCAGAAGTTTACTGAACTAGTTTTTTTTGCTTTGGCATGACCGAATGGGTCATCCTGGATCAATAATGTTGAGAAGAATCATTGAAAACTCAAATGGACATCCATTAAAGAAACTGAACATTCTTACCTGTGATGGATTTTCATGTGCTGCTTGTTATCAAGGAAAATTGATTACTAGGCTATCACCAATGAAGGTTAACATTGAATCCCCTTTATTTTTAGAACGTATACATGGGATATATGTGGACTTATTCACCCATCTAGTGAGTTGTTTAGATATTTTATGGTCCTAATAGATGCATCTGCAAGATGGTCTCATGTGTGCCTCTTATCATCCGCAACCTGGCGTTTGCAAAATTATTGGCACAAATAATACGATTAAGAGTGCAATTTCCAGATTATCCAATTAAGACAATTCGCCTTGATGATGCTGGAGAATTCCCATCTCAAGCTTTTAAAGATTATTGCTTATCAATAGGGATAAAAGTTGAACATCCGGTAGCTCATGTTCATACTCAAAATGGCCTTGCTGAGTCATTTATTAAGCGCTTACAATTGATAGCAAAACCTCTACTTATGGAAAGTAAGTTACACACTACTATTTGGTGTCATGCTATCTTACATGCATCATCACTTGTTCGTCTCAGACCGACTAATTATGATAAATATTCTCCGTCATAATTAGTATTTGGTCATGAACCAAATATTTCTTATCTACAAATTTTTGAATGTGCTGTATATGTGACTGTAGCACCCCCGCAATGCACTAAGATGGATCCCCAAAGAAGGTTAGACATATACGTTGGGTTTGGTTCACCCTCCATAATTCGCTACCTTGAGCCATTGACGGGAGATTTATTTACTGCAAGATTTGCAGATTGTTGATTCGATGAAACAAAATTTCCGCAATTAGGGAGAGAGAAAAAGGAACTTAAAAGTGAAATTGCATGAAAAGTTTCATCATTATCTCATTTCGATCCATGTTCCCATATGTGTGAACAAGAGATCCAGAAGATCATTCATTTGCAAAACATAACAAATAAAATGCCAGACACATTTAATGATTTGAAAAGGATAACAAAGTCACATACTCCTGCAGTAAATGTGTCCATCGGAATTGACATCCCAAAAGGACCATCTACAAGTGTCATGACTTCTGAATCACAAACAGGCCTGAATCATATAGTTCAAAACCTCGAGAAATGTGTTCAATCAGATTACAAAAGTCATTATATGGATTAAAACCCTTAGTGATTACTTGATAAATTATATAAACGATGTCATTTGTCTTTGCATTTTCATTAAGAAAATAACATTAGGGTTTGTTATTCTTGCAGTTTATGTTGATGACATTAATCTCATTGAAACTCCAGAAGAGGTCCAAAAGACAATTGAATATCTAAAGAAATAATTTGAGATGAAAGACCTTGGAAAGATAAAATTTTGTCTTGGTCTACAAATTGAACATTTAGCAGACGGAGTCTTCATCCTTTAATATGCCTATACTGAGAAAATCTTGAAATAATTTTACATGGACAAAACACATCCATTAAGTACTCCAATAATTCTATGATCACTTGAAGTGAGTAAAGATCCATTCCGACCTGAAGAAGAGAATGAGGAACCTCTTGATCCTGAAGTACCTTATATTAGTGAAATTGACGCACTTATGTATCTTGCTAATTCTACGAGACCTGACATAACATTTTCTGTTAATTTATTAGCAAGATTTAGTTCTTCTCCTATACGAAGACATTGGAATGGAGTTAAACATATATTCGATATCTAAAAGGGACTAGTGATATGAGTCTGTTTTATACTAACAAAGACAGTGCATATCTTATTGGTCATGCAGATGCATGTTATTTATCTGACCCATATAAAGCTCGATCTCAAACAGACAATCTGTTCACATACGGAGGTACCGCTATATCATGACGATCTACGAAGCAATCTATTGTCGCTACTTCTTCAAATCATGCTGAGATAATAGCCATTCATGAAGCAAGTAGAGAATGTGTATGGTTGAGATTAGTGATACATTTTATCAAAGAAAAATGTGATTTGAAATGTGATGTCAAGGTACCCACAGTGCTCTTTGAAGACAATTCTGCATGCATAGCTCAATTAAGAGGAGATTTCATAAAAGGAGATAGAACGAATCATATTTCACCGAAATTATTCTTTCCACATGATCTCCAGAAGAACGGTAATATTGATCTACAACAAATATGTTCAAGTGATAATCCAACAGATTTATTCACCAAATCTTTACCAGCCTCAACTCTTAAAAGATGGTACAAAAGATTGAAATGCGAAGAATTAAGCATTTGAATTGTGGTCTTTATCAGGGGGAGTAAAATACGTGTTGCACTCTTTTTTTCTTAGTCTAAGTTTTGTCCCACTGAGTTTTCCTAAAAAGGTTTTTAATGAGGTAGCAAATAAAACGTATCGTAAATGTCTATGTATATTTGTTTTCAACTTTTCATTTATATAGACATTCAAGGGGAGTGTTGTAAATATATATGGATGACATGTGGGCCATCCTTAAAGAGTCATCCCTTGTTATATTAATATGATGACATGTGGAGTCAGTCATGTTTGAGGTGTAACCACTTGGCCAAATGGATAGCTTATCAATGATCAAGTGTTTAGTTTATATTTTCTTAATGGCTATAAATAGTCATTGTGTTCTTCACAAAAAATAAGAAGAAAAATTTAAAATATATTATTATACTCTCTCTTTGTTTATTCTTATTTTTAATTTACTTTATTAATATTAATTTATTGACTAGTTATTTCATAACACTTATGTAATTCTTATTATTTTATTTAACAACACCGCCCCGCACCTCCACACACATGTTTAACACCCCTATATGTTGAACACAATTAGTTGCACAACCACAACCACTCACAAACCAAAACACATGTTCACAAACATTTATTCACTCGATTACTGAAATTTCTTACCATTAACTTTTTTTCTACCAATTATAAATGTTGAATTATTGATATATTCATCCGATGTGGTACAAAGATAGCAAGGGAATCATACCAAAAAAATTTCGTACTAATAAAAATATGACACAAATTTAAATAAACTTTTATGTATTTATACATGTTCTTTAATTAATCAAAAAGAGATTAATCTTTTAGAATATATATCTTGTAATAACAACATACCCAGAAAAATCTTACTTAGCGGGGTTTGGGGAGGATAGAGTGTACACACACCTTATCACTAGCTCGTAGAGGTAGAGAGGTTGTTTTCGAAAGACCCTCAACTCAAGTGTATCAAACCCAAATAAAAGAAGAATTGATCAATGAAAACATATAACTATTAATAAAAAAAATAGTGTAAAGTGTTAATGAAATGAATATAATTTAGGTATTTGGAAAAGTATCTATTTTTCAAAACTCTAAATAACGTGATGTTATTCCAACTTTTTATAAACATTTTAGCCTCATATACAATAGAAATTTCTCTACAAATGAAACTATAAAATGATAATTCAAATAATTTATAAGCTTAAAAGAAAATAAAGTTATTACCAATAATATTTGTGGTATTTATAATTTTAATTTAACTTTTAATAATTATATCTTAACATACTTAATTATAAATACTATTTACAAATAAATATCATTTAATAACTTACAATAAAGAAATTATTATTTTAATACTTGTAAAAAGGACTTATAAGATGGCTTTACAAATTACAAAAATAAATTATTTTGTTCATTTAATAAATTTTGTTATTGAATGACATAATTAAACTTTTTATTAATAATGTATGTAAATGGATTTTTATTTACTCAAAATGCCTTGACCTATTCAATATTAGACAATTTAATATTTTTTCAATAATATTAAACCAATATTAATAATATTTTGTGAAAGATATTTTTATTGGAAAAATAATTAGCCATGTAATTTTTATAATTTGTAATATTCAGATCCAAAAAATAATAAAAATCACATCATTGAAATTTAGATGGGATTAAATTATTTACATGAAAATAAAAAAGAATTAAAAAATGTGCATGGCATTTATACAAATAAAAAAGCACTAAATTAAATATGATAATTTTAATTGTTTCTTTTAGATCTTTTATTTCCAAACACATTTTTTTGGGTAATGTTCCAACTGTTGAAGGAAGCTTGACGACTGATGGAACACGTCGAAGGATCGAAGCAGATTGACGAGTTAGAGTTTGAGTCATACTAGGACTAGACTACTAAATCCTAAGTTATGTACACCTAAGCTACTGAATATTATAGGAATTGACTAGGATAAGGTATTTGATTTGTAATAGAATACTACTCATGTAATTATTTGTGTTGTAGTAGGATTCCTAATATAACAAGGATATGACTCTTCTCCTATATAAGGAGCTTGTAACTCAACATTATAATCATCAATACATCCTTGATTTCTCCATACTTTCGTGATATTTTTACATGGTATCAGAGCAATAAAGTTTTTCTGCTCTTTAACGTATTAGATAAAAATACAATTAAATTGTCAAACCGCTTTATTTCATAATCTTATTTCGTCCTGCTCCATTAAAATTAAGCCAACGAACTATCTTATATGGAGGACACGAAGACTCAGTTGATTCAAGTGGTGAGATTAACCTACCTCTTCACAGAATCACGTAAAGCGACATGTTCCACTTGACAGACTACTGAGAAAACTGTAATAGACGAGAAGGGTGCAAAAGACAACAACACTATTGATGACTGGGATGAGAAGGATGTGTTACTAAGGAGTTGGATTTCAGGCACCTTGACAGAAGAAAACGTGTACCTGATCGTCGTCTGCTCAACTTCCAAGGAGATGTTGGAATGCTTGAAAGAAGCGTATCTTCAAGTAACTAAAGATAAAGAGTTTCAGCTCAAGCAACAACTGTAAAGTGTGAAGCTAGGAACCAAAACAATTGATGAATACATTAAGGAATTTAAAGACATATGTGATGGTCTTGCAGCCATTCACAAGCCTGTAGATGAAGATAGCAAAGTGATTAGTTTTGCTAAAGGTCCTAAGTACAAGACCTTCAGGACTGTCATGTTAGGTAAGACACCATATCCTACTCTTAATCAGCTTGTTAACGCTCTCAGGGTTTTGATATGAGGGAGGATGAAGAAAAAGTGCCTCAACAAAATCATAACATGACATTCTCTGCCCAAAGAGGCAGAGGAAGAGAAAACTACTCTCAAAGAAGAGGAAACAATAACTTGAATTCAAAAGGAAGAGGCTTCAAGCCTGTTGGACAAGGAATATGTCCATATAACAGAAGAAACATACCAGGTCCTCAGAACAGTCCTTCAAGTGGAAGTAATGAAAGGGACAATTCTGATGCGTGTCAAATTTGTGGTAGGAATAATCATACTGCTCTTAAGTGTTTTTAAAGGTGGATTACTCTTACCAAGCCACAGATGAGCTACCACAAGCATTTACTGCTACTAATCTACAAAACACTACCGATGACACTTTGTATGTGGACTCAGGTGCAAGTAGCCATATGAAACATAACTCAGGTATCCTAACTGATCTTAAACACTAAAATGAACCACATAAAATTTGTTGGTAATGGATCAAAGTTAGACATAACACATGTTGAAAACATATCTGGAACAGGTCTAAAGTTAAAGGAAGTTTTTGTAGTTCCTAAGATCAATAAAAATTTAATCTCAGTTAGTAAGCTTGCAAAGGATAATCGTTGTGCTCTTGAATTTGATGAAACTAACTTTGTTATAAAGGACAGGAGGACAAGGACACTGCTGGTCAAAGAATCTAAAAGGAATGGACTCTATGTTTTGGAAGATAACAATCTCTATGCCTTGACTGCTGCACACAATTAGAACACGTCAAATAACATATGTCATACTAGATTGGGCCACCCTAGTTTGAAGTCTTTAAAAGTTTTGAGTAGTAATAGTTGCATCAATGTTAGTAGTTCGAATAAAATGCCTACTATTTGTTCTAGTTGTCAGTTGAGAAAGAGTTGTAAACTTTCTTTTGGTTTGAGAAATAAAATTGAGAAATAACCTTTATTGAAAATTCATTTTGACTTATAGGGACCTGCTCCTGTCGAATATTTCCAACATATGAAATATTATGTCATTTTTGTTGATGATCTCACAAGATATACATGGATTTATCCACTCGAAAAAAAATCTGAATTCTTTGAGGTCTTTCTAAAATTTCAGAAAATGGGGGGAAAATAATTTTCTAAAGAGATTAAGATTTTTCAGTGTGATGGAGGTGGTAAGTTTATCCAAACAGACTTCATTAAGCATTTGGAAGATCATGGCATTGTGAGATATATTTCATGTCCTAACATACCTAAATAAAATGAAGTTACAAAGAGAAAATATAGGCATATTGTGGAGACTGATTTAACTCTACAACTTCATGCTAACTTACCTTTGCTTCTATGGGTTGAGGCTTTCCTCGGTGCAGTATTCCTCATCAATAGATTGTCTTCATCCATCCTAAAGACAGTGACTTCATTTGTTAAGTTGTATGGGGAAAAACCTGATTACAACAGCCTAAAAGTGTTTGGGTGTAGATGTTTTCCATATATCAAGGGTAACAATAAGTTCAGTCTAAAGACCTATCTTTGTGTGTTCATAGGGTACATCAGCATACACAAATGATATAGATGTTATAGTCCCTCTACAAGGAGGGTTTACATATCCAGACATGTTGTGTTTGATGAAAACACATTACCCTATGTGTTTCCAAAGCAATCTCAGACTAATATTGATGTCTCACCTCACCTAGCTACTCTTGTTGAATCTTTCTCTAAAATGTAGGCATATGATAATTCTGATTCAAGGGAAGTAATGGCAGCTAGCTCACACATTATTAGTGATAATGCTGCTACACCTCATGTACAAATTGACGATGAGAGTATTATTGACCTCTCAAGCGCAGGATCATATGCTGAGGCATAGGTTGAAGGTGATAATACATACAGTAGTATTGAAACTCCAGCTGCAGATTTTGAATCTTCCAGTAACAGTAAAGAACATGTTGCTCTTACAGGTCCATCGAATGATCATCATCAAACAACCACTTTAGTTGATGTACACATTGACCATCAACCTGACAATGTTGCACTCCAGTCAAATACCTTGGTTGATGTACCATATGAGGTACTTTCTGCACCACAAGGACATCATATGATCACCAGGCACAAGGCAAAGAAAAAACACTTGTCACTTGTTGCTCGCAGCAGCACAGAAATTGTAAAAGAACCAAATACTACTAAGGAATCACTAAAATCACCTCATTGGTTTGCAACAATGCAGGAAGAAATTGATGCTTTACATACTAACAAGATATGGATTTTGGTGCCCAAATCTCCTGGTATAAACTTGGTTGGCTCAAAATGGGTGTCCAAGACAAAATTAAAAGCTGATGGGACAATAGATAGATACAAGGCAAGATTTGTGGCAAGGGGATTTCTCGATGCTTGAAGGGATATATTTTGAAGAAAGATTTAGTCCTGTGGTTAAAGCTACAACTATTAGGGTGGTTCTATCCATTGTTGTCAGTTCAAAGTGGGAAGTTAGACAACTAGATGTCAAAAATGCCTTTCTCCATGACTACTTACAAGAGGGGGTGTACATGAGTCAACCTCCTGGTTTTATTGATCCCAGTATCCTCAGCTTGTATGTCTACTTAAAAAGGCATAGTATGGTCTTAAACAAGCACCGAGAGTCTGGTTTGATAGGTTTAGCATGCATCTCTTACATCATGGTTTCATTTTTAGTAAGGATGACCCTTTCTTACTGTAAGACCCCAAAAATAATTTAGGGTGTCTAGAGCCTAACATGTTCTTCATAAGGTTCTAAGGTCCTAAAATGTTTTATAATATGGTATTGAGGCATTGTGTAAGGTTTGAGGTGATTTGGAAGTCAAACGTCATGGGATGACTTGTCACTTAAGGGGCCTTACGTGTTTTTATGTGCTTATGTGTGTGTAATGAGCTTATGAAGTCTTAAAATGAGTTATAATGATGTTTATAGGCAATATATGGAGTTTCATGAAGTTTGGAGGTCAAACGTCCAAGAACGTCTAAGACGTTCAAAAGTTAGCCCTTGAGACGTTCAAGTATGTCTTGATGGGGCCTAGCATGTTTGAACGTGTTTTATGTGTGAATTTTTGTGAAACTTGCATGGAAGGTCCTTGACTTTTCAATTTGCCTATTTACGTTGGAAACGTCCGGGTACGACTTCTCAAGGGCCCCGCAAAAGGACCCAAGAGCTGTCGAGACACTGCCTTGGCAGTGTCAATCGAAGAGCCAAACGACTCCCAGTTGGTTGACCAACAGCCTATTGGTGAGGTGTCGTCGATGGAAACTTATCCTGGGCAAGTCTCAACTAAAGAACAGCCCAAGGTTCAATCGAGTGAAGCCACAGACGACCCGTCGACGCAGGCCTGGTGCCACTGCCTAGCGACTGTTTTATTAAAGGGGTGAATGGGAAATTCACTCCATGTTCTAACCTGATCCTACTTGATTTATTTAGATATTTTTGGGTGTATATAAATGATCAAAAACGTGATCAACCCTTTCCCAATCCAATTCACACCAAATAAACTTTCCCTCTAAAACCAATTCTCCCTAGAAACCTCCATTGTTGGTGAAGCTCAAGAACAGATTGGAGCTTGGATTCCTATGGTTTCTTCATCAAGTTTTAAAGGTTTTCATGTAGATAAAGGTATGGTAATCCTTCATCTCTAAGTAATATTTCACTTGAAGAGTTAATCTCAAAGTTTTCGAAGAAGTTTCATGATCAAATCTCTTCTTCTTCAATCTAGCCATGGGTTCCTTGTAAAAACGTTTTTAATAATTTAATCATGATCAATTGATGATAATGTGATAGTTTTAACGTGAAAAACAATTCAATTGCATTATGAACCCATGTCCCTTCCCAACTCGATTTAGCCCTTGCATGGGCATTGTGATCATGGCTTGTTATTGATTGAATTGTGATTCTCTTCCGTTGAATTGTTCATGTTTACTGTTATTTAAGTATATTGACGTTGAATTGTTGATGGATGATCCAATTGGATCAATGTATAAAGATTTGAACAAAACTAGTCTATGATCTATGTATTCACTGTAAGTTTGGCTTCATGGTGATTGTTGTAAGATTTTGGATTATGTTAAGTTGCTTGTAGCTACTGTTTTAGGTTAATATCATGATTGAATTATGGATAGGAATCTCGTATGATCAAGGTAAAGAAAGATTGACATGAATTGATCTAGTTTCTTCTAGTCTATCAATTGATAATACTATGTATGTGATGTGATCTCGATTTTAGGTTAGACGAAGCATGATTCCTTTTGAATAATGATCTCTTTAGATACTGACTAAAATGTACATTATTGTCAAAATATGATTGATGATCAAGGGCTTAGGGAATTAGTAGTATTTCCTATTTCCTCTACTCTCTCTTGAATGAATAGTTTAGGGCCTATGTTGGTATCTTGATCTTGTAGGGCTTTAAGCATGATTTCATTATGTTAAGTGTCTGATTTGCTACTGCACTAGATTGATATTATCGATGAAATATGATCTATAATACATGCAATTGAAATTGGTTAATGGTCTATGTCCTTCTACATTCTAGCATGTTAATGATGTATTGTACTAGTTTGTAGCATGGCCTTGTAGTAGCTTATGCATGACTTCGTATATGATTATTATATTTTAGATATTTCCCTATACTTGAATTGTTGATGAAAGAATATTAATGGTCAATGATGACCAAAGGCTAAAGAATTGGTAAGGTTTGCTCTACTTTTCTACTTCTCTACTTCTCTATAGTAGTGTTGATGAAGCCTTGTATGGAATTATGTGGTATGATCCACTTATGGTGGTGATGTTTACTGTATTGTCATTATATATGTGTTTACTATGGTCTTGAAGGCAAATTGATGAATATATGAGTGTATGGTTGTGATGATCATACTATGTGAAGCTTATGCCTACTTTCCCTTTCTAGTTGTGATCTAGGTTGTATGACTATTATATAAGCATGTGTATATCTAAGTTAGGGTAAAGTGTAGATGCTGCCTTTGATGAGTTAAAACGATTAATAGTCCCTTACCTATGTACCCCTATGTGAATGCATGAATAGCAAAAGTAAGGAGTCTTAGGTGTAATATGAAGTTGGCTTGTCTCCTATGCTATTATGTGTTGTTTGGTCTATGTTTGGTTGTGAATTGTGGTCCTAAGAGGGTGGCTGCCTCAATGTGTTCTTGATATCCATTATGTGATCATATTGACTAATGTACACACACTCTCACTTTACATGCATGCTTACAAGTAGCATAGGTCATGGTGTCTAAATGAAAGGTAGTTCTCATGTCACTAGTGTCTATTACTATGCATGTTAAGATTATGTCTATGAAAGTATGATATGTGTTTTCTTAACTAGGATGACTTGATAGGTGTACTAGTATGGGCAAGGGTATGTGACCTTGCCTAAGCATTGCAAATGTGTGCCTTGATAGGATAGTTTCTAGTTTTGGTTTCTATGTGTATGAATATGAATGTATGAACATGTGTGGTTTTAATGTGTTTATGTGAAAGGAGTACTCACATATATGTATACACACACACATGAATGATGATCTAGTCAATAGAGGGGACTTGAAAGGTGTGCTCAAGTGTATCCTAAACTAGATAGTTCTAATGATATATGCTATGTCCATGTGAAAGAGTTTCTCACATGATTTAGGTTGATGAACTCTCATCTATGACCTATGAGCTAAGCGTATAGGGAGTCAATCTCCTAAAGCCTAATTTTATAAAAAGTAATTTAATAATGACTTTTCAATAAAGGAAACTTAGCTTAGCACCGAGTGAACTTGTAGATGAGGGGGTGGCACCTTCCCAAGGAGGGAATGTAGGATTCACTAACGGTCCTCACGGGGTGGATAGCCTCATGCCCCAAAAAGGGTGTTAGAGTGATATTTCCATGATGCCCCCAAGTTCCATAAACTATGCTTGAAACATAGGATCTATCAATGTGATATGACTTAGTATGCTAGCATGTGTTAATGTTCTACCTTGGCTAGGTAAAAACACCTTCCATTGGTGTAAGGCTCTACAACACCAAATTCCATGTTTAGCACCCATGGTCTTAGTGTCAGTTAAGCTAATAGTTTCCCTAAATTAAAATGGACAATGGAAGTAAATGACTAGGACCCTAACTAGGATGACTTAAGGGAGGTTACTTAGGATATGTGGAAGTAATGAACCCATCTAGATATTGCACAAGTAGCTCCTTAGGAAGTTCTAGGAAGGTGTTCTAATGTTTGTGATTATGATTATGTCTTTATGCATGGCATGGTAGTATTTGTTTATTTGTCATGAAGATGTGCATGGTATGAGTCTATGTGATGTGGTCTTATTCTTATATGCACTATGTGAGTCTTAATGACTATATGATGAAGATTGTTGACATGAATGTAGTTGTCTTCACTTACTTGTTGATGCATGAAATAGAATGTTAAGGTTTGTGATCTTATGATAGGTTTACTAAGTATGTGTGAGGTTATGGGGCTTTACATATACATTGCACTAGTAAAATTAGAATAGGATTATGAGTAAGTCTTATAATGCATTGATGTGAAGTGAAGTTAGTATATGTGTAAGTTGATGTAGCTTACTATAATATTCCTAAGGTCTTGACTTAAATGGGTCTATCATGTGCTATACTTCTATTATGATATGTGATTACTTGTGTAGGTTGTATATATGCTTTCTTTGTGGCCTAAGGTGAGGCATTGCACCAAATATCACTAGAGGGTTACTTGGGAGGTTAATGAGTAAAAGAAAAGATAGTTCACTGTAAAGCAAAAAGAAGCTCACTGTAAAGTGACCTTAAAAATGCCTTAAATTCTATATGTGATTTTATATGATGTTTGACCTTTGAATATGTCTATATGAAGTATGTGAATGATATAAATGCAATTGTATAAAGGTTTTATGAAGATTTACTCAAAGGCATGAAGTATGATTTCAAGAAAATGTCCCTTTTAAATGCATGTTTTTGCATGGTTGTCATACTTAGTGCATTCTTGTACTAACTCCATTCTTCTATACTTTTTACACAAAGTGTAGCTTATGGATGCTTAAAGGATGTCTTAAATGGTGAAGAGCTTGATAGATGATTCCCAAGCTCAAGGAAAGGAATCCTTAAGTCCAAGGATTCCTAATGTCATGTCTTTACTGTAAAGTTTTTAAATATTGCACTTATGTATTATGTTATAAGGGCCGTGTCCCTAAAGTACTCTTATGACGTTGAGTCTAGGATGACAAAGGAGACTAGAGTCTTTAACTATGTATAATGATATTTTATATATATATATATGAAGTAATGTTCTAGCATACGATGTGCTAAGAAAGTTTTAAATTTTTTGCTAAATTTACTATGACAAATGCGATGAATGATAACTATGGGCTTGTATAAGACCTCCGAGAGGTCAAGTACGCCATGTTACTTCTAGGGGGTGCTCCCCGGATGTTACACTTGCAAACTCATAAAGACAAAATATTTCTCTTGTTATATGTGGATGATATTATTGTCACAGGAATTAATCCATCTCATGTCTCAGAGTTGGTTCTACAACTTTGGAAGGAGTTTGCTATGAAAGATCTTGGACTTTTACATTTTTTCCTAGGAATTGAGGTGAAATATTTCGAAGGTGAAATTCACTTAAATCAAAGCAAGTATATTGTTGAGCTGTTGGCCAAGACAGAGATGACTTTGGCTAAGGCTGTAGTCACTCCTTTGGCTCAAAAACATGGTTTGCAAGAAGCTGTAGAAAGTCTTGTAGATACATCATTTTACAGAATGATAGTATGGATCCTTCAATATTTGACCTTCACAAGAACTGATACACTCATGTTGTGAATTTAGCAAACCAATTTATGCATGTTCAAACATTGAACATCTTTAAGGGGTAAAAAGGATTCTTAGGTACATCAAAGGTACTTGACACTTTGGACTCAGAATTATTTCACAATTACTAGGTTGTATGGCTACTCAGATGTTGATTAGGGAGGTTGTACCACAACTAGGAGATCAGTTACAGGCTATAACATCTACCTAAGTGCAAATTGTATTTCTTGGACCTTCAAGAAATAGACCACAATAACCTGAGCGAGTTCTGAAGCTGAGTATAGAGCACTAGCCTTCACTGCCGCAGAAATAACTTGGATTTTATATCTTCTTCATGACCTTGGAGTGTTCCTTTGATCTGTTCCTACGTTGTATTGTGATAATATGAGTGCCTTGTACATGAAACTTAATCCAGTTATGCATGCTAGAACCAAACATGTTGAAATGGACTATCATTTTGTTCGTGAGAAAGTGGCCAGGGGAAAACTTCTTACTCAGTTTGTGAAGTCTAAGGATCAGCTAGCTGATATTCATACCAAAGCCTTAACAAAACAGGTTTTATCTTTTTTTCGCGGCAAGCTAGGAGTTCCAGTTCCTCCACTCACAAGCTTGAAGGGAAGTGTTGAAGGAAGCTTGACGACTGATGGAACTCGTCGAAGGAACAAGTCCATCAAAGCAGGCTGACGAGTTAGAGTTAGAGTCATACTAGGACTAGACTACTAAGTCCTAAGTTATGTACAACTAAGCTATTGCATATTATAGGAGTCGACTAGGATAAGATATTTGACTTGTAATACAATACTACTCATGTAATTATTTGTGTTGTAGTAGGATTCCTAGTATAACTAGAATATGACTCTTCTTCTATATAAGGAGCTTGGAACTCAACCTTATAATCATCAATACATCCTTGATTTCTCCATACTTTCGTGAGATTTCTACACTAACACGTTATTAGAGTGAGAATTATTGTTATTTGGCAAGAAAATAAAAAGTTAGCATTTAATAATAAAATTCATTTTGTCATATAATTATATTTTTTTACATTATTTTACTTTTAATTCACTTAAATGTATTTTTAAGAAAACGTTCCTTGGTAAATCTCCAAATAAAAGGAGGAGCTAGATAAATTTTGAAGAAAAAAAATTCAATTAAAAATTAAAAAAATAAATAAAAATTTCAAGTTTACATATTTCCAATAAATCCCCATAAAAAATCTTTAACAAATTTGTAGCAGTAAAATTCTCAAGTAATTTTCTAAGTAAGAAAATTCTCAAGTAGATCCTCAATAAATAAATCCCCACAATGTTTGTAAAACTTGAATCCTCAGTAATACCACATATCAAAATATTCCTAGGTAAATTCCCATGTAAGTATCCCTAGCTTAATTTGCAAGTAACTTTACCTAGGGATTTTATTGCAAACTAACATGAATTTTTTTTTTGTTCATTTCTTGCAGATTTACTTATGAAAACAATATCTACAGATTAATTTCACCAAATAATTTCCTCGGTATTAATTTTGTGGAAATGGCGCCAAACTTACCTATCAATTTTTTTTGGGGAAATATTTTTCGCATGTAAACTGTTCTAGAATTTTGGAATTTCAAATTTTTGCATGAAAATTCATAGAAAAAATGTGCGAAAAAAATCCCCAATTAAAATAAGTAGGTAATTTACATTTTTCTAGTACTATAGTATCAGTACACACAACACATAAAGGTAGGTATCATCCACTAGACCAAATTCACCACATAACGTCATGTAATTAAGCAAAAGAAACATGCAATTTGAAGATAAATTAGGACCCCAACCCTTCAATCATATCTCTTTCCACAAGTAGTATTCCTTGAAATTCATATGCTCTATCTCATGTTACTCTCCTCCTCTCACTGTCAACTTCACTATCTTGACCATTCCACATTCATATCAGAGCAAAACTTAACCCTTATATCATATAGAGATTCATCAAATATTAGACCGCTACTAACTCTGTTACCAACCTACTACTCTCCCTCAAGTTCTCATGCCAACATCCTGGCACTTGACCCATTTTTGTAAACCACATGTACTACTCTTATTAATCCACTATGACTTAATCCCCCTTATCATTTATGTTCTAAACACTGAACAATCATAATTAGTTAGAACATTCAATATATGCACCAGAATCCAGGTCATCAGTCTTACCTAGTAATCATAACTGAGCAAAATAGATTACATAAAATTATAATGACAAGTATAACCTACCTCAGAATCTCAGTCGTCACCCTGAACTAAGATGCAAAATAAATATGAACAACCTCAGCATAACAAGTCATACCTAATTCATCACACCTTTTAAATAACATGGATCATCAAAGATCCCTAAAATATCATTCATAGTGTTTAACATGCAAACCTGTTCTACAAAAGAACCATCCTAACATTTAAACACAAGTCTGACCACCCATGGACCAATATGTAACCAACCAATTACAAGGAAGTAAACTCAGTTTTCTCATACTACCTACACATAAGTTGTTAGTGTACCAGTGTGATACTTGATACAACCATTTTTAGTATACCGATGCGGTACTCTGTCACGATCGGGGAGAACTCCCTAGACGTAATCGGCATCGTCGTCCTCGGAGATGAATTAGATAAGTCTCTTAGCATTCATCATAACATATCATAGGTTAAAATATCGAAAATTAAAACTTTTTACATATTGAGGTGTACATAGAACTCTCACATACTGCATATGGAGTTTACTTGGACTCCTCGCATAGGAAGCTTATATAGGCTTCTCATTTAATCAACATAACCAACATATTAATATTTAGTCTAGAACACCATCTCACATTAAACCATCTAAAATGAAATAGAACATCCGCGCATAGCCATTATACAAATTCATATTTGCCACATAAGACTTACAACAATATCTTCAACAATACGAAAGAAATGAATGTCTTTATAATATAGCAAGACTTCTAAGGTGGAGTACTTGTCACCATCCTCGAACTATAGGACCTACCAAAACTTGGGGAAAAGTCCATGTCTTTTTGCAAGTGACCTTGATACCTCAACGGTACGAACCTACATTGTTTGGAAAAAGGAAAAGAATATGAGTTAGTACAATCACATGTACTAAGTATGGAAACATATGCACATAAAATATTGAAATCATGCTTAAAGGGATATTTAGTTCAAAATCATGCTAAGTCACTTTCAAAAGCCTTTATGCACAATTAAGATCTCATACAAGCCAATAATCACATATTCATTTAAGACAAGTCCATATTCAACACAAGACCAACATCACCATAAAGTCAAGTAAACATGGATAGTATCAACATAAGGCCATATCAACATGCATAGCATTATATCAAGATCATATAAGCATAACAACTTCAACATAATGTCATAAAAATTGATCATGTACAAGAGTTCATACCATCATAACATATAAAACCCTTACCAACAATCCCCTCCCAAGCCTACAAGTGCAATGCTCATGTGAAGCCCCATAACCCCACATAATCAAGTAAACAAGGAAATAGATCATAATTAATGTCTTACTTCATATAACATAGCATCATGAGTAGTCATCATAATATATAGCACTATAGACTAATAGCATGTTCATAAATGAAACTAACATCATATAGGATCATCAACATGTAAAGTCAACATATGCATATCATTCAAGTCATAAGAGCATAAGAACAACCTCCTAGGACTTCCCTCAAGGTCAACTAGTGCAATGTATAGGTAGAGTCCCATACCCCTACCTACACTACGTATAACCCCTTAAGTCACCCTAGTTATAGTTCACTTTATTACTTTCATTTTAATTTCGGGAACAATCGCCTTAACCAAAAATAGACCATGTGAGCTAAACATGGAATTGGGTGTCATGAAACCCTATACCGAAAGAAGATGGTCTACTTGCCAAGATAGGACCAAAACATGAACATAGCACTATAGGTGGATCCACTAGCTAGTATTCCTATGGAGGAAACATAGTTAAGAAAATAGAAGATATATCTTGAACCCTCTACATGTCTATTAGCAATTGGAGCCCTCATCTCATGAGAATATTTGGTGAATCTCCCTTTTATGGGGAGTCAACACCTCTCATTGTCAAGTTCACTCGGTGCTAAGCAAAAGTCCCTTTTTGAAATATCGTTAAGTCATTCTTAATCAGTCATAGCTTAATATAGGTCATAGGAGACTAACCCCCTTATATAGCATGCCATTTAGCTCATTAGGCATAGGATGAGAACTTCTTTTCATCACAAACCATCATTAATGAGATCAACATATCATTATCTTATCATCTAAGGCACACAAGAGAAAACATCTTCAAATTTGCATTATCATAGCCTCACCATGATCTCATATTCAACATGATCACAACATGCCATCATAATCATCATATCATATCTTCCTACTCTAATAACACATAATACTTCAATTGCACAACATCACCACCAAATATAATCCATCATTATTGAAGTAAAGAGTTCAAGATCATAATGTCTTACCAAATAGACTCCATGGTCTTCATCAAGAATATCACCCTCAATTCATAACAATTATCCAATAACTAACTCATCATCATCATAATATAGTAAATTAAACAATAATATAACCAATTCTAACAACCCTGGTCATCTACAAGTCCATTTCATAACTAGGGTTAGGGTAAGGGATTCAATTCATGAATTCTTCCATAAAACTAGGTCAATGACTAAAGACTAAAACAATTCACCAATACACATTCATATTCTATCATAATTAATCAAAATAAACCAATACCAAATCAATTTGAAAGATCAATTTCGTAACTAGAATGAAACCCATGTTTTTGACATCTTTTGAAATCAAGTTTGAAGAGCCTCTTGGGGAAAGACATCCCAAGAGTGAAGAGCTTCCATACCTTAAGATTTCCTTGAGAATTGATGGTGAAAACTTGTGCCTTTGGAACCCTAGGGAAGCTTGGACCTTGGTCTTCAATGGTGGGTCTTTGGGAAAGAGAAAGTAGAGAGAAGTTGAAGAGAATTTCAGTTTGGGAATTGTGGAGTATTAAGTTAGATTAATGAGGTTTATATCTTATATAATCCCTCAACTAACTTAATTAACCCTCCCTTAACCCTTAATTAACCAACTAACTAACTAACTAATTAAGTCACTAACTAAAACTTAATAGTAAAACAGACCATCAAACGACGGTTCCCCGACCTACGCCCCATAGTCCCATCAACGGCCCCGTGGTGTTGGTCGTCATTTGGAACTGAAACTTGATTTTGGAGCATTTTGGCCAATTGACTAAGTGTCAACCAACGGATCCATCGACGGAGAGTCGATCAATTGACGGCTCGTCGATTGGCTTCGTGGATGCACACTGTTAAGTTGATAACTTTGGGGTCAAATTGAAGGGTCCTCTCCTAGGACCCTTAGGGTGGTCCTTAGGGAGTCGTACCCAGACGTTTCGATCCTAAACACACTCCTCTATATGTTCAACACTTTTCTACCAAATTTCATTAATTTCTTACTCTTAATTCCCTATGAAACATGCCAAGGCATACTAGTGCACATTTCACAATTCACCGGACGTCATGGTCGTTTCTTAACGTTCTGACTCTAACATTTCCTAAATACTTTAAATACATTATTTTAGGCCTACAAACAGTGTTACAAGTATGGGTTCATCATATGAGGCTCTAGATAAGGTCATGGACTTTCTGAGTGTTACATACTCAAGCCAATCAAATGATATCTAATATCAGGTGCGGTATTCGAGACAACCATTAATAAACATGTACTAATCTATTACACGAGTCAACTATCAACCATCAATCACAAATAACATGCACAATCAGAATGAACAACTACAATTTGAATCCACAACTATATTAAACAAGTTCATTACATGAAATTATCAACATGACGTCATTTCACATTTACCCCTTATGTTTTTCCCAACATGCATTGTACAAGTAATACTATAAAACAATTATCATGCACACATTAATAATTTGGAAGACAAACAACCATTAACCAAATAATTCCTTCTATATAATTCCAAATCATATTTCAATCGCCCACAATTATCTTTCCTAGAATAACACCCAACAACCATCATAAATTCAATAATAACTAGTTAAATCCACCATCAACCCAACCACAGCTAACCACATTATAATCATTTAGACTTTGTTTCTGAAGGCCTACACATGCAGTCTCCTATAATCCATAAGATATAATATAATGTAAGTAGAGACATGTCTAACTATTTAGTTAAAAAAGCCTAGCCTGCCTGGGCGCCAAACAATTATTGCAGAAGTCTGATCATGAACCAACCCCTTTTGTGAAACTTTTAGCTTGTTCTCGATCTGAAATAATAGTATAGTATAAAATCAATCACAATTAGCCTAATTATTTTTGAATTGTATCGTAATCTCAAATTCTAAACCAATCTCATGATTTTTCATCCAAACAAGGGTTTTTCCACCATTAATTCGCCTAAAGCTACCAATTTCTTGGTTGCATTAATGAATTACGGTAAATAAATTAAGTACAACTATGTTTATAACAACCTAAGGTCTTACATCGTAAAATCATCATAAATCTGAAATTTTCTCACCTTAAGATGAACCCAAACCCTCTCTTAGGGCCATAATTACAACGTCTAAGGCCAAGAAATTAAAATAGCAAGGTAGATCGATCGAATTGCTCGCCTTTTCAAAGATTTTTGATGAAAATGAAAAACTATCAAAATTCACCCTAAATTCCTCTTTCTCTTCTATAAAATTTTCTTGGGTGATTATGGGTGGTTTCGAGGAGTCTTATATTTACTGTGACTAACGTCATGTCATGACCCAAAAGTGGACATAATGACACTTGTCTTTTCCCACCAATACAAGTTTGTATGAACCCAATGAGAACGAAAGAAAAGCAGAAAATAGTAAAAATAAGAACAAGGTAAAGCGGAAAACTTAGTCTTCTACTAAAACCCCTAAAATATATTGTCACTTGTACAAGACACTACATACATAAGTGTGAAATTAAGAAATAAGTACAAGTCTCAATATTTGTTTCTCAAAATAGAACAGAGTAAGAAAAGGAAAGAGAAGGTCCACCCAATAACAAGCAACTACCTCTTCAAGTCCTTGACAAGCCCTGAAATCAATAGAAGGAGGAAGAGATCACACAGGTCCGGGCTCGACACCTACACAAGTCTTGAAGCAAGGATGAGTACCAACAACATGGTACCCAAGACATTCATTTCTATAATATGAATATATTCATAACATTTTTTGTTATTTCATTATTATCCTAAGCAAGTATTTAAGTATCGAGAATTTAATATTTGATCATCATAAGACAGGTGCTCTTATCTTCAAATGTAAATTCAATATATACAGTTGTGTGATTTTTTAATTATTTGTAGTTTGAACAATTTAAAAGATTACATACTTATTTAGGGAAAAATGCACAAGTACCCCCCTAAACTATGACCGAAATCCCAGACACACCTTAACTAAACTAAGGTCCTATTACCCCCCTAAATTTATTTATTTTGTAATTTTGTGCAACTTTTTGGTTCACGTGGCATCCAAATATCTCCCACGCGCCTAAATTGCGTGGAGTCACGGACTGTGCCACGTAAGACAAAAGGTGTATAAAATTACAAAAAAAAAAAGATAAGTTCGGGGGGGGGTAATAGGACCTTAGTTTAGTTAAGGTGTGTCTCTGAAATTTCGGTCATAGTCTAGGGGGGTACTTATGCATTTTCCCCTTATTTAAACTATAACTTGCAATTTTTATGTGTAAATGTAGATGGTTTATTCAATTTTATCATTTGTTGAACGTCTTTTCAATTTTAAAGTAAATTATTTATCTTTTTAAATTTGAAAATTGACACATTTTTTGATGATCAATTTATTAAAATGACAATTATTTATCCTCAAACAATTCAAGTGAAAAAATAGCAAACATGACAACAAAATTGTTCTTCTCATAGCTAGTTAGAGGGCCATAAAAAATTAATATTGCAACTTATTATCTACTTTGACCCTATTACATAATAATTCAAAAGGATATAATTGGAAAGAAGATTTTTAAAGAATTTTAATCCAAACACAATATGAGGTGGGAAACAATGAACCAATTAATCTCTGAGAGTGTGTTTGGTGTTTTCCAATTTTCCCATGTTTGGTTGGGACAAAAGTTTTGGAAAATATTTTCCAAATCAACTCATTTTCCTCAAAGTTAAGGAAAATGACTTCCCTTCAAAAATTAAGGAAAACATTTTCCAAAACTCTTCTCAAATTTTAAATTACATTTTTTTTTTTGGAAAAACATCAATTTTAACAAAATATTTTTAATTTCAAAATTTTATTTTTTCACCCGATCCCTGACCCCCTCCCCCATCGGCCAGCCCCCAAACCCCAGCCCTTCCCCAAAAAATTAATTTTGTTTTTTAAAAATATTTTCAACTTCAAAATTTTATTTTTAAACTTCTAACTCCCCTCCCTCCCCCCTCCCGGCCAGCCCCCCACCCACCCCTAACCCCCCAAAAAATTAATTTTGTTTTTTAAAAATACTATCAACTTCAAAATTTTATTTTTTCACTCCTACCCCTACCCCCGCTCCCACCCATTACCCCCCAACCCACCCCCACCACCACCCCTAAAAAATAATAATTTTGATTTTAAAAAATATTTTCAATTTCATAAATTATTGTTTACTCTAGTAAAAATAAAAGATGTCTCTCAAAAACATTTCTCATTCATAAATCAAACACTAAAAATCATTTCCGAAAAATATTTTCTACTCACCAACCAAACATGAGAAAATAAGTCTAAAATCTACTTGTTTTCCAGGAAAACATTTTCTATGGAAAACATTTTCCTCCATACCAAACACACCCTGAATTACTAATTCATGTATTACTAATCCATGTGTTACTAGTTTTTATACCAAATGACCCCTTAGTTTACTATAAAATTAATTGTTTCATCTGATCATTTTGTTATTATGTTTTTTATGATCTTTAATTAAATTATTTATATTTAATTATTGATTTCACTTTTTAATTCTATGTTTTTGTCATAACAGTTTCTTTTTATATTTTATAAAGAAGAATTAAAAATATTAATGAATTATATCTTGATTTTAAAAATAATAGATATCTAATTAAAATAATTATCTTAAGTAAACATAACAAATAAAGTAAATTTCAAGGAACAATAAAATACTTTCTTCATTCACTTTTAATTGTCATATTTGAATTTTACATATCTATTAAAAATGATTATTTTTTCTTGATCTATTAAAAGTGATAAATATATTTTTTAAAACAACGATGGAGTGTTTTACCACACAACTCAAAAAGTCTCAAACTCTTCTAATAAACATGAAATAATCTTTTGAGACAAGAGATGACCCCAAACTTTTAGATGACGGGGAAAGAAGATATTTTTTATAAAAAATGTTTTAGAAAATAAGTGAGTTTCTTACTTATCTTTTGTTTGTAGTTAAACAAGAAAATATTATATCAAAAATATTTATATATTATCTAGCAAAATACTATATGGACAGAATGAGATAGGGAGCGGAGGTTCGAGGGTGGTGGGGAGTGGGATAACCAAGGGATAGGGATATTGAACGGGTGGAGAAGAGATAATAAACTTTGAATGCTACTTATGTACTTGATTTCCTTACTTTTACTGGAGAAGTCATTTTCCTCGTTCGCCTAAAGCTACCAGTTTCTCGGTTGCATTAATGAATTACGGTAAATGAATCAACAACAAACGTGTTTATAAAAACCTAAGGTATTAAATCATAAAATCATCATAAACTTGAATTTTTCTCACTTTAAGATGAACCCAAACCCTCTCTTAGGGCCATAATTATAGCATCTAAGGCCAAGAAATTAAAATAACAAGGTATGGGATCAAATTGCTCGCCTTTTCAAAGATTTCTAATGAAAAATTATCAAAATTCACCCAAGATTGCCGTTTATCTTCTACAAAATGTTCTTGGGTGATCATGGGTGATTTTGAGGAGTTTTATATTTACTGTGCGACTAACGTTATGTCATGATCTAAAAGTGGACGTCATGACACTTATTTTTTTTCACCATGACAAGTCTGCCTGAACCCAACGAAAACAAAAGAAAAATGGAAAATAGTAAAAATAAGAACAAGATAAAGGGGAAAACTTAGTCTTATATTAAAACCTCTAAAATATGGTATAATAAAGGAAAAAAGAGGGTCCGCCAATTGACAAGCAGCTACCTCTTTAAGTCCTTGACAAGCCTCGAGACAATAAAAGAATGAAAAGATCACATAGGTCCGGGCTCGGCATCTACACAAGTGTTGAAGCCAAGGGTGAGTACCAACAACATGATACCAAGATAGTCATTTACTATAATTTGAATATATTTATAACATTTTTTGTTATTTCACTATTAATATAAGCAAGTAGTTAACTATCGAGAAATTAATATTTGATCATCATGATACAAGTGCTCTTATCTTCAAATATAAATTCAATATAATTATTATCTTACTAACCAAATTTAGGGGTAAGAAGTATCCAAATATTGTAAAACTAAGACAATAAATATAAAAGATAAAAGCAATAGAAATAGGGAGACAAGAGATGATAATTTTTCTTATTATTCCACATCTTTAAGTGTTCACCAAATTATCAAGTGTCTACAATATGAATCATTATACTTCTATTTATAGTGTAATACAAAAGGTTAGTCATACACATGACATAAACATGAATATAAGGGAAATGTTATGGAAGTGAAAGGTTACAATAATAATGGTTATAAAGGTGGAGGTTAGTGAAGTTATGATTATCTTCATAATGGAGGAAAGTAATGGAGTAACTTCTTGATGTAGTGGACATCCATAGTATATTATTTTATAACACTTTCCCTTAGATGTCCATAGATAATATGTCTCGTTAGAAACCTTACTAGGAAAAAATCAAGTGGGAAAAAATCTCAGTGAAGGAAAAAGAGTACACATATCTTTTAATACGATTTGAATGTTGCCTCGTTGAAAACCTTACAAGAAAAACCAATTGGGCTAAAACTATGGTTAAGGAAAAGAGTACAATGCGTATTCCTCTCCCCCCCCCCCCCAATAAAAACTTTACTTATATCTCAGAAATAATGCATTTTAATCTTGTATCACAACTTCTCAAATATTGATGTTGACAATCTTTAGTGAATAAGTTTACAAAATAATCACTTGAAATGATATTTGAACGTCTATCTCACCATTTTGTTGAACATCATTTGTGAAAAAGACTTTTGGTGAAATATGTTTTGTCCGATCTCCTTTGATTATATCCTTCTTTCAATATTATTTTCGTATATGGTGACTGTAATATCCTTTGTCAAAGAAAAATCACATATTTTTTTAATATGATAGATCTTGATTCTATCCAAGAACACTCCCGACTTACTTCATAAATCAGTATTATTTCTACACGATTTGACGAAGTGGTTACCAATGTTTGATTCTTTGATCACCAAGATATTGTTGTGCCTACATATGTAAATAAATAATTCATTTGCGATTGAGATTTATGCGGATCAAATAAATATTCTGCATCTAAACTATCAAATCATTTCTAACTTAGATATTGATCATTTCAATTTTATTGAAGCTCATCTTTTCTTCTAAAAGAAAATCACACATCTTCTATATGTTGATTCACTTTCTTTGTTAGTTTCTTGTCGTAACTTGAATAATAATATGACAATCCATTACATAACTTTCGTTATGTATATCAAATTATCTTCTAGCATTTGCATAACCAACAATCTGTAAGTGCACCAATTGCACTAATACATGACATTTTTAATCATTTTCATGAGGTTAAAAAGATTCTTTCTTTGTGTTAAGCTATTTCAAAACCATTGGGTACTCAATGAATTGTTTTAAAACCTTTTAAATCCTTCAAGAATTTTCATATAACCTTCATCATCTAGTAATACATGATAATTGGTCATTATACACATTCATGTATTTCATCTACTGCCAGATTGGAATAAGTCTCATTGCATCCACCACTGGAGAATATATCTCCATTTAATAATGTCGGGAATTTGTGAAAACCCTTAATGCCCCAAGGCACGGAACATACTTTATATCTAACGGTTATACTTTCACACAACGATTCATTTGTATCCAACTGACATATATTTTGATCTATGAACTATAAGTTCAAAAACATCACTTTTCTAAGTGAAGATAAATATACTTGAATAGTGCATTTGATTTGACCAATCATTTATCTGTCCACTTTATATGACATATTCGAATTTAAGATTCTCGTAACCACTTAGCATTGAGTGCTACTTCAAGGATATTGTCGACGGTCATTTTAATTTGATTTCGATCGACATAGCTTATTGAGATCTCTTCATTTTTTTATATCATTTTCAGGTACCTGAACCTTTGACAAAATTTTATGAAATGTTATGTCTAGTGCTCTTTAAAAGCACTTACCTCATTATCATGACCATTTTGATAATTTGCTCATCTCTTTCCTCGAGAAGTCATACATTTAGATTCGATTGGTCTATCACGCTCCTGGTGTACAATAGATTATGTCCTTCAAGGACTATTTATTGAAGCATTTGCATCTTAATTAAAATATTGTGTCAGCAGGCAAATTTTTTGCAACATTTTGCAAATGATTTATCTCTTAAACTTCAAGTTCACATTTTCTTAACGAGGATCTAAATAATTCACCTCACACATAACTTTCAGTTGCTAAAAATCTCCCCCCTAATGTTAGTAAATCTAACATTTACCCCCAACCTTATTTGTGGATCCATGTTTGTACGTGGTGGGGCAATAAAATCATATGTGCACACATCAAATTTTAGATGTAAATTATTTGGTTTCTGACCCTGAACCAATTGTGATTGAGAACCTTGTTGGCTTGATGCATACATGTTAAATAAACTCATCTCATACCAAAATTTATTTGAGAGATTTGTTCTCATAATCAATGGTCCAACTATAATTGGAGGCAAACAATTTCTGCTAAACCAACCAGTATTATCAGCATAATTTTATAGTTTAGAATTGTGCTCTTAGTTTAATAATTTCTGCAAAGAACCTTACAAAGACCAATTTGTAAATTGATACAAATTCACATATAACCATATCATGGATGCATCTATTATATTACAATAGTAAGTTGTCCACATGGAAGAGTCCATATTCATCTTTTTATCTGCTCCAAATAATTTCAAAAAATACAATCTCAATCTTAACTGGTACAATGATCATTTTATCATGAGAACAAGCAACACAATAGATATTGAAGAATCTTTTATTTTTTCAACATATAATCACGTGAATTCTCAATTTCTTTTGCATCACATCTGAACCAGAATGGTCAACCGGTTATGCCAACTAATATTTGTAATGACCCATCTGATCATTTTGAGTACTAGATCTTTTTATTTCATAAAAGAATCTTTCAATAGATTCTAAATGGATATTTTGGACTATTCGTAATTACATTATGAAATTAGTGGGATAGTTTTAATAATCAATAAAAATGGTGATTAAAGAAGATACCATTAAAACTAGTAGTGGGCCACCTTCACTACTCTTTTAATTAGTCATATTGTAGTTAGGGTAAAAAATACTAATCTGAAAAAGAAAAGAAAAGAACGGAAGAGAAGAATAATAGAAAGCAGCGTGAACGAAAGAAGAACATGAGCTCAAGTAAATCAATCACGCCTCTTAAATCTTGTTTTCATTGTGAGTTTTTTCATCTCAATATTATATAATATTTTGTGAAAAGGAGGTCGAAAAAGTGAATTGAAAAACATTAGAAAGGGAGTCATTGATGACAAATTGGACTTGAGGGAATAAATATTGTTGTGGAAGAATATATCAGTTGGGAGACTTTGGTTTGATAGTGATATGCAGGGATTATATGACAACTTTTAGTTTATTGTTCGTGGGATAAAGCTAAGTGCAAGCAGCAGGGTAAAACCTATTTTCTTTATTATTATTTAATTAAAATTTGGTATAATAAGTAACCTTTATGGTTAAATAAGAAATTAAAAGTTTGAAAACAAGAATGAGCGAATCGTGTTTTTGGTTTTAGTGCTTTGGAAATTATTTCTGGCTAGTAATGGTATCAATTAATGTCCCTCTTGATTTTACATTAGTGTAAGATGGATCCAAAGTACAATAATCTTGGCAGGAACATGATGATGTAAGAGAGTTATAGCTTGTAGGTGTAGGAAATTGTTATTATTTGTTGATTCGACAAGAATGGAGGTTACACAGGTTGCTCAGTGATTATCTAATATATGTTTGGTTGGTTTTGTTATTGTTGGTGTTATTAAAGAATGGGGTTGAAATCTTGGTAGGCATTCACGTGAGTTGAGTTTTGGCATTATTGTAGGACCTTTTAGTGGCCAATTAATCATTGGCAGTGAACTAAGTTATTACAATTATATATTTATATTATATAGATTGAATAGAGTTGCACGAAAGTGAAGGTCCTGGATGTTGTACATAATTTTAGTACCTCGTTATAAACTAAGTTTTGGTATATGAAGATTGGTAATTAAATCTTAGGTGTATTGTATTAGTTGAATAAATTTATGTCAATTGGAGGGATTAAGATTTTCTCTTACGCTTGAACTTTAGGAAATTGATTATAGATTGGGTGAGTTTTTGAGTCTACGATAGGCATAGGGAATATGAATGTCTATAGACTCGGTTACTTATTAATTATGCATACGTGATAGATTCAAAACGCTCGGAGGCATTGAGAAAGGAAAAATCATTGGAGAAGTAGCATGTTTGACTCCGGTTGTTCGGTGGAGGTAGGTTATGATTTATTCTATGTGATAGATAGACTCTTAATAACGATTGATATGCATTGAGTGATATTGTGAAGCTCTCTATGTACTTGATTGTGTGGTTGTGTGGCTTGGTTGTGTGGTTTGTATTTGGTCTGAAATCCTGAAACCGTGAAAATTGTAATCTGAAACCCTCTCTATCGAAGTGATACCTTGAATAAAGAAGGCTTGATGAAATATTGTTAACGAAGTGGAAAGAGATGATAAGAATGACAAATGAATTGACTATATGGCTTGATTGGGGTATCACGTTCCAACACGGTATTATTGGATCGAGGTGTCATGTTCCGATACGTTATTATTGAATCGGGGTGCCACGTTTCGATACGATATTATTAGATCGTGGTGTCATGTTCTGACATGGTATTATTGAATCGGGGTGTCACGTTCTAACATGGTATTATTGGATCGGAATGTCACTTTCCAACATAGTATTATTGGATTGGGGTGTCATGTTCCGACACGATAACATTAAAGAAAAATATATTTAATCAACTTAATATACTAAATCTCAAAGAACCCATTTCACAAATGTGTGTGGTGTTGAGTCATGAGTCCTCATGTGTGCGCTTGATATTGTGATTGATTGTGTACTTGCTTCCGTTGGCACTTGTTCATGTTGTTTGTTGTTTATCACCTACTAAGTGATATAGTTGATTTTATACTATTACTTCATGCATATTAGTTACTATTTTGAGTCGGTCAATGATATCTACTCAGTACATGTTGCCCTGTAATGAGCCCTATTTGCGCTTTTCTTTGTTTTCCTTTTGTGGAATACAGTGAGTGTACTAGAGACCTTAACTCGCCCTCAGCTCTAGCCAGTCTCCAGCATATCAGGTTCCAGGGTGAACTATTCATTCAAGCTCGTGTTGGATTCTCATGGTCATGACATGATATCCTTAATTTTCGGACATAAACCATTTATTTTAGAATCTGTGATACTCTTAGACTTAGTATTTAGAGATTAGATGTCCTTGATGTGATGAATTTCAGGTTTTGAGAAACGATATTTAATAATATTTTGAGCTTCCTCATTATGCTTGTATTTTGTAAGTCGGGGTTAAAAAAAATTTTGTTCGCTCACCTAGGAGGTTAAGTGTGGATGTTATTCATGACTCAATTTAGGTCGTGACATATTTATTCTAGTAAACTTCTAGTTTACTTTTGCATGTGATTCCTTCGTCATGCCCAAATCTTTATACAACAAACAAAAGAAAGATGGATAACCTTTTATGTAAATATTCATAACCCGATTTGATTGTAGTAATCTGAAGATATTTAATCTTTCAATAATTTACAATCTCAATATAATAATTTTTCTTTTCGATTCCTGTGAAACTTAAAAAGTTATTTTTTGAGACTTACTACAACCTCAATATTATGAACTATTTCATTTTCTGGATAATAACAAATTAGTCCATCCAAAACTTTTAATTAATTTTGTGTACTACCAAAAATTTCACACAATCATTCTTATAGTGTAACGATCAATTCCGTCATTATAGAAAATCCAACGGGGAAATTTTGTTGGGTCGAAAATTTTTTCGTAGTAACTTGAAATTTCTCAACCTAGTCCAGATTTGGACGAAATTGAAGTCATTAAAGTCTAGAGAAATATGATAGAAATTTGGTGATCTAATAATGATTTTGATTACATCTGTAATTAAATAAGTCGTTAAGGAATCCGTACAACTTTACGGAATTGAATTCGGATGAGTAGGACTCCCAAAATCGATCCAACTGTGAACGGGTAGTTTCTGAGTGTCATTGGTTGAAGTTATGTTGTAATGGGCCGTTGTAGAGTGGTGATGAACACTGTGACGGGTCAGATGCGACTTAAGTCATAAATAAACCCCAAAAATATTTTATTCTAAAACTTTTGAAATTTCGAGCTAAGGAACGATCCCAGGTCTCTTCTTGACAGTTTTCCACCATTCTTGAGGCTAAAGGTAAGATTTTTACTCTCTGAATCCGTTTTTTGATTCGTAGAACATAATATAATGGGTAATTATCGATGGGGTAGGGTTTTGATATAGAAACTATGGTGGAAAAAGCTCTAGTTTGGATACTTGGGATCATGAGTGTGATCTAAGGTTGTTAGAATTATTAGTAATCTAGGTAATTAGTGATTGTGTATTGATTACCGTATTATATTGGTTGTTTGTAGACCAAGAACAAGCGGAACGAATCCATAAAGGGAAGGATCAAGTTTCTTAGGGTTTCAAGCTTGTTTCGAGGTATGTGATGGTTGTGATTCTATGATTGTGTGATGTCTGTTTGTTCTTGCTTCATTTTCTGTGGAACAAACATATTGCATTTTATTCATCTTAACTCAAAAGTATAATGATTTGAGGGAGATACAAAAAGTGGCTTACTTCTCCCTAATTTGAAAGGATTTAAACTCCTATTTGAGATGAATTAAATGCAAAAGATGATTGAAACCTTGGGCGTAACCAAATGACACCAAGTTTTCCAATCTAGCAATTTGTCAAAAGGCAAATTCTAAACGAAACTCCATCTCAAGGCGGGTCCCAAATGATCTTTGTCCTCTTTTTTTGGATAGTTCTGAAGTTAACCATATTCCATCTATCCATAGTCATAAGGCCCTTAATTTTTCTAGGAAGCTCAGCAAAGGTTGTAAACATAGTGCTCTGATGATTAATATGGCAAATCGATGCTAGTTTGTCAACAACCTTGTTGGTCTCTCTGTAAAAATGTCGCAAAATATAACATGTATTCTCCCTGTGGGATTTTAGTTCCTCCACTTCTTTCTGCATCTTCCATGGGGTGGAATTCTGATCATTGACACAATTTACTAGTAGTTTTGAGTCAATTTCTGCCAAGATAAACTCATATTCATTTTTGATACACCACCTTATGTCATATAACAGCGCCATAGCTTCAGCCCAATTTCTAGTGCCTTCTCCAAGATTTAGTGAGTAAGAAAAAAAAAACAAAGACGCCCCTCGCAATCCCTTATCACCCCTTCACCTCCACAGAGATCATTTTTGCAACTACCATCTGAGTTTAGTTTCACAAAACTAGTCGATGATTTACTCCATTTAACCATAACTCTCCTCCTACTATTAATATTACTCATCTTCAGGTGGACAATAGACTCACAGTTAGGCATCAGCTTCACATTCACAAATTGGCTAGCCACCAGATGAGTTAAAGTAACATCAATCTGACTTATGCACTTCCTGACACTATATTTTTCTTTTCCATATTTTGCTCCACATCTTGCTTTCCACAGTTCCCATGTAGCCACAATAGGGAGATATTTCACAATTAAGGCTAGGACCGAATTTCTAGTTTTCCAGGTCCACCAGTTCCTGAACAGAAGTCTCAATGGAATGTTTAAGTACAAGATACCAAATGGACCACACAGGATTGACCATATCTCTTTTGCAAACTCTCCAGAACACAACAGATGATCAATATCTTCTTCTCTGGGATTCTTGCAACAACAACACCTTGAGGGGGCAGGAATGCCCATCCTCATCAGATTTGAATCAGTAGGAATTTTATCCCTCAAGGCTCTCCAAAGGATGAAGTTCATTTTAAAAGGGACTTTGTTGTTCCAATTCATGGTATTGATCCAACTCTTATCCCTTTTTTATCTCATAATGTTCCATGTTGAGGAGATGGTGAAGTTGTATTTTTCATTAGGAGTCCAAATAGCTTTGTCTTTCACATCCGGGTTGAGATTGATCTCCATAGAGTTTATATGATTCATTACATGGTCCGGTAAATAAAGATCCCAACCACCGCATCGCCAATGTCCATTGAATAAAAATTCAGAGAGATTGTCATTTCTGGGTATTATATCTTCAGCAAGGAAAATCCAAAGAGCTCCAATACCTGACCAATTATCATACCACATGGATACCTCTCCTCTTCCTATCTTTCACTGGATGTGTTTGTCCATAGTCAATTTTACTTTGCACATTGCATTCCAAGAATGAGAGTTCCCCGAGTACCATTTCTTTTAACAGGGTGAATTCTTTGACAGTATTTAGCTAGGATGAAGTCACCCCACAGAGATTTCCCAGCCCTCAAGTTCCACCATTGTTTCACAGTAAAATCAGCACAAATATCACGAATTCTCCTAAACGCTACTCCTCCTTCTTCATATGGATAGCACATTTTCTCCGAAGAAGCCCAGTGGTGTTTCTTAACTTCATTTGTACCTCTCCAGAAGAATTTGTTAAGCATTTTTTCAATCTGGTTCATAACTCCTATTAGGGGTTACATAGAAGCAAGAAGATGGATTGGCGTAGATAGTAGGACATGTTTAATAAGTACTGCCCTCCCTCATATTGATAGAGTTTTAGTATGCCAACCCCCAATTTTGTTCAAAATTTTACTCATCATATCTGAAAAGAGAGGTGTAGTTTTCCTTCCAACATAGAGAGGGCACCCTAGGTACTTGATTGGAAAGCTCTTGTTAACAATTCCTGTAATCTCTTTTATCCTTGCTATTGCTTGATAATGTTCTTTGGGAGAGATGGAAACACTTGATTTCTGTTTGTTCACCATTTGTCCTGAAACCTTTTCATATGTACTCAGAGCCCCCATCATCAGTTCTAAGGATTTCCTGCAATCACTGGAAACAAAATAATGTCATCAGCAAAGGCTAGGTGATTAATAGAGAGGCATCTTCTATTTATGCTAAACCCAAAGAATTCAACATTGTTGTTCAAGGCATTAGTTTTTGAAACACAAATTCATTACAAAAAGGGAAGGAGAAATAGGGTCTCCTTGTCTAAGGCGTCTTTCTGATTCAAAAAAGTCATGTCTATTTCCATTAACTAGCAAGGAATACCAGTTACTAGAAATATGTATGTATATCATTCAATCCAAGTTTCACAAAATCCCATCCTTCTCATAAGAATGCATAAATAAGGCCAGGATACCCTATCATATGCCTTAGCCATATAAAGTTTAAGAACAACATTACTATGAAAATTCAACTTATTAATATCTTGGATAATTTCTTGAGCTAGAAGAACATTCTTAGTGATGGATATACCTTTTATGAAATCACATTTTGTTACTGATTAGAGAATGAAGGATCTTGCTCAACCTAGCGTTTAAAACTTTTGAAATTTTTTTGCTAATTACATTACATAAGCTTATAGGTCTCATATCAGAGAAACTTTGAGGAGAATTGACTTTAGGGATCATAGCTATACAAGTATGAGTTAATCATTTCGGCAAGTTAGCCCCACAGAAGAAGGCATGAAAAGCATTAGTAATATCATAAGCAATCAAATCCCAGCAAGATTGAAAGAACTTAGCTGTGAATCCATCAAGACCAGGGGCACTATCAGGATCCATTGACATTAAATTACTCTTAATCTCTTCTTCACTTGGGATTTCAATCAGGGAAACATTGTCTTTATCAGTGATCATGATGTTAATTGCTTCTCGGTCTGAATAATCATTAAACTCGTGAGTTTGACTGCAAAATTCCTTTGAAGTATCTCACTCTTGCCTCAGCTACCTTATCGTTTCCTTCTACCCACTGTTGATTTTCATCCATGATTTTGTTGATGCAAAGTATTCTTCTTCTATCCTTAAGTACACTGTGGAAGTAAACAGTGTTAGCATCTCCCTCTTCTAGCCAACTCACTCTAGCCTTCTGTCGTAGAATAGCTTCTTGAATTTTTAAGTGTTGAACATATTCAGCCTTCACCTTGTTAAGGTTGGCTCTGTTAGCAGGCGTGTTATCTTTTTGGAGGGATTGTTCCAGCATAGCGATATTTGTTTCCATTGTCTTTGTCACACCATGTATGTCTCCATAGGTATGTTTAGACCAACTGCTCAAGTGAGAATCCGTTTGTTTTAGTTTTTGGTGTAACATACATAATGGGTTTCCTTGTTGATTTTCATCCCAAACATTCTTAACAGTCTCCCGAAATTGAGAATGATCTGTCCAAATATTTAGAAACTTAAAGTATTTGATGAGTTCTTCTTCTCTACTACTGAATTGCACAATTAAAGGAGAGTGATCAGAGAAAATAATAGGTAAATGAGTAATATAAGTACTGTTAAAACTATCAAATCACTCAGAATTATATGAGACTCTATCTAGTCTTTTCCAGATGGTGTTTGGGGCATCCCTGTTATTACACCATGTGTTAATATTCCTTGTAAAACCTGCATCTTGCATTCCACATTCCTCAATAAAGTTTATGAAGTCAAAGCTTTTGTCCAATCTATATGGAGTGCCTTCGGTCTTTTATTCCACCTCAGCTATGACATTAAAATCTCCCAAAATGATCCATGGTCCTTGAATTGTGTTAGACAAAGAGCTTAGATCTTCCCAAAGGAGCTTCCTCAAAGTTGTCCTGCACTTAGGATAAACAAAAGATGCATGGTAAACAATTCATGAAGCTACATGATTAATGTGGCAAGTAATATGTTACTCAGAATCTTTGATGATGTTGACTTTGAAATCATTGGTCCAAAAGAGCCAAATTTCATTATTAATATTCGCATAAGAACATTGCATATCCAAGTGTCTCATATAGAAACTGATTTGGTCTACTCGGACAAAAGGTTCTTGTAAGCTGATAAAAGAGATTTTGTATTGGTTCTTTAAAGTTTTAAGTCTTTCAAAAGAACTTAGAGTTCTAACACTCCTAACGTTCCACGAGATTGTACTAATCATTTAGAATTAGTGAGATTAGAACTTTGCATATCTATGTGATCTTCCTTATGATTGACCATCGTAGACTTGTCCTCATTGATTGAAGGTAGTCTGCTAGTGGTTATCATCTTAGATAAGGAAGAAGAATTTTGATCCTGTATAGCTGCAAAATGAGGATTGTTCTCTTCCCTGATTTGTTTTTCTATTACCTTGTTGGAATCTTTGTCTAGGCGAGGCTCCAAAACATCATGAAATTGATCCTCTTCCATTTCTTATCTGAAGCTGATTCATAATGTTTGTATTCATCATCCTCATCTTTATCAGTTAAGATGTCACTGTTATCAGCTTGTTGCATTTGATTTTTACTTTCTCGAGGATCATCAGGTGGTTGGTTAATCCTTTTGCTCATTTGCTTCTGATTACCATCTTTTCCTCTATCGACTGGATTTAAATCTTTTCCGGTATCCATGTTATCATGGGATTCAAAATTTTGGGATATCTCTATAGTTCCCTCCAGTTCATGTTCTTTCGCAGATCTTGGATGAGTATTATTAGTCACAGTGTTATCTCCCTGATTGATATCATTGTTGATTGATTCTCCACTAAATCCTCTTCTACTTCTTGTTCTCCTTTCGTAAGGAGGGTTCATGTTTTCCATATTCTTCTTATGAACTCATTTACCTCTAGTGGAGGTTTGGGTATAAGTTTCCTCGGCAGTCTTTTGATTAGTTGTTACCTTTCGTTTACCTTTTGTGCTACTTGGTGTTTCTTCTTTGTCTTTTGATCATTGAAGGTCATTCCAAACACACTCATTTTTCCAATCTCACTTTGACCACTGATCTCCTTGACATTCTTGATGATTAGAACCTTCTTAGAAGCTGGTTCTCCTTTAGTACAATTTTTGAATGGGTTTGTGTCCTCTTTGTATTTATTCTTTACTTTTCCTTTTGTGACTATTTTCCATTCTTTCTCATCTTTGTTCGCTTTGTTGAACTCTTGTTGGCCTGTTTGAGGGGTTCCTTCATTTAGGTTGCTTTTAGTGGCTTCCACTTTCATATTCATGTGAGAAGGAGTTGAATCTTTCGGTGGCTCCATTCCTTCTCTCTGATTCTTCTCATTGTTTTTGTTGTCATCTTGATCAACCATATTTCGTAGTTCCAGATGTAGCATTATGCAGGTGTCATCTTTATGTCCCTGCACTTTACTGTGAAAACAATAATCGGGTACACTTTGATACTCAACCCTTTGGGTGATAGATTCAGATTTCCCATCTTCACCTTTTACCTTTATTTGGATTTCCGTCACCATGGTTTTTGTTAAATCCACTTCCACTTTGATTTTAGTTGTGGTCGGTCTTATTTTAGAGAGAGTGGCTTTATCGGTGATAATGGGTACACCAATTGGGGACACTATTCTGCACAGAGCTTCCCGCTCGAAAAAATGCCATCTTAGATCGGGGAGATTAACCCAAACAGGGGCCGAGGTTGTTTCTGCTTCAGGTTTGAAGTTTGGCGTCCATTTAAACAACTTCATTTGTGTATTACAAATATTCATGAAGTCCCGACCATAAACATTTTTGTGATCTTATTCTAGGTCAAAATCTATGAATACATGATACATGTTATAGGCTCATATCTTAACTGACCCTTTGATAGGAATATTTTTTGAGAAATCCTCTCTGATTTTTTCAATTGAAGGTCTAATCCTCATAGACTTACCAACGATGTTAAATTTGCAAATTTCAGCCAACCGGTCATTTTCCTCTTTAGAAAAGGATACTATAGGCTTACCTTCTAAGAGTTCGTAAGGACGATGTTGAAGTTTCATCGTCTTTTTTGAGTTTCTGCCATTTGATACCCCTAGAGCTGCCGCATAGTTAATTTGGGGATATTTTGGATAGATTTGTTCATTTGGGTAGGTGGAAATAGTCAGACCATTTAACGGAAGGAAGTTCGATGTGGATAGATTTGGTGGTTTTGGGGGGGGGGGAATGCGGAAGAACTAGCTTCTGTGCGCCGAAAGCCATGGCGAACAGCTGCTCGTGGAGTTAGCAAAGTTGACCTTTAGCGGTCTTTGTTACCGTTATGATACATGTATGTATGTGAGTGTTGCATTATTGATCATACTTGTTGTAAATGAGATAGATGAATGATGGATGCATTTAATCATGAGTTAATTGTATGATCTTGAGAATATACTTGTGATTGTGATTGTGGCGTGTCGAATGGACCGGGTGTTGCATTTCGATACACTAACTTGGATCAATTGTCACGTTCCAACATAATTATAGGAACGATTGTCACGTTCCAGCATAAACATTGAATTGGGTATCACATTCCAGTATGCTAACTGTTTGAGTTTGAGTTCTATGAGAGGGTCAATGATTTGGTATAATTATGTATCTTGAGAAATGTAAATTGTACCTTGTTCATAAAGGTTGATAATATTGTATATATTCGATATATGCGTGTGATTATATTGTTGTAATGACTTATGTATGTTGCACTTAGTGGGATAGCCGCTAGCCGCGTGATCTTATCAGGACACACTGATGCTGCACTTGCTCTTTCTTTGTTGAGTACATGAAGATCATGCGGCTATTGACATACCTCGCTTAGAAGATCAATGATCGTCGATTCAAATTCAAGAGTGAGCCAGTTCTTCGAGGTTTCCATGAGTGTTTTCGTCTATGTCCACATTTCGGACTTAGAATTTTCTAGTTAGTCGATTTGTTTATTATTTTGGGGTTGTATCCCTTCTTGTTTAGACTAGTTGAACTTTTGATGTTTTGGTACATTGACTTCAGGTTCTAGGTGTAATTTCCGCATTGTTTAGTTGTTAGATCTTTTGGAAGTTTTTGTGAACTTCAGTTCTTAGCTATTTAACTTGCTTCCGTAACTTGAATGCTTTAGTTTTTTATTTAGTTGCTTAGTTTGGATTGTGGTAGTGTTTCTCCCACCAAAGAGTTTGTGTGGGTGCCAATCACGATGGTCTGGGTCGTGACTTATACTGACCATCTCCTTCAGGGAGAAAATTATTATAATTGTCATGGTTAAAATTATCACATACAAGACATATTTATTGACAACCAATGACAAATTTGTGTTGCCACACAACAATATTTATTTTGGTCATGACCATAACCTTTATAGGAAAGAATTATCAATTTCTTTTGTCCTCCAACAGCTCATAATAAAGTATACCAAAATATTTGTGTATACCAAAATATATATATATATATATATATACACATATATATTTATGAAGAAAGATAATAAATCATTCTAGAATTATCTTTCTATATTAAGTAAATAATGATCAAGGGCAAAAATGTAATTTCACGCTAACAAAAAATCTACCAAGAATGATAAATAAAAAATGAAATAGTTTTAGAAACATCTTAAGTTATTGTTATTACCATTAACTTATTTTGTTAGTACTTCATTTCTTTTTTATTTCTTTTGTGAGTTATTGTGATATCTATTTATTATTACTCTACTATTACTTTAATTTAATTCTTAATATTTTTTCTATTCATTATACTTATAAAAAAAGCCTACTTTTTATATAAAAATATCATGATTTAATTATTTCAATCTTTATTTTGGCTCTAATTAATATACTTGAAAATAAATTAGTATGATAAAATTAATAATATATATTATATTGAAATTAAAGAAAAAGATGTTAAAAAGTAACTTTACAAATAAAAATGAATAGGATGATATATTTGTATTAAAGATGACCAAGAATAAAAATGTAATTTTATTCTAACAAAAATCTATCAAGAATAAATAATTCTAGAAACATCTTTCTATATATGAAGTGAATGATGATCAAAGGTAAAAATGTCACTTTATGCAAGCAAAAATTTACCAAGAATGATAACAAGAAAATTAAATAGTTCTAGAAACATCTTTAGTTATTGTTATTAGTATTACCTCATTTTTGTTATTTTTTCAATTTTTTTATGAGTTATTGTGATATCTATTTATTATATGAAAGTTAATAAATAATAACTAAGCTTAGCTCTTAATAATTATATATCAAGTATAATATTAGGTGAAACCAATCAAAATTAAAATTAAAATTTATGTGTATATTAAATTTTGTGTATTGAAATATTTTTTAATTTTGAGATCTTTAATATGCTATATAAAAAATTAAAATTCAGAAGTTATTTTCTTTTTGAAATGAAATAAAAAATAAGTTCATATAAATTGAAAAGGAGGGAGTCATATATTAAAAATGAAATATATGTGTTATTATTGAAATGAGCTTTCATATATCATTATTTGTTTTTAAAATCGTTTGGCTTCCTTCTACATTTGTGCATATATGTGTAGTTATAAAGATTTGAACATTTTAATGTAGAAATATAATGATTTGAAAACTTTAATTCTTCGTTTTAATTTCTAATTTGTTACATATTTGAAAATTACATAAAAAAAAGAAGCTTAAAAACGCAATGTAACAATTTAAGATATTTTTAGAAAAATATAGTTTAAAAACATAATGAAATTTGGTTGACTCCCTTATTTTTATCAAAATAAAAAAAAGTTGCATATATTGTTTGAAAATAACGTAAGAACTAAAAAGTACTATGAATCACAGTAAAATGATAATTAAAAATATGTGAGAATCATATAAGAAATTTCGTTTACTTTCCTAATTCACTTGTATCACATAAAATAAAACATATGGAGTAACATATATTATTCAAAAATAACATAAAAGGTACATAAATTAACAATTTAAAATATTTTTAGAAAACACATGAAAATTTAGTTCGCTTTTTAAATTTCATTTGTGTCACATAAATTGGAAGGAAAAAAAAACTAACATATGTTGGGCCTGCGCTGGCGCGGGCACATGATATCTAGTATATAGAGAGAGAGATAGAAGAGTCATGATGAGGACTACCAATGGCAATTTTGTAATTTTAATCATTATTATGGGCAAAGTTCTAAATATATAATTGTATAATTAATTGTCAACATAGTTTTCTAAAAGAATCTAATTTTCCTTTTCAAGAGTCAAAAAAAAAATTTGTTTCATGTGTTGCCCACAAACTCATTTTATTTTATTTTTAAAAATCAATTTGTATTTTTTTTATTATAATAATAATGTGAAAAATATTTTTACTTTTATACTCTTGACGATTCAAATCGTTCATCTATATTTATTACTACTACAACATATTCAGTATAATAATTTTTTTAAACATAAGTGTTCATATAGTTTTATTTAACCTATTTTATCTCCAAAATAATATTTATTGAATCTTAATTCCATGTATTTACTTTCCTTTTTAATTATATATAATGTTTTTTAAACATAAGTACTCATATAGTTTTATTTAACCTATATCCAACATAATATTTATTTTATCTTTGAAAATTGTGACTTAAATAAGAAAACAAAAATAGCACAATTTTAAAGAGATTAAAAAAAAAGAATATAGAGTTGATGATGTAAGAATTAATAAATGATGATCGCATAATTGTAGCTTAAGAAAATACATAATCAATTAAAGAGATAAATTTTAAAATAGTATAAATATATGAGATAAAACATTAATTTGTCATAGAATTATATATTATATACTTAAGAAACTTCCACAATAGATAAACTACGGATTCATGACCTTCATAAATAGTGAGTTGCACTTTTTAGTCTTGATTTCTACTTCTTACAATCTTGAATTATGATATATTAGTGTCATTCGTAGAGAGTTAAGCATATTAAATATTAGATTATGAATGTTTTACAATCTATAAATAAATATTTTTTTAATTAATATCAATACTTGAATTTCAGAATTAAGTTACTTTGTTACATTATTTATATTAAAATTTTGGTTATTATCGACTAGCTATTGATAAAAAAAAAATTATAAAACATAATTCTGAAAAAGATTTAGCATTTTCATTTTAAATTTTGTTAAACAACAAAATATTTTTTTTTAAAAAAAAATTAACTGAAGTTTGTACTCGTTTATTTGACTTAAAATGAAGTTTTTTTTTTAAAAGTCTAAAATAAATCATAGATGTTCATATGACTATAAATCTTCTTATTAAGAATAAAATATATATTTTAAAGCCAAAGTATTATTAAATATATTAATACATCATTCTTTTGAAATTGACTACAGAGAAAAATATATCACATAAATTAAAGTTAAAATGACATAATTTTTTATAACTTTAAGAGTTAATTACATTATATCTCTACTATTTTTCAAATTACAAAAAAATTCTTAGAATTAAAAAAACATTAGATTTATCAGCAGACATGCAGATACATCGGTCATGATACATTGCGTTTTAGGAATCTTGCAGACACTTAGCTCATGGATGAATCCGAGAGGAGAGAACTATATTTGAGAGGGAGTATTGATGTACCCGAAGAACGGAGATGTATTCACGAGGGGATGAAGATGTATTCGAGAGAGGATATGTATGTATTTGAGAGAAAATAGTGATGTATCTGATAGAGGAGAAAGATTTATCTGATAGGAGATTTTTGTAATTTTTTTAAATGCTAGAAAATTTTAAAAATTATAATAAAATAATATGTGAATTTAGGTAAATAATAATAATAATAATAATAATAATAATTGTAAAGATAATTAATTATATTGGGCCCGTGAACGGGTCTTCAATTATCTAGTATATATATATATATATATATCAAACGTTTCGTAGGTGAGATGTCACATTTATCTAGTCATACATGATCATGTCCTTATCCAAACGAACACACAATTCTCTTCAAGAAATGACCATAATCATTTTGTACATGCTCTATAAGTTTTTATTAGTCATATTTTAACATTATCAAATTTATTTGACTCACCTCAACATATATTACTTTAATAGTACCAAATGTACTATCCCTTTATATTTCTTTATTTGGATGGAGGATTTACAAAACTTTCAGATTGGATTGCACCAACCCTATGTGACCAATAACCTTTCATACCAATTTGATGATAAAAAAATTACCTTCACATTTGAAGGACCATCTTAAGAACCCATAATATTCTTTCTTTTAACTACCACAATTGACCATTAACATTTTACCATACGCATATTCATATATTTAACCACTTGTCATTTTCAGACACATTATATCCTGCTACCACATTCACATAAGAGAATGGAGCAAATCAATTGAAAAAAATTGATGATTTTTATCAAAATCATATCATTTTGCTTACATCGTTATTATATAACGTTGGGACTTGAACCGAACGTCTTACCCATAATAAGGCATTTTAGGTCAACTCCAAGTCTTCAAGTGTTCACCAATCTTCAAGTTTCTATAATATGAATTCTTATGTCTTTATTTATAATGTAACATAAAGACATACAAAAGGTTAGTCATAAACATGACCTTAACATGAATATAATGGGGGAGGTTATGGAATTGAAAGGTTACAAAAATAATGGTTATAAAGGTGGAGGTTATGGAGGTTATGGATATCTTCATAATGGAGAAAATAATGAAGTAACTTCTTGATGTAGTAGACATCCATAATATATTATTTTATAAACTACAAAAGTCAAATGATATTCAATTTTCATCATACATGTTTCTTTTAGGAAAAAATAGTATCCTACCACTAGTAGAAGTGGTTGAAAATCACATCCCCTTTCAAATAATTGTTATGCAAAACACAATACATAATAGGCCTTTAGCCTATACTAGATAATATCGTTTTATTAGGAAAACTAATGTATATATTAGCCTTGTGTAATAATAGACTATAGTATCTTGTTCAGTTTTCTTTTCTAATCTATATAGAACTGATATTTGTAAAGTCATGCGCTCTATTGTGTGACGTGTGTATTGTCAATACTATGAATTTCTAGATATTAGCAATATTATGATTTTAATGCATGCATTAGCATGATCAAAGATTCAATTGCCCCTTAAAACCTATTTTTTATATTTTCCCACCATAATAGTGGAGGGTATCTTTGTAAATATTTTTTTTATGCAATGCATGTTAGTTTTAAGGAAAAAGGGTCAAATATTTCTCTAAACTATTCGAAAAAGTCTAGATTTATCCTCCGTTTAAAGTTTTGCTCACAGATGCCCTCGCCGTCCAACTTTTGGCCCAAATATGCCCTTATGACCGTTAGTTGGTATGCTGGACATATCCAACTCATTTTTTATTTCTTTAAACGCCACATGGAATTATCATGTCAATTTGACCTTACCACATGACATTTATATGAAAATGGAAAGGGATTCAAACCCATAAACACCTAATCTAACCCATAAATCAACCCCCCCCCCCCTTTTAAATAAACTATCCGACCTGTTTTTAACAATGTTGTTCAATTTTATTTTTTTCGATAAATTCCGAAAATGAGTAATTGATTAATCAAAAATAGGAAAAATATGAAAAAATATAACATTAACGCCAAAAATTCACAAATAGATATAGTAACTTAAATCCAACAATTTTAATAATTTTTTAAAATTTTTATTTTTTCGGTAAATCTCGAAAATTAGTAATTGTAATAAAAAATATGAAAAGTGTGAAAAATATAAAATTAATGTCAAAAGTTCACAAAGAAATATAGTAACCTTTAATTTTATAAATTTTTTAAATTTTTATTTTTTTCGACAAATCCCGAAAATGAGTAATTTATTAATAAAAAGGGAAAAATATGAAAAAAATTATATTTACGCCAAAAAGTCACAAATAAATATAGTAACCTTAAATTCAAAAATAAAATTTTTAAAATAATTGTAAAATTAAACGTCCATAAGGGCACATCTGGGCCAAAATTTGGACGGCGAGGGTATGAGTGAGCTTAACTTTAAACGGAGGGTATATCTAGACCTTTTCGAATAGTTTAAGGACATATTTGACCCTTTTCCCTATTTTTAATGAATCAAACCAAACAATGTATAAAAATAATTTATGTATAATTAATGCAAGCATAACTAATACATGCATTGCTAAATGCAAGCAATACTAGTACACTCCATTCAACATTACCCCCCAAAAGCAAGTTTATGAGCTCAATATTATAATTTTAAATATATTTATAGATATTTATCTATTATTTAGAAAAAAATAATTTATTAATATTTTAAATAATTACAATATAAAATGATAATAGATATAGTATCGAATCATACGTGTATTCTTTTAAAAAAATTCTGTCTACAATTAATTAAATTAAGTTACATATCGTATTAATTAATGACCCTAATATTTTTATTCAAGAACTTCTTGTTATATATTGATTGGTCATACAATTTTCTTAAAAATAAATATTATGTCTGGAAAGATGATTTAGAGGATAAGTAATTAATGGAAAGAATAAAATATAAAATAAAAAAAAATCTTATTACGTTAAAAGTGATAAGTACTTTCTCCATTCATATTTACTTATTGTTGTGGCATACTTATCACGTTTTAACTTGATACATTCATTAAAAAAACAAGGATGGACTATTTTACCACACAACTCAAAAAGTCTCACACTCTTCTGATAGACAAGAAAGAACCTTTTGAGACAAGAAATGGCCCCAAAGTTTTAAAAGTTGGTAGGAAAGAAAATATTTTTCATTAAAAATGTTTTCCTAGAAAAGAAATGAGTTTCTTGCTTATTTTGTTAGTAAGTAAAAAAATATTATCTCAAAAATATTTATATATTATCTAGAAAAATATTATATACACAGAATGAGGTAGAGAGTGGAAGTTCGGGGGTGGTGGGGAGCGTGAATGGGTGGAGAAGAGATAATAATAATGTCACTTATGGACTTGTTTTCCTTAATTTCACTAGAGAAGTCATTTTTCTCATTTTTAAGGACCTTATTTTTCTAGAGAAAACGTTTCAAAATATTTTGACCAACCAAGAAAGAAAAAATTGGACCAAACACATTATTTTGCTAGATAACATGTAAATGTTATTGAGATAATTAATATTTTCTTGCTTACTCAGTAAACACTAGAAAATAAGTAAGAAAATCGCTTGTTTCATTGAAAATATTTTCCTTTATACCAACCACCCCCACGCTGAGATTTTGATAATTGACAAAATTGCCGTTGAGCGTCCCTGTCCTCAAGTTCACATTTCTAGAAAATATATGTACTTTCTGGAATAATTTCTTCATTGTCTTCATTTTCGACTTCCTTATTGTTATCTCCTTCTTCCATGATCCTTTCATTGTCTTAATGTGTGACAATGTCTTGTTCCGAGATATTAAAATGTGCATTTAATCTTTCCTCGTGAGCTTCTAATTCCAAGAACTCGGTTTCTCCTCCTAAAGCTCCATTCATCCTAGTCTCTTCTATGTCATTATCCCCCGAAGAGATGAGGATGTAACTCCACCTTTATAATATGATTTTGAATCACAAAAAGATTGTGTTAAGAGTAACATATAGTTTCTTATTTTGTGAATCATAACACCGATATTTTTTCTGAATTCCGAATAGACAACAAACACACGTTGTCTTGCACACAAATCTGATTTTCCTCATAGAGCTTTGGGAATGTGAGTGTATATTGTGCAACCAAACACCCTTGGCTCTAAGTTCGGTAGATGTAGAAGAGAACAATTTAATAGAGCTTTTGCTGCGGAGTCTCAAAATTAATGACTCGAGATGAAACTCGATTAATAAGATAAGTCGCAGACTTAACCGCTTCCCCCAATAAATAGTTGGCATATTCATGCCAAAGAGAGATGCACGAACAATACCATAATATGTCTATTTTTTCTTTCTACTAGGACATTTTGTTGCGGTGTGTATATGCAGGATGTTTGTGTGGAAATAAATCTTGGCAGCAATTAATTTTGCAGCCATACTTATTGAAATTACTAGCCACCAATGTGAAATTTGGTAGCCATCAATGTGAAAGTTGGTAGCCACATTTGTCGAAGTAGGTAGTCAAAGTTTGGTATAAGTTTGGTATTAGTTTGGTAGAGTTAGGCAGCCAATTTTTGTTGAAATTGGCTATCACATTATGTCGATGTAAACAAGTGTTCAAAAAACTCTATAAATAGAGTAGTAATTGAACACTTGAAGACACACCAAAAAATAGAGAAGCAATAGAGAGTAGAGAGAGTAATCCACAATATGTCTATTTTTTCTTTCTACTAGGACATTTTGTTGCAATGTGTATATGCAGGATGTTTGATGATGTATACCTCGTTGTCAAAGGTATTCGTCAATAGTAGATTGCATAAATTCCATGGCATTTTCAGGTTGCCAAACATGGATTTGCTGTTGATATTAAGTGTCTACCATATTATAAAAGTCTTTGAATGCAATATACACATCACTCTTCTTTCGAAGTAATGATATTCATGTCATCATAGTACATTCAATTATGAAAGTACTAACATAACGAGCTTGAGACAGTTCCAATTTTTGCAGTCCCCAAATATAAAAATGTATAACAGTAAATGTTCTGTATATTTATTCAAACTTGGTAAATATGGAACACGATGAGTTTTCGCTAATTCACAAATATCACAATGAAAAACCAATCTATCTAAACCTAAAAACAAATCTGGTTTAAGGTTCTAAAGATAACCAAACGAGATATGTTCGAGACTTCTAGGCCATAACCATACATTATCCCGTGCTTTCTCGATCCCATATGTGCGGAATGCATGACTGAATTTCTTCTCTCCGCCTTTAATAAATTCTAGAAAGTAGAAATTGTGTCGCTTAACACCATAACCAAGAGTCCCCCGAGTCAGAATGTCCAGAAAGATACAAAAAAGAGGCCGAAAGGTTACAGTAAAATTGAGAGAGGAGGTAACTTGGCTTACAGATAGAAGATAATGATCTAGAGAAAGTACAACCAAAACAGTATTAAGTCTTAAAGCATCTGTTAAGATAACTTGTACTTTTCCAATAACTGGAGAAGTACCACCATTAGCGGTAGAAATAAAGGGATGAGAAGATGGTTTTAGTTATTGTACTCGCTTGGGTCTTTGGTCATGTGATCAGATGATCCACTATCTATAATTCAAGTATTATTTGTAGAAAGTACATCAACATTAACATTAATATTGTTATTATTTGTAATGCCTGGATGCGTCATATTGACACGAGGTTTTCTTTTACAATTATTGTTTGGCGGATTGGTTCCTGATGTAGTCGTGGCTACAACTCTGTTTGGAATGAATTTGCGAGGTTTCTTCGAGAAATCCCACCAATCTTGATAACCAATGATCTCGTAGCATCGTTATTTTGATTGTCCTGATTCACCACAATGGATACAAATAAGATTAGTATGCTTACCAGATGAATGATTAGTTTGACCTTTAACAGAATTGCTACGATGGACAGTCATGGAAGAACTCTCTGGAAATAGCGGAGCACTGCCCATAGTCTGCTTCTATTGAACTTCTCTTAGGACATAAGCATATGTACTTTCAAGGTCAAGCTTTGGATTCTTTCTTAAAATATCACCACTAACTTGATCAAATTTTGCATCAAGTACATTGAGAAATATATGAACTCGTAGAATGCATATGAAGAATACCCTAAACAGATCCATCATGTGTATTTGTTCGGTGATCAATTTCCTGTAAATTAGCAATCAATTCGTTATAATACGTGGAAAGGGGTCTTCTATTCTGCATAGTGGTAAAGGATTTTTTATTTAGTTCAAACAATCGGGTTTCATCAGAACCATCATAGAACGTTTTGGCAACTGCTTCCCAAATGTACTTTGTCGTGGAAATCCTGATAAACCGTTGCATCAGGGCGAGACTCATCGATTCAATCAACCAACTCTTCACCTTATGATTCTCTATAATCCATATTGCTTAACCCGAGTCAGTTTGTTCGGGTTTCTTTGCTTCACCGGTAAGGTAACCAACCTTGTTTCGAGCTCCGATACGCATCTCCATCGATTGAGACCATAATGAGAAACTCGTTTCATCAAGGATAACTCCCGTTGGAAAGGGCGAGTTGTCTCGTTGAACTATAATTGAGGTAGAGTTTGTCGTTGTGCCAGAGGAAGGCATAGTATCGCCATCTTGGAAAAAACGAGGTTGGGAATTCAATTTTTTTATAAATTTAATTGTTTCGATACCATGTAGGCTTTTAGGTTTAGAGAATATTTTTCCTTTCACATCGTTTATTCATCTCAGAAAAGAATTAGAGTAAACTTAGGACTAATACTTGACCCCTACTCCAAAATCTATACATATATATATTTAATAGTCCTAGTTTCAACAAAAATGTCGACTTTCTCCGTTTAGAATGTATCAAAATAAGATCTTAAAATATATCAAGATGACGACTTTTGGATTTGGAGTTGAACCCTTGATCGTAGAGTTGACACGGCTAATCAACTAAGTTGCATGCAACTTTATGTCAAGGAGTGTAACCAATAAACTATATCCTCTATATCTACTTTTTGCCTTTAATTATGTGTACACTAAATCAAACACTTTCATAAGCATTTTAAAATTTACAAAATATATGATAAAATAAATTTAAAAGAGCTTACAAGTTAATTTGATCAACTTATATTTTAAACTTACTTCGATCCTTCTTGGTCACTAAATATGGCATCTTATTTAATTAAGGAAAAAGGGCTAGAAATGTCTATTGAAAATGGTTTAAAAATTGGAAAAATTACATGAATTAATACATTTTTAAAAATAATTACTGATTTTAGCGATATTTTTTGTTCATTACCATTTATAGCAATATTGTGATGAATCTGTAATATGTATTAAAAGTGAATTATGTATGCAATATATTTGAATTATAATTGTTTTTGAAATATATTATGTTTGTTTGGTAAAAAAATTGTCACATTGTATTATAAGTGTATTAAAATGTGTGATAAATGTATTATCCATCATTAAAACTTGTATTATATTTGAATAATAAATTTATCTTTGTAATATGTATTAAACTTGTATCATAAATGAATTAAAAGTGGTCAAATGAAAAAAAAATGTTATTACTATAAATGGTAAATATTTTTTTATTATAGTATATTTATGTAAGTTTCTCTTAAAAAAATTCTCCTTTCATCTATTGGATCAAAATTTCTCTTAACATTTTTTTAAGATTTAAAAATCCTTTTGACAGAATTATGACATGGCATTAGTGGGTCAAATAATTAAATAATTGGCATTACTGTATTGGTTCACATGAATTTTTAATCCACCCACATAAGCCATAACCGACCCATCCATAATGAAACAAGCTAGCAAACTCCAAAACAATCTGACCCATCAATTCATTTTCAATTTACGCCTATATTCAAATCTGTTGCTGATACTGAAATTTCAATGTAAATCTACAAATCTTCGAATAGATCCTTTTATTAGACTCTAAATCATATCTCACAAAATCATTAAGTAAAATTCAATAGTAATAAGGCCAAAAATATTGAACCAATGAATTTTGTCATAAAAAAAGAAATTGAATCTTTAGTCTTTCTCTTATCAAAGTTATTTTCAAGACTTAAAAACACATCTTATTAAGTCATATTCCCGTTTTACCATCATCACATTCTAAGTTCAAAACCAAAAGACACCTTTTGTTAGCATAATTTTCATCCAATAGGTGGAAAAAGGATATTTTTAAATCACTTTCAATACGTTAAGGACATTTTTAACCTTTTTCCCTTAAATCAATTGTAAGACTGTGATATCTCAAATTGGTCAATACACCTTATGTATATTTGGACTATCCCCAATCATCGTATTAACTGAATTGGCTCATTTGGTCTGATTGTTTTTCATGTTTCATGTCTGATTATATAATAATATTGTTTATATTTTTCTTAATTAGCTTTAAAATATTTACAAGATTCCCCTTCTGGTTTAATTTTGCAATACTAACATTCTTTGTATAATAAGGAAAAAAGAACAAATTTTCCTTTGCTTATGGAAAAATATTTAATATTATTATATGTTATACTATCGATCCATATATGCTTTAATGTTATAAAAATTGCTCAAATTTATCCTTTCTCCGTTAACCTCATTCATTTATAAAATCAAAATGGCATGTCAACTTCACATAAACCCTTCTTCACTACTATCCAAAGTCATCACATCTTTACTCAACGTTTCTTCTTGCAGATCCTCTGTACAATTTTTTGCTTATGCTTTAATACATCGTAACACTTGCCAAGAATATCAAAGAGTTTAAAAATGTCATATCAACTTATTTTAAGAAAGAACATATTATAATTATGATTGATATTAAGTTAATCTTATATATATTGCTTATTAGTCAAATACAGGAACGTAAAATGATAATTATTTAAGGTAACATTGTAACGATCAGGGGCGGACCCATATGTAAAGGTGGGGGTGCATGTGCACCCGTTAACTTCGGAAAAAATCATGAGTGTATATATATATATATATATATATATATATATATATATATATATATATGAGAAACTAATAGAAAAAAGATTATAATAAAAAGTGCACCCATAATGAACATTCAATCATTCTTGGTCTGCTGGTGGAAGTGAGAAAATACCTCCTTGCAGAACAGGTTTGATCCTGGTCAACAACTCTTTTTTTAACTCTTTTTCATTGAAAATTTTGCTTCGCTCATGCTTAAATATTATTGGTGCACCCAGACTCTTCAAATCATGGGTTCGCCTCTAGTAACGATCTAATCCATCGGGTCGTGTGGACACCTACTCTAACACATGGATAGGAGAATTCTTAGCACCCAACTTAAATAATGTCATGCAGAAATAAATCAAAATTAAACTAAATAACCTATTTATATATATTGAAATATTTAGGCTGAACCTATCGGTGACCCCCTAAAGTTGGCACCAATTTTCACTTAGACACCTCAAGTAATCTTTGTCCATTTTAGACACCTCATGTTGTGTACCGTAGTATCATTTTGACACTTTTTATTGACATGACATATTTAGTGTAATACACCCAATACCACCGCGTGAAAGACTCATTTAATTATTTTATTTTATTTTATTCATTTTCTTCCTCATTTTCCAGCTACCATCTTCCATAACTTGAACTCCTTCGATGGAAAAATAGGTGTGATAATGCTAAAGACAAAAAAATGAATTTAAACATGAATATATTTCATAAAAAATGAATTTCAACCATTAGATGACTCACGGTTTAGTTGTCGTAAAGAAGAAGTGCAGCAGAAAGTCACAGATTCATAAATAATCTAAACTTAGTTTTTGAGTAGTAGTACGTGTGTATTTGTTGTTCTATTTGAGTTTGTCAAAACTAAGCCAAATTTGATGACTAGTCACTTCTAAAATTTGTTAGCACTTTTTTCTCTTCAATCACAAATTCTGGAAAAGATGATAGGTGGGGTGGGAGAGGGGTGGAGAAGACAATGTGGATGGGGAAGGGATTGGGGTAGGGTTGGTAGAGGTGGAGAACTCGTTGAGTGGGTGGGGAAGAGCGGAGAAGCCAAACTGGATTAGTGGGGAGGGGTTGGGGTGGGTGGGGCGAAGAAGATATTATGTGTGGGGTTGGGTTGTTTTATTTTTTTTAATATTTTGTGTACAAAAATTCCACATGTCATTTAGTCATTGACCACTTCTTCTTTCTACTAAAATATCACTATTTAAAATTTATTTTAATATACATGTCATGTGCTTTTATTTAATTTGCCACGTCGTCAGTGAATGTGTTACACACTGTAGACAGTGAAATTTTATTGATAAATTCATACTAAATTTGAATTAAATCTTAAATTCATGATAAGTTGACCAAGTCAAATTACTGATTAATAAAGTCGGATTAATACTAAAGTCAATAATTTATGACTTAAATCAAGTTCAAATTACATTTGGGTCAGTCCATTAAGTTGACAAGATGAGCCCAACTCATGTTCTTTAGGTCCAGGGTCAAAATTGCTAGGAACAACATACCCCTAAAGCCCTAGCTCAAACTTATATAAAAAGGTCTTTATAAGACCAGAATATACACATAGAGATAGACAGAAATACATAGTTCCTCTTCAGTGGTGATCTGCAAGTCGTCTGCATACAAAGAAGTCTTCGCTCCAAGTGTTGAACCGCAAGTATTTTGTTAAATTAAGAACATCCGTGAAGAGAAGAATCATAGGATTACATATCCTTTTCCTAAGAGATTTATAAAGATTGTAACCTTCACATAAATTCAAATATAAATATTGTTGCTTGCTTGCTATTTTCCTTTCCCGTTTGTTGTATTTCAAGATTGAAACTTTAGACACATACAAATTGGTACGCCGAGTGAGACATTATTTACCTCTTATCTTTTCTCTTCAAAAATCAAAGTTCAAGAACATTGAGATGGCTTCCAAGAAGATCAACTCTAAATATGCATCCAAACCTGGATCTACATCCGTATCCACATCTGCATCAAAATCTGCATCTGGATTTGCATCTAGATTTGCATTTGCTTCTGTAAAAACATATGGATCCAAATTATGCATCGTTGTTGAAAACATCCTTGATGTTACTCTACGAAACATGGGACCTATCACAAGGAACCAAGCCAAATTGTTGGGACAACAAGCCTCATGAGTGTCGTCTGAATCTGTTATTGTCTTTGATTTTTTCCCAAAATATGTGAAGTCTCCTGCAAAATCCGCAAAGGAAAACATCACCGAAAGTGTCGAGAGGATTATTTCCTAATTGAACCTATCTACATATAAAAATCCCTTCTTTTTAGTCGACGATGATGTCTTGAGCACATGATCTACCCCACATAACATGTTTGCATCACATGTTTGGGAAAATCAATACTATTCACCATCACCTACTATGGTAATGCACGTGATGGTGACTAACACTTAATCCGTAGAAGAACAATTTATGAGCTTAACAAGAGCTATTGAAAGTTTGACCAAGTATGTTCAAGATCAAGATGATCGAATCGTTAAGCTAACTGATAAGGTGGAAGGTATGATGGATGAAGAATTAAGTCATGCACCCGGAAAATGTCCACAAGTACAAGAGACGGTCGATCGTCCCTTAAAGCAAGTGGAACATGCTAAAATGATCCAAATTTCCTCTGAAGGAACGATCCCGATCAACCATTAAAAACAAGTACGCGGTTGCTACAAAATCCTACTTGACATATGCAAGGTCATACACGGAAATGATAGATAATTTGAAAATGCATATCAGTTATCAACCTCAAAAATTCCAGCAGTTCGATGGTAAGGGAAGCCCAAAGCAACATGTGGCACACTTCATTGAAACATCCAACAATGTTGGGACATACGACGATTACCTCGTCAAATAATTTGTCTGCTCCCTTAAGGGCGATGCTTTCGCTTGGTACACAGACCTTGAGTCTGGTTTCATTGATAGTTGGGAACAAATGGACTAAGAGCAGCGAAATGAAGAGCAGAACTTTGAATTCATCAACCGATGGAGGCATGCTAGTCTAAACTGTAAAGATAGACTTAGTGAAGCTTCTAGAATAGAGATGTGCATTCAAGGTATGCATTGTGGTATCCTCTATATTTTGCAAGGCATAAAGCCTAGAATTTTTTAAAAATTGGCCAGTTGCGCTCATGATATGGAGTTTAGCATGTCGTGGATTGGAACTGAAACACCACCTACAACGAACTCCTCAAAGGCAAAGAAAGTCAAGAATTCAAGAAAGTTGGAAAATATTGTCCAAAGACTGAAAACAAATAATCCATGAACGTCAATGTTTCTCATGTGAAATTCACCATAAAGGTGGGCAATACGCAGAACGCAAAAATGAGTTCTTGTAAAGAAAGGACAAATCAAAAGCTCACCTTAAAGGAAATGCAGTGGAAGGACTACATGTATCTTTATACGGATGTTTCTGCAATCTTCGATGAACTTGAGATGAAATATTTTGAGTTACCATAAGTGAAACGACCAAATGAAGTAGGGATGAGTGATGATCCAAAATACTGCAAGTATCACCGGTTGGTTGGCTACCCTATCGAGAAATGCTTCGTCATCAAGAATAAAGCCATTACCTTAGCTCGCGAAGGGAAAATTGAACTTGAACATGAGAAATTTAGTTCAAACTAAGTTAATGTCGCTTCTGACTCACCCAATTCAGACATGACCTGGAATGTTGTTAAAGGAAAAATGTAGAAAGACATTCCAAACTTCAATCACACAAGAATGACTAAGTTTAGAGACTTCGAGCCCATTGATGTAAGTAATTTGTTATCTCTTCCTATACTAAGTGATGTGGCTTCCGTAGGATAAGGATCAACAAAATAAGACGAAGACCCATAAGATGATCTTGATGATTGGGGCGGGACTCTCATGACTCGCCGAAAACACTGCAAAACGAGTTCGCATAAGGAGTTAACAAAGCAACACGTTAGGGAATATATAGTAAGGACACCCAAAACCAAAATGTTGATTGTGCATTCAAAGAAGTAGGAAATGAAGGTGCACCGCAACTAAGAGTTGCATCGACTAATTACATTAGGAGAATATTTGCCAAACTGGTTTTACACCAAGTTCGCATTTGATGGCACAAAAGTTCTTGTTGTAATGTCGATGAGAAGGAAGAGAAAGATGCAACTTCATCGTGTCCATCACCAAAATATGCTCCAAGTCGTCTCACGAAGTTGAAACTCAAGCATTCCCATCACCAAAACATTCTCTAAAGTCATCTCTTGGAGTCAAAAATGCATGTATGGCAAATATCACATTCTCTGACGATGATCTTATGTTTGGTGACATATTTCATAATTGCCTTTTATTCATGGTTGGTTTTGCACATGATAAAAGGGTGAACAGAATCCTAGTCGATAAAGGATTTGGAATCAACATCCTTCAAATTCGCACAGTGAAAGAACTTGGGATATCAACAGAAGATCTTACTGATAGTTGTTTGATGATCCAAGGACTCAATCAAGGAGGACAAAGGTCCATAGGGACAATCAAAATAGACCCCACCATCAGAGAGTTGCAATCAAGCATGAGATTACATGTTATTGATGCAAAGACTTCATATAACATTTTGCTTGGTAGGTCATGGGTACATTAGAACAAAGTAATCCCATCTACCTAGCACCAATGTTTGAAGTATCATGAGAATGGAGTTGCAAAAAGATTATTTCAGATGATAATCCATTCACTAAAGCTTAAGCACACTTCGCAAACGCAAAGTTTTACTTGAAGAAATATGTCATAAAAGTTGATGACATTGCATCCGGAGAGGTCAGTGTCCTTAACAAAGTGGCTAAGGTAGTTTTTGGTAAGGCAAAGCTGTAAACAAAGAACATACAAAGCTTGGCAATCCTAACAAGACATCTATAAAAATTGGTATTTTTTCAAGTAAAAAGGTTGTCACGCGCCGAACCTACACCCTTGATGTGGACGGCACCCAATGACCATTGTTGGCCTTGAGCTGACCCTTGGCCTAGCTTACAACTCAGCAGAAAACTTAACTCATTATAAGAAAGAAACATTCTCAAAGAATTTCTTAAAGTAAAATAACATGGCGAATATGACACTTACATCTCATGATAAAATATCTGTAAATAAATAAAGACTTAAACTAAACTATGAATGACTATCTTTCGATGAAGCCTCTATAATACTATGATGAATGTTGGGACAAATCCCTCAACATTCTATAAATGAAAATACCGAAAGCAATAAAAGAGTCCTCTGATGCAAGGAGGCTCACCACTGACTGTGGATGCTCAAACTAGATCAACGAGGCGCTGGATGTTGATCCTGATTACCCGTGTTTGCATCATAAGACGATGCAGGTCAGCTGACATCAGTACATTGAATGTACGAATATGCGAGTTGGAATGCTAAACAACAATTTTAAGCTTGAAAGAAGTAAGAAGAAACTTGCCTTGGCTTTGCTCAATTCATGAATTACTGAACTTAATATAAAGCAATAAAAACACATGTGATATATATAAAGCTTTGTAAAACAGTAAAACGACTTAGTTCGTTAAAGAAAATGCAATAACAAACTCAACTTTACTAATATATGAAAGTAATATAGTTTCCGTGGGAGATTTTCTAATCGACAACCATCACTATGAGCCTAAGCGATGGTACAACGTCTTACCTTACGTTGCAAGAAGACCGTTATATACCTTGCCGTCAGTATAGAACCTGAACTACTAAGTGAATCCAATAGTTTATGCTAAAAAGCACTAAGGAATCATCTAAAAAGTTTGACCCTTCTTCTGTCCATGTTGGCTACATGGTTTATGAGGGCTTAAATTAATATGAACTCGCGTCCCCATATCATTGCTCAACACTACTCCCAAAATACTTAGCTCATATGTTTAAAAAACTTTTTCTCTTGTTTGAGGTAATTAGTCAAACTTAGCTTTAAAAGCTCTCTTGAAAATCATGGTTTCCTTTTTACTAAAAGTAGTCAAAGGCTCTGTTGGAAGTCTAGCTTCCTTTCTTGCTCAAAAATGTGAAAACATTTATAAATCTTAGGGATTACTTAGTTCCCTTATAAATTTTGAGAAACGAACTCAACTCTTTACTCTTTGCTTAACTTGCAACTTAATTCTTAGGGAATATAACTTTTGAGTATTCAACTCAACTCTTTACTCTTTGCTTAACTTGTAGCTTGAGTCTTAATACAAAGTTAAAATGTTTGTTAAATACTCTTGGAAACTTTAATAACTCACTTTGACTTGCTTCTTAACTTTTAGACTTGACTCTTAACTTCTTTGACTTTGATCTTAACTTTCCTTGAATTGGATTATGGATTCAAAATTATGATTTGAGTTCTTTGGTGATTTCTAGGTGTTTAGAAATCATTTGAAGTAATTAGAATCATTGGAAGGTGTTAATGTATCTTAGAAGGACTTAAAGAGGCTAAATTACAAAAATTGGGCGAAAAATGTTGAACCAGTCGCATTGGTGGTGCGCCACGCAAGTCTCAGTTGACTGAGGCTTGATACTGGCACGCTGCGCCAGAACCCACTTGACTGAAGCCCCATTTTGGCACACTACAGGCTCTACGTTCCTGGCTTTGCCCAGGTGCTCCTGACGAATTTTCAACTCGTTTTTCAATCTCTAAACCCTCCAATCCTCCCTAGTTCTTTCTCCAAACACTTGGGACTATTGGTACCCTCAATAACCACTGAATTTAACTCAAAAAATAATCAGGAGAAACAAAAATCAAGAACTTTAACTTTTAACATGTAATCAACTCATAAATTGTTGAATTGAAACAAATTGGTGTGTGGGTGAATTAAACCAACACAAAATATTCCACATACCTTAATAGGGATCACCCTCGACGAATTTCACTAGAAATTCCTTGGTGTTCTTGGCGAAACCTTGATCTTTTTTCCTTCTCCTTCTTCTCTTCTCTTTTCTCCCAAGCCCTAAGCACGAATTGATTTTTCTAAAACTAACTTAAATCTAATTTTTACTCTAATTAAACCCTTAAAACGAATTAGGAAATAGTTGGGTGAAAATACTAGTTTGCCCTTACTTAAAGCCGGAATTGGACTTTCCCTACTTTAACAACCCAACTTACGAAAGGCGTATCTCGCTCATACAATATCAAAATCGTGCAAACTCGGCTCAGTTGAAAAGATCTTTTCAAGGGCTTTCCAACCATATAATTAACTAACTCTAACTTATCCTGAGCTAGAAGTTATGATTGTTTGAATATGACCAAAACCTCACCATCTTAACTTTAGGAAATTTTCCAGATTTCCCCTTTTCTTTCCAAAACTGATAAATATTAGTTTCTTAGATTATTCTTGGCTATTAAGAGTTACGAGATGTTACAAAGGTGACACCCATTATTTGTTGTGTCCCAAGGCAAAGGAGGACAAAGTACACTCTCTTAAGTTGTGAAAAAATGCACTAGAAGGATTGACCCTTCCTGTAAGGCAAATTGATATGATGAAGTCATCCACAAAATTACTTGGGAAGTATGTGGCTCCTAAGTCATTGTTTTACAGAAATTTGTGACCCTCGAGTCATCCTAATATGAAGCACTCCCAATGAAGCGTACGGAAGAAGATTTTAATCCTAACGCTTACAAACTGCTAGCAAAGGTTGGATTCAATCCTAAAGAACTGTAAAAACTAGGGAAGCTTCCGTGAGAACCTGCTATGAGGCAACAACTTGAAGGGGTGGATTATAAGCAACCTCCACTTATCCACATCTCCATAAAAAGATAAGCAACAACGACATAACTGCGGAAGATGAATCTGTTGCTTATAACAAAAGGTATTTTGTCTTCGATTGACTTGGAAGCTCAACGAAGAGAATTTCCATATTTTAGAGGTTAGGGCATAAAGGAAGAAAAACAAGGTTTGGAGAAACAACAAGAGTATGAAAGCATCTACTTTACCTAAGTCTCAAAAGGCTCCTACAAACATCCAAAGTTTGATCCCTTCTAGAATGACGAGGGAGACGAACGTTGTGGTCTCATGTGGAGAAGAACTAAATGCAAAGTCACATGTTATGGTATACATCAAGCAACGTGATGAAGATGAAGAAAGTGTTGGCTCTTCATATCATGTCACTACAGAAGATGAAAGGCATATTTTTTCTCTAATTAAAATTGATGAAGAGTAGGAGAATGTTTCATGGTGTTACCATATAACTTTCAACTACACAGAACCTCATGAAGATGAAGATGCTAGGGATGCTCTACCCGAACTTAAAGAAGGTGTAAAGGCGACGGTTGATGCATTAAAAGAAATCAACCTTGGAACTGATGAAGATTCAAACCCCACTTATGTGAATGCTTCACTAGCAAGTAATGAATAAAGGGCTTACGTCAACTTACTCAAGGAGTATAAAGATGTCTTTGTCTGAGCTAGATAGAAATGCCAGGATCGTATCCAAAGGTAGCAGTTCATCATCTTGATGTGAAAAAATGGTGCACGTCCTATCAAGCAAGCTCAACGAAGTTTTAAGCCTGAATTAGTTCCCATGTTTGGAACTGAAGTTAACAAGCTTATTGAGGTTGGCTTTATCCATGAAGTTAAGTACCCGACATGGGTTTCAAGTATTGTCCCCGTAAGGAAGAAGAATGGGAAAATTCAAGTTTGTGTTAACTCTAGGGATCTCAATAATGCATGTCCCAAAGACGAATTCCCACTTTCTATCCCTGAGCTTATGATTGATGCCACTACTGGGTATGAGGCGATGTCTTTTATGGATGGTTCATCCTGCTACAACCATATCTGCATGTCACCAAAGGATGAAGAGTTGATCGCATTTCGCACTCCTAAGGGTATTTATTGCTACAAAGTAATGTTTTTTTATTTGAAGAACGTAGGAACAACATACAAAAGAGCTATCCAAAACATCTTTGATAATATTCTTCACAAAAGCGTTTAATGTTATGTTGATGATTTAGAAGTAAAAAAAAAAAAGAGTGATCACTTTCAAGATTTGAGGATGGTGTTTGATCTATTGCGAAGGTATCAACTTAGAATGAATCCTCTGAAATGTGCATTTGGAGTTACCTTTAAAAAATTCCTTGGCTTCATTATACGACATCAAGGAATAGAAATTGATCAAATAAAAATAGATGCAAATCTGAATATGGTCAAGCCAAGAAATATCCATGAATTGAAGAGTCTGCAAGGAAATAAGGCACTATTTTTTAATGGGACCAAGCCTATAGTAATGTGTTTGAGAGCATCAAGTTACTTGACAAAACCATCAGTTTTAGCATCTCTCGTTCTTTCCATTGATACTTTACATATCAACTCAAGAAATATCAGTGGGAGCACTCTTAGCCTAAGAGAATGGCAAAGAGAAATAAAATTCCTTTTACTACTTGAGTACGATAACACCAAATGAGTTGAACTACTCATCAATCGAAAAGTTATGTTTGGCCTTAGTTTTCTCAATTCAGAAGATGAAACACTACTTTCAAGCTCACGTCATCCGTTTTATTTCTAAAGCAAACTCCATCAAATTTGTGATGTCAAAACATGTCCTCAATGATCGACTAGCAAGATGGTATCTCCAGTTTCAACAATTTGAAATTGTGTATGTTCCTCAAAAGGCTGTAAAAGGGAAGGCATTGGCAGACTTCTTAGCATACCACCCGATACCTGATGATTGGGAACTCGCTGAGGAATTACGTGATGAAAATGCAATGGTCGTTGAAGTTCAACCACCTTGGAAGACGTATTTCGATGGGGCCTCACATCTTGAATGAGCCGGTGCTGGAGTGATATTTGTCACTTCTCAAGAGAATCTCTTGTCATAAAACTTCACCTTAACACAATGTTACTCCAATAACGTTGCAGAATATCAAGACTTATACTCGGGCTTGAAATGACGGTTGATATGAAGCAATTGCAATTACAAGTTTTTGGAGACTCTGAATTAATGATCAATCATTTATTGGGTAGCTACAAGTAAAAGGGTCATAATTGCGCCTCTATCATGACTATGCACAAAAATTGATTAGGTGGCTTAGAGATGTAACTCTTCAACATGTTCTAAGAAAGGAGAATACGAAAGTCGATGCCTTACTTGTTTTGGCTTCAACATTGACCAAGCCCAAATCACTATCAACCAAAAATGGATAGTACCACCGGATGCGGATGAAGAAAGCAAGCTTGAATATTTTGTAGCTGTATCAAAAGCTGAGATAGTCGACTGGAGACATGTCTTGATTGATTACTTGTGCTTCAATATACTTCCAGAAGATCAAAAGAGAAAGACTAAAATTCGTCGTCGTGCTCCTCGGTTTCTTTACTACAAAGATACTCTATATCGAAGATCATTTGAGGGGGTTCTCTTGCATTGTTTGGGAGAAGAACAAGAAAATCAATCTATGCAAAAAGCACATTCTGGAGTTTATTGATCACATCAATGTGGGTCGAAGTTACATTTTCATATAAAAAGAATGGGGTATTATTGGACAACAATGGTAAAATATTGTTTGTATTGCATCCGACTGTTGCATATTGGCCATTTCATGCTTTGAGTCTAGACGTAGTTGGACCACTACCAAAATCTTCTCGTGGCCAATTGTACATACTGGTTGCGATGGATTACTTCTCAAAATGGGCTGAGGTTGTAGCCCTCAAAGAAGTAAAGAAAGAAAATGTTGCAAACTTCATTAGGGTGAATTTCATCTATCAATTTGGCATTCCTAGTTATATACTAATAGACAATAGAAATCCATTCGCGAATAAATTGATCATAAGATTTGCGACCTTTTTGACTCCATGCAATGTAATTCATCAATGCATTATGCTGCTGAAAAAGGACTAGGTGAATCATTTAACAAGACCTTATGCAACTTATTAAAGAAAGTCGTCTCCAAATCTAAAAGAGATTGGCATGATAGATTGGAAGAAGCTCTTTGGGTATACAGGACGACTCATCGCACACCGACTCAGGCAACTCCTTATTCTCTTATTTTTGGAACTGAAGCAGTCCTTCCACTTGAATGAAAGATGACATCATTGAGGTATCCAAAAGGAACTTACTGAAAAAGAAAATGCATGTTGGGCCTTGAAGAGTTAGAATCTCTCGATGAGAAAACTTGAAAGCTCAACAAAGTCTTGAATGCTATCAAGCTCTTCTTTCTCGTGTTTTTAATAAAAAGGTTCGCCTAAAGTCTTTCTAAGTCAGTGATAAAGTCCTTGCAGTAAGAACACCAATCGTCATATCTAACAAATAGAAAAGCAAGTTCACATCAAAATGGTATGGACCATACGTCATTTAAGAAGTCTATGCAAGTTGAGGTTACAAACTTGTGGATGTAGACGGCTTGCGGATTGGTCCCATCAATGGAAAATTCTTGAAGAAGTACTATGCTTAGAGGCACTATACTCCTGGCCCGCAAGAGTATAAATTGTGTACGGATCCAAAAAAATAACGTCGTCATGTGAATATCATGTTAACTCTTTCAAATGAAGAGTCCAGCACGCCAGATTTTGAAACACAAATTTGTACTAATTCGTAAATCCTACGGACATTATTTGTTACACATTAAATATCTTGAAGTTATCTTTCCAAAAAATAGGAATCTCATTATTTCAACGCTCCTACTCCCAGTTATGAATTTTCTTCCACATGTGCACAAAGCTGGAGAAAGCTGAAGATTTAAGCACACAATTTTTTAGCAAACTTCAAATACAAATATGTACTAATCTGTAAAGATCATGGACATGATTTTTATACAAATTGAAAATCTCAAAGTTATATTTCCAACTAAAGAAAATTCCATCATTACGACACTCCTACTTCACGTTATGAATTTTCTTCCACAAGTGCGCAAAGATGAAGAAAGTTGAAGGGTCAAGCACACAGATTTTGGGTCAACTTCAAATAATATTTTGTACTAATCCGTAAAGTCCATGGACGTGATATTTATATAGATTGAAGATCTCGTAGTTATCTTTCCAACAAAAAAAAGTGTCTCGTCATTCTGGGACTCCTACTTCACGTAATGAATTTTCTTCCACAATTGCGCAAAGATGAAGAAAGTTGAAGGGTCAAGCACGCAGTGCGCCTAAAATGCAGGCCATAAAGTTCATAAAAATTTTAGCAGAACTTCAAGTTTCAAGTCTCATCAAATTTAAGCAAAACCTTCAAGTCAAAATGCTCCTTGATGTATGAGTCTAGAACGCATATTATGAAACTCATCAAATTCGAGGTAAGTCTCAAGTTTTAAAGCTCCAAAAATTCAAACAAAGTCTTCAAAGTCACAAAAACTCTATGAAAAAGAGTTAAATACTATAAGTGATACCGTTGACCCTCATGAGTTTAAATCTGAATGGTCCAAGAAAAAACTTAATAGGTGAAAATCTTGAACTAATTGGCCTAGATAAATATTAAAAAAAAATCACATGTTTTGCATTCAAGTGTAAAGTAAATATATTTTACTGCCTCAAAATTGCAAGAGTTTTTACACATCAACAATCATAAGGAAGGGATAAAAAATGTGCATATCATCCCATACAAAAGGTCTATGTAGAAAAAAAACAATCAAACATTAAGAGGTGAATTTTCAACTCTCTTGGATGTCTTTATCAAGTTCGCTTTACCTCTTCATCAAACATCATCACTTCAAATATTTTTATGGGTCGTGCAGCCGCATGTGAGCCTCTATCTTTGGCATGGGATTATATTTTGAAGTCTGATTTGTGAAGTTGATCATGTGACAAGTAGTTGTTCTCCAAAAGTAGGACACACTACACCAAAATCTCTTTCTCGGCTCGTCGCCAAGCTTCAATCTTGAGAAAGTTTCACTAAGTGTTGTTCTCGCCAAAGCTGCAAAAAAGAAAAAGATATTTTATGTGTACTTCTTCATCAAAGCCATAACTCTAAAAGAAGATGTTTCATGCTGTAATTGTAGAAGAAGGTTTACTCAGAGTGGTTCATCGCTAAAGCCGTAATTCCAAAATAAGAGACACCAAATGTGGTTCATCATAAAATTTGAAACTACAAAATAAGAGATACCAAGTGTGTTTCGTTGTCGAAGTCGCAACTGCAAAAAAAAAGATATTTCATGTGTAGTTCTTTATCAAAGACACAACTCTAAAAGAAGATGGTTTACGCCATAATTGTAGAAGAAGATGAACAAAGTGTGGTTCATTGATAAAGCCGCAATTGTAAAAGAAGAGGCACCAAGTGTGGTTCGTCATCAAAGTTGAAACTAAAAAAGAAGAATATCAAGTGTGGTTCGTCGTCGAAGCCTCAACTACAAAAAAAGGGATATTTCATGTATAGTTTGCCATCCAAGCCACAACCCTAAAACAAGATGATCCACATATGATTCGTCATCAAAGTTGAAACTACAAAAGTAGATGCATCGTGTGTGGCCGCAAATGCAAAATAAAATGCACCAAGTGTAGTTCATCGTCAAAGTTGCATTCACAAAAGAAGATGCATCAAGTGGTTCCTCATCAATTATGGATCACTCTTCACTGTTTATGGTATGATATTGAGGCTGTTTTCTATCCATCATAAACCTACAAAAAAAAAGAAGGAAAAACGATGTGTCTCACGATGCCAATTGCACGAAGCTTCAAATTGACATGGTGAAAATTGTGGCATGTGCTCTCGCGGTCGTCGTGATGAATGTGGTCATATTGACTCAAGAGATTTTGGTTCTTTATCCATGTGGATGATGAAAAAAATTCAATTACTATGGAAATCAATATGCGGATCCTCGGCGAACATGCACAGAAGTAAACTCATGAATGTTGTTCAAAGTTAATTTGATCGCTAACTTTAATAAAATCAATTATGGTCAATTCATACGAACATTCACTTTGATATTTGGATATGTTGTAGACTTAAGAGTCTATTTTCTATAGAATCAAGTATTTTATCATTCACAATCTTCTACACCAAGATAGAGACGTTTTAGCGAGATTACATAGAGCTGTAAAAAAAGAGACATATTTTATAGCAAACTTTAAAAATCAATTCCCATCAATTCAAAAGGTTTTTGATTTTGGATTTTGGATATGTCGACCTCTGAGTCTAGTTTCTGTAACATCAAACTAATCATGATTTCAACAATTCTATAATAGGTTATGAATTTTCTACCGAAGGTATGCTGTGCTAAAAAAAAGTGACGAAAATTGAGTTTGATATGCCTCAAGTTGACAATCAACCCTTGTAAGAGCATGTGTATTTATAGAAATCAAAATTACATAAATTGTGTTCCTATAAATTATGGAAAATAAAATTATGATAAATTTTCCTAGGAATCAAATTATGGTAAGTTTTTATAGAATCAAGTTATGAAAAATTCCATTGGAATCAAATATGGTAAGTTATGAAAGACTCCATAATATATATATATATATATATATATATATATATATATATATATATTTCACGAGTACTTCAGGCCTTGTCTTTGAAGGTTCAACAAGTTGGACACCGCAACAAGTCTCGACACATGGGGCATTTGTAGACAGTGAAATTTTATTGATAAATTCATACTAAATTTGAATTAAATTTTAAATTCATGATACGTTGACCAAGTCAAACTACTGGTTAATAAAGTCGGATTGATATTTAAGTAAAAATTATATGACTTAAATAAAGTCCAAATTACATTTGTGTCAGTCCATTAAGTTGACAAGATGAGCCCAACTCATGTTCTTCGAGTCCAGGGGTAAAAATTGCTCGGACCAAAATACCCCTCAAGCCCTAGCTCAAGCCTATATAAGGATGTCTTTATAAAACCAGAATATACAAATACAAATACACAGAAATACATAGTAGCTCTTCAGTGGTGATCTGCAAATCTTCCGCATATAAAGAAGTATTCGCTTCAAGTGTTGAGCCGCAAGTATTCCATCAAATCAAGAATATCCGTGAAGAGAAGAATCAACGGATTACATATCTTTTTCTTAAAAGATTTTATAAAGATTGTAAACTTCGCATAAATTCTAATATAAATATTGTTGTTTGCTTGTTATTTTCCTTTCTTATTTGTTGTACTTCAGGATTGAAACTTAAGACTCATACACACACCTTATATATTTTACTGATTGTTAAAAAAATGTCAAAATGACCTAGCGAACACGACATGAGGTGTCTAAAATGAACAAAGCTTAGTTGAGATGTCTAAGTGAAAGTTGGTGTCAATTTTAGGGGGTCACCAATGGGTTCATTCTTATATTTACAATTTTTTCAAAAAATACCTTTGTAAAGAAAATACATTGATCCTTCCCCAAGGATCTAGTCAAAACAGGTAAAAGAGCTTCTACAGAGTATAATTCATGAAAGAAATAAAATAAAACCACCGCCTTAAGGAAAGAAGAGTAGAAGCTCGCGAAGATTAACTTCATTTTTACCTATGAAACATCACTGAATCCTACAATTAGATTATGCCAAGTGACATAGCAAGAGTGGAATCAGTTCACACAACACGTACATATAGGTATCATCCACTGGCCCAAATTCACCACATAACATCATGTAATTAAGTAGAAGAAATATGCAATTTCAAGATAAATTAGGACCCAACCCTTCAATCATCTCTCTTGCCGCAAGCAGTATTCCTTGAAATTCATACGCTTTATCTCATGTCACTCCCCCCTCTTTTCCACTGTCAACTACACTATCTAGGCCATTCCATATTCATATAGAATCATAACTTAACCTTTCTGTCACATAAAGATTATTAAGTGACCGCTACTAACTTTGTTAACCAACCTACTACTATCCCTCAAGTTCGTATGTAAACACCCTGGCCCTTGACCCATTTTTGTAAAACACATGTAAGACTCTTACTAAATCATTATGACTCAAATCCCCCTTATTAGTGATGTTCTAAACACTGAACAATCGTGACTAGTCCAAATATTTAAACTTTGCACCAGACTTCCGATCATCAGCCTGACCTAGTAACCATAATTAAGCAATATAGATAACATATAATTATAATCACAAGTATAACATACCTCAGACTCTCAACCGTCACCCTAAACTAAGATACACAATAAATATGAGCATCATCAGCATAATAAGCCATACATGATTCATCACACCTTTTAAGTAACATGGATCATCAAAGATCCCTAAAATATCATTCATAGTGTTTAACATGGAAACCTGGTCTACAAAAGAACCATCCCAACATTTAAACACAAGTTCGACTCCTCAACCATCTAATTACAAGGAAGTAAACTCGGTTCTCTCATAGTACCCACACATAAACTCTTAGTGTGTCAGTGTGATACTTGAATCAACCATTGTTAGTATACATGTGTGATAGTCAAGCCAATTATATGATATCTCATATCTGCGGTATTTGAGCCAACGATTAGTAAATTTATACTAATGTGTTACATGAGTCAACCATCAATCACAAATAACATGCAAAATCACAATGAACAATTACATTTGAAGCCACAAGTATATTAAACAAGTGCATTGCATAAGGTTATCAATATGATGTCATTTTATATTTATCCCTAATGTTTTTCCGAACATGTGTTGTACAAGTAATATTATAAAACATTTATTATGCACACATTACATAACTTGGAAGACAAACAATCATCACCTGAACAATTCCTTCTAGATAATTCTGGATCATATTTCAATCACCCACAATTATCTTCCTTAGAATAACACCCAGCAAACATCATAAAATCAACAATAACTAGTTAAATCCATCATTAACCTAACCACAACTAACCACATTTTCAATCATTTAGACCCATTCCTGAAGGCATATACATGCAATCTTCTATAATCCATAAGATATAATATAATGTAAAAAATATAGGTCTAACTAGTCAGTTAAAATATTCAGTTAAAAAGGCCTAGCCTGCCTGGCGCCAAATAGTTATTGCGGAAGTCTGATAATGAACCTTTGGCCCCTTCTATGAAAGTTTTAGCTTGTTCTCGATCTAAAAATAATAATATACTACAAAATCAATCACAATTGGCCTAATTATTTTTGGATTGTATCTTAATCACAAATTCTAAACCAATCTCATGATTTTTCACCCAAACAAGGGTTTCTCAACAACTAATTCGCCTAAAACTGCCAATTTCTTGGTTGCATTAATGAATTACGGTAAATAAATCAAGAACAAATATGTTTATAACAACTTAAGGTCTTACACCGTAATATCATCATAAACCAGAACTTTTCCCACCTTAAGATGAACCCAAACCCTCTCTTAGGGCTATAATTACAACATCTAAGGCCAAAAATTAATATAGCAAGGTAGGGAGATCGAATTGCTCGCCTTTTCAAAGATTTCTAATGAAAAACTATCAAAATTCACTCTAGATTGCCCTTTCTCTTCTACAAAATGTTCTTGGTTGATTATGGGTGATTTTGGGGAGTTTTATATTTACTGTGACTAACGTCATCTCATGACCCAAAAGTGGACGTAATGACACTTGTCTTTTTTACCAAGACAAGTCTGTCTAAAACCCAACGAAAATGAAAGAAAAGCGGAAAATAGAAAAAATAAAAACAAGATAAAGCAGAAAACATAGTCTTCTATTAAAACCTCTAAAAAGGGTTGCCACGTGTACAAGACACTACATACATAAGTGTGGATGTATATCTTTGTTTCTCAAATAGAACAAAGTATAAGAAAAGGAAAAGAGTGTCCGCCAAATGACAAGTAGCTACCTCGTTAAGTCCTTGACGAGCCTCGAGATCAATAGAAGGAGGAAGAGATCACACAAGTCCGAGCTCGACACCTACATAAGTGTTGAGGCAAGGGTGAATACCAACAACACGATATCCAAAATAGTCATTTACTATGATATGAATATATTCATAACATTTTTTGTTATTTCATTATTATCATAAACAAGTATTTAAGTATGAAGAAATTAATATTGGATCATGATAATACAAGTGCTCTTATTTTCAAATATAAATTCAATATAATTATTATCTTTAACTAACCGAATTTAGGGGTAAATAGTATCCAATCATATCAAAATTCAAATGATCTTCAATTTTCATTGTACACGTTTCTTTTAGGAAAAAATAGTATGATACCACTAGTGGAAGCGGTTGAATTATCATATCCCCTTTCAAATAATTGTTCTCCAAAACACAACGTGTAATATTAGGCCGGCTATAATAGACAATGACATTTATTACAGTGTATTAAGAAAAATAATGTATATATTAGTCTTATATATTATTGATACCTTGTTCGGTACTTTTTTCTAATTTATATATAATTAGTATTTGTATCAGTTATACACTCTAACTCTATTGTGTGTTAATGTGTGTAGTATTAATACTATGAATTTCTAAGTATTAGCAATACAATGATTTTAATGCATGCATTGGTATGATTAAAGACTCAATTGTCCCTCAAAACCTCTTCTTATATTTTTTCCACTATAATAGTGGAGGATATCTTTGTAAATAATTTTTTTATGTAATGCATGATATTTTTAATGTATCAGGCCAAACAATGCATAAAAATAATCTATGTATAATTAATACAAGCATAAATAATTCATGCATTGCTAATGCAAGCATTACTCATACAAACTATTTAACATTATTCTTATACACTCTATCAAACGACCCCTAAAGCTCAGTCTATGAGCTCAATTATAGTCTATGAGCTCAATGTTATAATTTTTAATATATTTATAAATATTTATTATTTTTTTAGAAAAAATAATTATTAATATTTATAAATAATTACGATAGAAAATGATAATAGGTATAGTATCAAATTACACGTGTATTCTTTTTAAAATTTCCCCTACATTGAAATAGGCACAAGAAAAAAGCAATAGACCGGACCAACCTACAAAAGCTACATGGTCCTTCTGTAACCAATCATTCATAATATTAAATAAATCATTTTCGTCTTTGATAAACTTATCAATGGGTATAATCCTAGTGATCCTCAGATTCAACTATCTATAATTAATTAAATTAAGTTACATATCATATTAATTAATGGCCCTAATATACTTTATTTTATTCCAGAATTTGTTCTTATATATTGATTTGTTATGCAATTTTCTTAAAAATAAATTACAATTCTGCATTTGCTATTTGTGTCGTCTCTTCGTAAATATTAGTCTTTCTTAAATTCATTTGCTTCTCTAATTATATATGTAAAGTAACAAGTTATATGTTCAGAATATGATCAATGTATTAATTCATGTGTTTTCGTTCTTAATTTCTTCTAAGAAACTAAAGAATAGCAATATTAAGTATTATGTGATAACTCAAAATATAAAATAAGTAATATTATAATTAATTAAATTTTTCTTTGATTAACTTTGAAGTATAAAATATTTTACTATCAATTTAATAATTGGACCGAAAGAATACTTAATACTTTTAAAATATTTGATTCACAAAATTTTAAAAAATTATAACAGAAGAACTACTATTTTAAAATTTAGTATTTTAAAATTTAGCAAGACTCTTAGTTTACTGTAATTTAATTGCTTCATCTGTTCAATTTATTTATGATGTTTTATTTTTCATGCTCTCTAATTAAATTATTTAAATTTAATTATTGATTTCACTTTTTGCTTCTATTTTTAATCATATTTGTTTCTTTTTATATATTTAGAGAAAAATTAAAAATATTATTGAATTATAACTCGATTTTAAGCAAGAAATTAGTGTATCTCAAAAATACTTATATATTATTTTACAAAATACTATACCGACATGATAAGGAAGGGAGTGGAGGTTCGGGGGTGATGGGGAGTGGGATACTCAAGGGGCAGGGATGTTGGATGGGTGGAGAAGAGATAATAAATTTGGAATGTCATTTATAGACTTATTTTCTTTACTTTTACGAGAAAAGTCATTTTTCTCCTTATTTTTCTAGAGAAAATATTTTTAAAATATTTTTGACTAACCAAGAAAGTAAAAATTGGATAAATACAGTATTTTACTAGATAACATATAAATATATTTGAGATAATAATTATTTTCTTGCTTACTTACCAAACACTAAAAAATAAATAAGAAAATCACTGAAAATATTTTTCTTTATACCAACCACCCTATAAGTTGAGATTTTGATAATTGACAAAATTGCCTTTGAGCATCCTTGTCCTCGACTTCATATTTCTATATAACAAGAACTATAAATATATATAGTCTATATATTGTCGAATAATCATTATAAAGGATCATCATTTCTTCTCTAGAATATTTTTTTTCCTTTTGCTTTGTAAACCTTTAATTAGTAGTATTTGGTTATATAGAAATGGGTCTAAAGTCGGTGTTGAGTGTCAAAATAGAAGTGAAGGCTAATAAAGATGTATTTCATGATGTCTTTACAAATAAACCACACCGTGTACCTACTATGTGCCCTCAGTATATTCAAGGTTGTGAACTTCTTGAAGGTAGGGGTGGGCATAAACACCGAAAAACCGAAACACCGAACCGAACCGAATTTTTTAAAAATTTCGGTTTCGGTATTTCGGTTTTCGGTTCGGTATTCGGTTTACTTTTTTGTATTTTTCGGTATTTCGGTTCGGTTTTCGGTATGTATTATTTTGGAATTCGGTATTTCGGTTTAAACCGAAATATTATATTAAATTAATATTATATTTATATTATATTAATTAATAATTATTAATGTTAAATAATCTTTTAAAAAATCAAACAAAAAAATATTACACTATATTTACTTTTTAGCCCATTAAGTTGAAAAATCAAACAAAAAAATTATAAAGTTTAAAATTTGAAAAAGCCCACTAAGCAGGCCCATTAAAAAACCGAAATAAAAAACCGAACCGAATTAATAAAAACCGAACCAAAACAGTAAAAACCGAACCGAACCGAAATATTTCGGTTCGGTATTCGGTACACATTTTCCAAAAACCGAAAACCGAAAAAACCGAAAAAAAAAACTGAAACCGAACCGAAATACCGAATGCCCACCCCTACTTGAAGGTGTTTTTGGAAGGGTTGGCTCCAAAGTTTCATGGACATACAAAGTTCGTAAGTCAAAAAATATTCTTGATCATTTTAGTACTCTATTTAATTATCAGAAATTTTTAGAAATATTTCCATGATCAGAAGGAGAAAATAACTTTGATGAAATCATTTTTCTCAAACTATCTTGGCGTTTAACTCCCCGAGTTGCTAATATTGTTATTAACCTTCATATGCCACAACTATATTGTTGTCTCGTAAAGTAAAGTTTGGAGAGCTTAGAGTGCATGCAAACCTTATACCTATCTAAATTCTGATAGATCCTGACTTAAAAAAATAAATCCAAAGCATTCTAGAAAAATAAATAATTAATAAAAGTGAAAACACAACAAAGCAAAGACTATACTAACCAAAGTATAAGAAAATATCAGATAATAACAGAAATCGAACTACAAGAAGTATTTGATGATATTAAATGTTTCTAATAATGAAATATCCTATTTAATACACCCTCCGTCCCTAGCTATTTTTGTCAAATTTTGGCTTGACACACTTATTAAGAAAATAATGATTGGTATAGTGAATTTTCATTTTATCCTTATTAACTGATAGCGTTCCAAATATATTTATCCACCAAATTTTTCAAAGATAACTCAATATTAACTAATTGAGAGAATGATAGGAAAAATGAAAATTTTCCTTTCTTGAATCGTCAAAAATGGCAAGTAAAAAGAAAAAAACAAATTAGAAAATATTTGACAAGTAAATAGAAAGGGAGAGAGTATTGGTTATTTAATTTGTTATGTCCAAGTGGATTGCATTGGAACGATTTGATTTGTACGCATATACCATTATTTTTGCATATTAAATGACAACTCTATTATTATTATTTTCTCATTTAACTCAATTATTTGCAAGAAAGAAGGGAAAGAGATGATTTCGAAGCAGATAATTGAAGCTATTGATGAGGAAAAACAGATGATCACATTTAAAGAATTTGAAGGAGATATAGCGAATAAATATGAAAATTTCAAGGCAACATTTCATATCGATATAAAAGGCGATACGGATTTGGTGTGTTGGACAAAAGAATATGAAAGGCCAAATGAAGATCTGCCTGAACTAATAAGTTTGATGGAGTATATTGTTAGTGTCACCAAAGCTGTTGATGATGACCATGTCAACATGAATTGATGTATGTTCTTCAAATACCTCATGTTTTGTTTGTTGTTTAATTTGAACACTACATAGTATCTCTTCTATATATATATGGTCATTATACTGATGTCTCTTGTGTCTATTCATATAAGGGATACACTCTACGTTCACTTTCGTATAATAAAGCGTCACTATGAGTGATGTCTCTTGTGTCTACTCATATAGGAAATAAAAATACATTTTGTGTAATAAAATATTGATATGAAATTTGTATACGGGTCCTCCTAATTTTTTTATATATAGCGGTTTTTTGTTGAATACAAATTTTGGGATTTTTTTTTTACAAATACCAAGCGAAGCTAGGAATTTCGTCAAGGGTGTTCAAACTATAAAAGAGTTGATAAAAAAAATTAGCGCAGTGGATGCACAAAATATTTGTTTTTACGGATGGATAGGTGCACCCAAATTTAAAAATTAAAATACATATCATAAAATTACTAAATTATACAAAAACTTAAAATTATAAAACTATCAATTGTATAAATCAAAACTAATGGAGAAAGGTCAACAAAAACAATTTTAACTACTAGTTGAATATACCCCTTCTAGTTCATATTAAGTGGATTGTTGAGACTTTTTTCATGATCCAAAATAACTGAAAGTTTCAAAATTCAAGAAAACTGTTGAAACTTTTTTTCCCATAATATTCTTAACTATTTTACATTTTCTAAAAGAATGGTTTATAAATATTAATAAAATATAATTCTGGATAGTGATCTTTTTGTATTATCTTTAAAAATAATTTCTTGAAAGTGTGTTATACGTAATAATTTCTTGAGAGTATGTTATACGTAATAATTTCACTTAATATAGATCAAAAGTATTAAAAAAATCTTAATTATTTGGTTAATCAAAATTTAAGATTGATAATTAGGTGTTATTTTGTTTTAGAAAATACAAAATACAGCAACAGGGATCAAACCAGGGACCTCTGAGCTCTACACTTGTGCGCTTACCGCCAGACCACCAACTTATATTGTGCATAAGAGTGTTCAATTTATTAAATATACATATATTAGACAGTATTTTACTTACATGTGACATATAATTTTTCGACGAAGGGTGTTCACCTGACCAACCTTATTAGGCTGTAGCTCCGCCCCTGACCAAAAGTACACATATATAGAACATAGGGTCTTAGTTATATAGAGAATGGGGCTATTTCTGTACGTTAGTTTCACTTTTCTTTAGGGAAGTACTTTTCAGAAGAAAATCAATTATTGTAACATCCCATATGAGAAAGAGCTAAATTTAGAAAGAACTAATTTGAAAAGAGCTAATTTGAGATTTGTTCAAGATAAGCTTAAGTTGTGAGTTTTGGGTCATCTTTAAATGACCTTAACTATGAGCACCAGATGAGTTAGGTGGACTATAAAGTATCAGTTGAAAAATCTCCGAATCCTCTTTCCAACGCCATCAAAATTGCTAAATTTTGAATTTGGATGAGGGAGATATGCTTGTTTGAGTTCAGTCTGTCTAACTAAGGAAAGTTCATCCGAATTAAGGAGGAGTATTTTGGTCTTTTACTTACCTCATTAAATTTAAGTGTTTTTTTCACCCAAATAGGGGTCTAAATTGATTGATATCAATTTTCACAATTCTAAACATGTTTCGAATTTTAGAGAGAAGTTCAAGGGAGAAAGAGGGAGAAAGTTCAAGCGTTCTTCGACATTGAGGATTTTCGTTAAGGATTCGATTCCTTCGAGGTATGTAAGCTTTCATAATGTTGGGTTCGTCCATCCACACGCTAATTATGTGATTTTTATCCGTAAATTTCGTTCTTGAGGTTGAATACTTTGAGTTCTTGAGGATTTGTGCTTCGTTCTTTGATAATGAAGTTCTTGCTGAGTTCTTGAGCTGAGAGTTGCGAATGAGCATAGTTCTTGTGTGGATTTTTGCTGAAAATATTTTCGGTTATGAGAATTCATGTATTTTAATCTTAGATTTGCAGTGAGTATGAGTTGAATGGAGATTGGGGAGGAGATGAAAAGCTCGGGCAATAATTTCCCCCAGGTCCGCATCGCGGAGGCGTTAAGAATCTCATTCCCCAGATAATTACCCCCACTCCGCGTCGTAGAGAGGATACAGAGTCCTTTACCTAAAAAATTATTTTGCGATAAAAAATTTAATTCCATCTATGCATCGCGCTAGTGTCACTACAACAAATATGATATATAGCTACGAAATTATGAGCTACGACATTAAATTCGTCACTAATTATTCGCTTTTAGTGACAAAATTTACTTTTCGTGCATAAATATATGAGACACATACTTTTAGTGACGAAACATTAGAATTCGTAGCAAAGTTTTGTCCACTAAAGTTTCCCACCAAAAAACTAATTGGCGTCATTTTGTTAAGTAGTGTTTGTCACAAATTTAAAGTTATCAGTGACACATTATTTCGTCACTACTAGTATATGTAATTCATGATAAACTACGACATCAAATTCGTTACTAACTGTTCGTTTTTAGTGACAAAATTTATTTTTCGTGCTTAAATATATGAGACATATACTTTTAGTGACGAAACATAAAAATTCGTAGCAAAGTTTTGTCCACTAAAGTTTCCCACCAAAAAAGTAATTGGTGTCATTTGTTAAGTAGTGTTAGTCACGAATTTAAAGTTATCAGTGACACATTATTTCGTCACTAATAATGTAGCTAATTCATGACAAAATATTTGTTGTCTTATACTTTAGTAAATTTTGGACACAAAAAAATTTCATCTAAAAAAATATTTGGTTACAATATCGACAAATCTGAGTTCGTAGTTAAATATTATAAATTTTAGCTATGAAAATTTAGATTTAATTATGACTTTTATTTCGTCACTAATAAGATCAATAATTGGTGACAAATAATTTATTGTCTCTATTCAATCTACGATTTAGTGACAACAAAAAAATTGTCACAAAATATATAAGTTGTTAAATAGCGACGACTTAAAATTTGTAGTGAATAATTAAACTATTTGCTACAGAAAAAATTCATAGCTAAATACAATTTTTTTTGCTACAATTGTTCATAATTACAAGTGATAACTTACAAAAAGAATAAAACATATGCTTCATAAGAAGTAGACAGAGTCCATTCGTTAATTGGCAAGTGAAAATATTGAAACCAACTAATTCGGTCGATTTTGTAAAAACGAAAAAGTTCAATACATCAATTTTCTTAAATTACGCAATTATAAAATGTGTCATTTAAAAAATACAATCCGAGTTATAAGTATTGTGAGTGGGGCACGATTCTACCACTAGATCACTATTATTTGTTGGTTTAGCACTTTTGCTTTTTATTTGATACACTTCCATTGATAAGCACGATAAAAAAATAATTTATCAAGTCTTTGTGCTAATTTTTATGCATGTCTATTGATTTGTGATTGGTAAACTATATAGATTAAGTCGATCTATTTGCTTCTGTCTATAAATATGTACATATTTAATAGTAATTCCACATATGTACGTAGAGTAACAATACGTAGTATTTGATTTCGTCACTGATTGAAGTAAAATAATTAGTGATAACATAATTTTGTCGGTAGTAATTACCTTTTTAGTGACAAAGCATACTATTAAATACAAAAAATATACTTTTTACAACAAATAAATTTGTCACAAATGTTTAAGCATTTGGGAACGATTTTTCTTTTTGTAGCTAATATAACACTTTTAGTGATGAAGCACTAAATCGTCTTTGTATACTTTTAGAGACATATTAGTGACGACTGAGTGACGAATTATTTTTCGTCACACAATATTTTTAGTGACGAAATATGATTTATTAATAACGAAATTATTTATCCCTGATAATTAAATTTGTTGTAGTGTGTTCTTTAATTTGGGTCTTCGCTCGTTCTTATATTCAACTATCTTAACCTTCCTAAATCATTGAGAGGTGCTACATTCCAAAGCATAATTCTTGAATTTATTTTTCAAATTCAAGATAGAGTTGTAGACACGTAATTTTTTACCGAACTTAAGTTTTACATCATTTTTTAAAGCTTAAATATTTTTATAAATCTAATAAAATATTCTTACTTCTATTTTATTTTTAAATTTATTTTGAAAAATTGGAAAATAACAAAAATATAATTACTTTTTAAGGTAAGTTTTATTTTTTTTTTTAAAAAAAGAAATGAAAAATTACAAAATATATACATATTTTTAGTTTAGGTTTAATAAATAAATTAAAACTTTTTAATTAGCTATTTAACCTTTTTATTTATTTATATTAATTACTTAATTTTTAATTATTATATTTTTTATTTATGTACCCATTTCCCACCCACACAGCACAACGACACACTACTATACACTACACCCTCACACATACTAATACATACACAAACACACAGAGGAACGGAAAAAAAATCAGCAAAATTATCAACATAAGGAAAAAAAAAAAGATTAAGGAATCACTCCCAAATCAAAATTTTCATTTTTTATTCTATTCTTCTTTCAACAATAATCATACATTCACATCTTTTTTTTTACCAATTATTTTCATATCAACAACACAAATACGTATACCATCACAAATCATCTATAAAATTTTGGTGGACGTTCTAATCGAATTCGATCAAGGTTTTGCGGTATTCAACTTTACCTTACTCTTAATTTATTTATGAAATTTGATGCAATTATTATTATAAGTTCTCTTACACTTTTATTTTATTCGTAATTTGATTGAAATGAAGAATGTGTTGAGAGTTATATTTTTTTTATAGCTTTATGAAAAATTATTGTTGTTTATTTTATCCAATAAAGAATGAGATTTATTTAGCAATTTGTCGTTGTTTTGTTGGATTAATAAAAAACTACAATATGCGTATGCCTAATTTTGTCATTAACTTTAAGATAAAAATAAAAATATAATATGTGTAGGCCTAATTTTAACATTAACTTAAGGGTGAATAAAAATAAAAGAATACAGAATAATTCAAAATTTATATTCTATCCTAGAATTTAAGTATTTTATTTTATTTAATAATTTTTTATATAGTATTAGATGGGTATTAGGCATGTTAATATTTGTTTCAATTAAAAATGTAGTTACACATCCTTTTTGAGACAGTAAAAAAAATTCAAGTATGCGGTGACACACCTTGTTCAAAAATATAAATAACTTTTATTAATTTTAAATAGGACTAATAGACAATTAATAGGTGTGGTGCGAAGAAGACAGTTATGCCTCTAAATGTCAAAACTAAGAAAGTGGTTACGCATCTAGGTTGAGATCAAATAAAAGTTCAACAATAAAAATGCGAGCAAATCATGGCCTATTAAGATATATCCAAAAATAGTTAAAATAAGTAAGTCAATAAAAGTGACCGTGCTAAAACCACGGGACTCAAGAGATGCCTAATACCTTCCCCTCGGTCAACAGCCTTACCTGAATTTCTGGTTCACAGACCGAAATAGAGAGTCATTTCCTTTTGGTTAGGAATTTTAAAAAGGTGACTTGGAACACCACAACTCAATTCCAAGTGGTGACTTTGAAAAAATAAAATAATCCCTAAATCAATGACGTCACTTAAATTGGAAAAACCCTTCCGCCGCCGATGTGCGAAAAGGGGTGTGACAGAGTTAAGAGTAAAGTTCAAGGGAGTTCTTTCGAGTCATTTTGAGAAGTCTTTCACAAATTTTTAAACTTGTTTTAAGATTTGAGTACTTGAGTATGAAGATCAGGAGAGTTGAGTTTCATTTTTCAAAACGAATATATGAAAACAAAGTATTCCCAAGAATAAATGTTTTACATTTAAAATGAGAGGAAACTTTGATTTCCAAACAAGTTCATGAGGAGTTTTGAGTACATTCTCTTTTAAGAGAAATCTTTTGAGTAATAATCTCAAAGTTTGAGGATGAGGAATTTTTTTTTAAGCATGTGAGCTGAGTTATATTTTGGGAGTAGTATTGAGCACAAATATAACGACGAGTTCATAGAACTCAAAGTTCTCATAAATCACGTAGTCAACATGGGTAGAAAGGGTCATACTTTAGATGATTTCTTATTGCCTTTTAAGCATAACTTAGTAGATTGCGGATGTCTTATACTCCGGCAAGGTATAAGACAGTTTTGGTAGTGTGAACGAGACGTTGTATCATCACATAGCTCATAATGATTGAGATTGATTTGTCTTGGTGGAAAAAGACAAGTGACATCACGTCCATTTTTGGATCGTGACACTTGGGTATGGAAAAATCATGTTGGAGCATCACCCCAAAATGGGCCTTACAATGTATTGGATTTATTTTCATATATTCTGCACATACATAGAAGATATGGAAATATTCTTTTTTCTTTTCTAATTTGTCACGTAAATATTCTTTTGATATTTTTTCATTTTTCTTTTGATCTTGAGAGTATTCTATTCCTTTAGGGTTCACCATTAGACGTCATCTTACTTGTATAAATATAACCTAATTGCATAGTTTTACTGATTCAGAAATACAAGAAGAAATTTTTTTTATACTGTTCTTCATTTAATTTTTCATGGTTTCAGAACAGTGTTAATTTTTTTAAAAAAATTCTTCCGCTTTCATTTTCTTTCTCTCTATTTTCAAAAATGGTTGAAATTGTATCATCCAATACACAAATCACATAAACGAGTGATAGAGTTCCTGCAATTAATGCAGTGGATTCATCACATGCTTTTTACATTCACCCTTCAGATTATTCCGGCATGAACCTTGTCTCTGTTTTTTACTATAAGAATTATGGTGGCTGGAGAAGGGTTGTTGTTACAGCCCTTTCAGCGAAGAACAAACTAGGATTCATTGATGGATCCCTAGTTGTTCTTACTGATATAACTCTTCAAAAGGCTTTGTCAAGATGTAATGACATGGTCTTGTCCTGGTTACTTAATTCTCTCCAAAATATATTGTTGAGTCTGTCTTGTACTCCCAAAGCGCCAAAGTCTTATGGTCTGACATGCATGACATATTTGGTCAGGCTAATAGTGCCAAATTGTTTCAACTTCAAAATGACTTAAATGTTGTAGTTCAAGGAAATTCTAGTATGTTTGCATATTTCACAAAAATGAAGAGTATGTGGGATGAGTTAAATGCACTAATCACATTTTCTGCTTGTAGTTGTGCGTGTGTATGTGGAGCAAAAGAAAAGAGTATAAAAGATCATCAAGATGAAAGGTTGCTTTAGTTTCTTATGGGTCTAAATGATACTTTTATAGGGGTTAGAAGTAATATTTTATTATCTTCCCCTCTTCTACTATTGGTCAAGCTTATTCTTTTGTTATTCAAGATGAAAAACAAAGGAAAATTCATGCTACTCCTGCTTATCCAGGAGAATCAACATATTTTCTTATTGGTAATGCAGGAGAAAGGAGATTCAATGATTACAAAATTCAACAAGGAAATTCCATAAAGAAATCTTCTCAGGTGTGTAACTATTGTAAGAAGACGGGACATACTATTGACCAGTGCTATAAAATTCATGACTTTATTTAAGATTTCAAGTTCACTAAATCTATGAAGTATCAAAAGGGTACTATTGCAAGCAATGTTTTTAGTACAGGAGAAGTTACTCATCAGGAAGTTGAAAATGATTCAGATGCGATTTCTCTTAGTCAAGAAAATGTGGCACAACTTCTGCAACTTTTGCAGAAACTGAATCAAAAGAATGATGGGTTTACTAATACATCTGCAAATCTCACTTGTGCCAGTATGACTAAGCTCTTTAACTCTTATGCTTATATGTTTAAAGATGACACTTATTCTTGGATATTAGATAGTGAAGCATCTGAGCATATGACTTTTGATATAAGTTTTTTCACTAATTTCAATCTTTTACCTAAACTTATCATGGTAACTCTACCTAATTCTCATAAAGTAAAGGTCACTCATTCAGAAACTGTTTCTTTTTTATCCAACCTAGTTCTGCAAAATGTTTTCTATATTTTCTCTTTCTGATTCAATCTTATCTCAATTTACAAATTATGTAAACAACTTCAAAAATATGTGTTTTTGACCTCTAACACTTGTTTCATGTTACGGGGCCCTTCACTGAAGAGGCATCTGGAGCTTAGTAAAGAAAAATGAGATTTATATATCTTCAAGTCAAGTCAGCCAACCGTTTCTACAAATAGTCTCGTCAGTTTCAGTCTTCATAGTCTATCGTTTTCAAGTTATTAATTAATGTGTTTACTTCTTGTTCTAGTTTCTTTGATTCCAATGTAAAAGAGAAGCTATGGCACTATAGATTAGTCCATATGTCAATGAGTAATATGAAGAAAGTTTTTCAATTTTCTAAATCTTGTTCGAAGTTATCTTCTCCTTGTGTTATTTGTCCTATGGCAAGACAATCAAAATTATATTTTCCTTCTAGTTCTATTTGTACCAAGGTTGCTTTTGACCTAATTCATGTGGATACTTGGGGTCCTTATAAATCTACCATATATGACGGGTATTGGTATTTTCTTACAATTGTTGATGATTTAAGTAGAGCTACTTGGACTAATCTACTTAGGACTAAATCAAATGTCTTCTCAATCCTTCAATATTTCATTTCTATGGTAGAAAGACAATTCCATTCCAAAGTTAAAATTATCAGAACTGACAATGCTTTTGAATTAGGTTGTGGAAAAATTCAATCTAATTTTGTTCTTTCCAAGGGAATTGTTCATCAACCTACTTGTGTGCACACTACACAACAAAATGGAGTAGTTGAGAGAAAACACAAACATTTATGGTAAACATCAAGAGCTCTTTTATATCAATATCACCTTCCTATTGGTTATTGAGGGAATGCTTGTTAACAACTACTTATCTTATAAATAGATTTCCTTCCAGTATTTTGAATTCAAGAACTCCTTTTGAGGTTTTTTCAAAGTTAAATCATCTTATTCTCGTCTTTTGGTTGTTTGTGTTATGTCTCTACCCTTCCTTTACATAGAACTAAATTTGATCATAAAGCTTCACGTTGAGTGTTTATAGTATATCCATATGGAAAAAAGGGCAACAAAGTGTTAGATCTACAAATCAAGAAAATTTCAATTTCTAGGAATGTTATTTCCATGAAGAGTAATTATCTTTCTCTTCACAATCTGATTTACGTTCTACTTTATTTCCTTCTTCTACTACCATCTCTTCTGATTATCCCTTAGAATCTCATTTTTTCCACATCAAATTCAAATTCTAATTGTTCTTCTGATTTTGATAATGTCCATATATCTACTAGTCCTTCTAAATCACTGTCTCCTTCAATGTTACTTCACATATCAATTCCTCTCCTGATATATCCCCTATACCTTCTTCTTCGTTACCTATTGTTCAAACTATACTAAAAAATCTTCCAGAAATCACAAAAAAATGATTACTTAAAAGATTATATTTGCAATGCTCTTTATCATACTGACGTGACTTCTTCTTGTTTCGTAAGAGTTACTCCCGAGTCTTTATATTTTAGTGATTTATCTTTTAACAATCAAGTCATGCTCAATTCCATTACTAGTATACAGGAACATGTTACCTATATTCAGGCAGCTCACCATCCGGATTAGCAGGAAGCCATGGATAAAGAATTTACTACTGTTTTAAGCCTTATAAACACATGGGATGTTGTTGTGCTGCCTACAGGTAAGAAGACTTTGTCATCTAAATGGGTTTATAAGGTAAAACAACACTCTGATGGAAGTATTCAAAGACTAAAAGCTAGATTAGACTTAGAGGTGATGTGCAGAGAAAATGTATTGATTATAATGAAACTTTCTCTCCAATAGTCAAGATGGCCACCATCATGTGTATTTTAGCTATTGCATTAAAGAATGTATGGGGTGTGTTTCAATTAGATGCGGATAATATTTTTCTACATGGTGACATAAATGAAGAGTTTTACATGAAATTTCCTCCTGGTCTTGCACCTCCTTCTCCTAACCATGTTTGTTTGCTTAAAAAATCTATTTATGGACTTAAGTAAGCATCCAGACAATGGTATGCTAAACTCACTTTTGCTCTCAATTTTAAAGGTTTTAGTCATTCTATGAATGATTATTCTCTTTTTTAAAGAAATCTGTCAATTTTATTTCTATTGTGGCAGTATATGTGGATGACATATTGTTGACAGGAAACAATAAATTTAAATTGCGGGCTTTAAAACTCTTTCTGGACAAAAAATTTAAAATTAAAGATCTTAGTGAGTTGCATTATTTTCTTGGGATGGAGATTGTGAGAGAACCTACTAGTATGATTATTTCCCAAAGAAAATTCACATTGGACTTAATTACTGGAAGAGAAGATTCAAATGTGAAGTTTGATATATGTTTTCAATCTAGTAATGCAAACATTGACATCAAATCAAGAATCCATAATTAAAAAAATTGATATATCAATATTAATCCAATTAAAAATGAATTAACAATCAATAACCACCCAGAAAATATTGAAAACCAAGAACCACATGTATAGGTAAATATAATTCAACTAAAATTTTAGTGAAGTTTCCTATTAATATAAAAATGAAGAGAAAAAAGAAGGTTCACTCAATGAATTGTAAAGAACGAGAGAGGGGGGTGGGGGTGGGGGGAGGGGAGGAGAAGAAAATGTAAGAGGAGAGAGGAAAGAGAGGGGCGGGGGAAATGAGAAGGGAACATGCAAGAGAGGAGAATGAGAAGAAACGTGAGAGGAGATAGAGCGAGAGTGGGGGGGGGAGGAAGGAGAATGACGAGCGATAAAGGGAAGAAAGATAGAGATTTGCTATAAAATCCTAAATATACCTATGTTAGACAATTTTTTGAAAGTATGGCTAGGATATGTATATTTGGTCGCTATGTTTATTTAGTTATGTAGTATTTTTACCTCTTATCTTTAGTAGAAACGTTCAGTGGTCAGATGTAACAACCCATAGCCAAAACAGACCAAAAATTAGTTTTTCAGAAAAATCAACAGGTGCAACCAACGGTGGAATCGACGGACCGTAGCCTGACCCACGGTCCGTCCTGCACAACCGTCTATGGGATCAGAAACTCCCAAAACTTTAGCCAGAAAAATTGGTTAAGTCTTGGACGACGGACGGACTTACGGTCCGTAGTCCGTGACCGTCGATCAAGACTCCCTTCACCCACTCTCTGCCCAGAAGAGCTACGGATGACCAGCACGGTCCGTAGGTGGAAAATTTGCAGACAGTTAAGGGGAAATGCAGTTGGGTCAACTTCAAATGGTCATACCTTAGCACAAATGAATTAGGTGTCCCATGACCTACCAAACAATAGATAATTGAATTATCTTTCCATAGTCACCAACCTTGCTAAAATCATACCTCCGAGTAAAAGTTATGCCCATTTTAGTAAAGGCATGTCGAACAGGCCCAGTCGACAGACCAACGATAGGGGCGTGATCAGACGACGGACCATCAGTCCTGGCCGTCGTTTGGTCCGAGCAACTTTCCCAGGGGTCTTTCTGACCTTTCCCACTCTGTTTAAACCCTAAGTTACGTTGTTTTGACCTAAATCATCAAATTTTAGTCAGTTTAAGCCTATAAACATAATTAAAACATATCCAAGTCAAATCATTAAATCAAAACTTAGAGAATTAGAAGCAAGAGAGGAGAAAAAGCTCAAGACCCTAGTTCAAGAACGCCACAAGCTCCAGCAGTTCCAGCCCCGAAACTTAAGTATTTTTTCGTGGATTTCATCACCAGGTATGTGGGATTTCACTAGTGGGTTCCTTTCACCCATTGGGTCCCTAGTTTTCAGTCAGTTCTTGATTCTCTTGTCATGATTAAACCTAGGGTTTCTAGAACTTTGATAGAACTTCATGAATTTATTAAATATATGTTCCAAATCATTTATCATGTTGTTACTCAGATTATCGCATGAATTTCAGAACCCTAGCTTTGTATTTCTTTAGTTCTTGAATTACACATGCTAGGTCAGATATTTCAGACACTTCAGATATACATGCCTCAGTTATAAATGCATAATTACTAGATTAATTGTTGCTTCTCAGTTTGCATTTCAGTTTTGAGCTATTCAGTATTTACAGAAACTCATACATAATCAGTTAATTTACATAATTCATTGGGAGTAGCATAATACCGAGTTGGACTAGGGTTTAACGTACCAATAGTCCCAGAACTACTAGCCAAGTAGGTTGTAAGTCTCCTCTGTGGGCAATCAGTTTAGTGATCACGCCAGCATGCTTTATACCTTTGGTAGGGTATATTGGGTCCTCTCGATGGGCGTATACATCGCACTCCACATTTAGCTCATGTGGTTTTATTATCGTTATTAGTAGCTCCCACAGATCAGTCAGACTCTCTGCATTGACCATTTATCAGTATATTTAGTATTCAGTTTCAGCAGGTTATAAATTGGTCATTGCATTCAGTTACTCAGAAATTCAGTATATTATGTTCAGTTTTATTATACTTGCTTTTGTGCTTGTTCAGTTATGTTTTATTTCAGCTTTACTCTATCCTACATGCTCATACCTTTAAAGTACTGACGCATACGTGCGCTACATCTTCTCGTGGTGTAGGTTCAGGTTTCAGCATCCAGATCACGCATAGATCGATTTCCGATCTCCAGTTCAGCAGATTCAGTGGGAGTCCTCATTCTCCGAGGACAATAGTCATGAGTTTCTTTTCAGTATTTAGTCTTTTGGTTTCAGTTTTTTGCTAGATTTAGCTGGGGCTTGTCCCAGTATTTCTAGTCCAGTTTAGAGGCTTATTTCAGACATAGTTAGATTCAGTTTAGTATTGAGTTAATATTTTTTGTATTAAACTCATTGTTTTCAAATATCTCAGTTATAGAATATGGGTATTCCCATCTTTTCATTTTAACTATGATTTAACTTCCGCAACAGTTTATTATCTTTAGTATGCTCATGATCATGCAGCAGGGTTAGCTTGGGATCACTTGTGGTCCTAGGTTCTATGTCCGCGTCTTGGGTGTAGCTGGGGCGTGACAAAACTTGGTATCAGAGCACTAGGTTCAAGAGTCCTAGGATGTCTGAAAAGTCGCACTAAGTAGAGTCCTTTTCATGGGTGTGAAGTGCACCACATCTAATGAGAGGGAGCTATGAAGTGTTTTAGGAAAACTTCACCTTCTTGTTACTCTTATCGTGCGTAAGGTATGATCTTATTCCATTCTAACTTGACGTTCTACGTTTCAGATCAATGCCTCATCGTAGAGCTAATGCTAGGAATGCGAACGCCAAGAATGCAAACGCAGCTCCTTCAGTCCCAGATCAAGAAGTCTACAATGCTGAGTTCAGGAATGCCATACAGATGTTGGCTCAGAGTATGACCCACCAGAAAAATCGGGTTCATGCTCCTCTGAATGAAAATGGTGGATCAGCAGCAGCAAAGGGTCCGTGACTCTGTTAGGATGAATCCGCCTGGGTTCTTAGAATCACAAACTTATGAGAATCCTCAGAATTTCTTGTATAAGATCAAGAAGATTTTTGAGGTAATGCAAGTCACTGGGAATGATCGGGTTGAGTTAGCATCATACCAGTTGAAGGATGTTGCTCATATCTGGTACACTCAGTGGAAGGAGAATAGGGGTGCAAATGCGGCTCCTATCACTTGGGATTGCTTTAGCGAGACTTTCCTCGACATGTTTTTCCCAATAGAGTTGAGAGAAGCAAAAAACCAAGAATTCATGAACTTTAGGCAGGGAAACATGACAGCCCAAGAGTATGGGCTGAACTTTAACCAACTCTCCAGGTATGCTCCTCACATGATTGCTGACTCCAGGGCTCAGATGAACAAGTTCTTGTATGGAGTATCAGATTTCGTGAAGACAGAGTGCAGAAATGCTATGTTGCTGGGATATATGAACATCTCTAGGCTTATGACTCATGCCCAGCAGGTTGAGGGTGATAAGCTTAGGGAACAGGCCAAAGAAAATAAGAAGGCTAGGACTGGGAACTATTACTATTCTCAGTAGAAATCGGGTGGTGGAAATCGCTCGCAGAGTCAGCAGAAGTTCTCATCTCCAGCCCCATCAGCTAGTGTTCCATCCTCCAAGAACAGGTATGACCAGAAGGGTAGAGCACCTGGCTCTAAGTCTCAGGGAAGTGTTTCAGGCACCAAGACTTACCCCACTTGCCCTAAGTGTGGTAAGAACCATCCGGGCGAGTGTCTTGCAGGAAAAGAAGGATGTTTTGGATGTGGTCAGTCTGGACACACGTTAAGGAACTGTCCTTCTAGATAGGGTCAATGAGGTGGTAATGGTAGAGCTCAGTCCACAAATTCAGCAGCACCAGCAAGTCGCCCAACTCAGCAGGGTAACTCATCTGGTATAGGTGGCGGTCAGCGCCAGAACAGGTTGTATGCTCTTCAGGCTCGCCAGGATCAGGAAGGTTCTCCTGATGTAGTCACTGGTACGTTACTAGTCTTTGACCTTGATATTTATGCATTGTTAGATCCAGGGGCTACTCTTTCTTTTGTAACTCCTTATATAGAAGTCCAATTCAGTGTCAGTCCAGAAACTCTCTCAGAACCCTTCTCAGTCTCTACTCCAGTCGGTGACCCAGTTATAGCTAGACGGGTATACAGAAATTGCCCTGTCACAGTCTCTCAGAAAGTTACCTCAGCAGATCTAGTAGAGTTAGAAATGGTAGACTTCGATGTAATTCTGGCATGGATTGGTTACACTCATGTTATGCCTCGTCGATTTAAACTAGGATTGTTCGTTTTAGTTTCCAGATGAACCAATCTTAGAATGGAAGGGTAGTAGCTCAGCGCCTATGGGTCGATTTATTTCTTACCTTAAGGCCAGAAAGATGATATCTAAGGGTTATATCTATCATCTAGTTCGGGTTAAATATTCTAGCTATGAAACCCCAACTCTTGAGTCAGTTCCAGTAGTTTGTGAGTTTCCAGAAGTGTTTCCAGAAGATCTTTCCGGAGTCCTCTCGAGAGGGAAATTAACTTTGGAATTGATCTCCTTCCAGATACCCAGTATTTCTATTCCTCCTTACAGAATGGCTCCAGCAGAGCTTAAGGAATTGAAAGAGTAGTTGAAAGATCTTCTATATAAGGGTTTCATCGAACCTTGTATTTCACCATGGGGTGCACCAGTGTTGTTCGTAAAGAAGAAAGATGGTTCTCTCAGAATGTGCATTGACTATAGACAGTTGAACAAGGTCACAATCAAGAATAAGTATCCCATCCCCAGGATTGATGACTTGTTTGACCAACTTCAGGGTGCTAGTCATTTCTTAAAGATAGACCTCAGATCGGGTTATCATCAGCTTAGAGTCAGAGATAGTGACATTCCGAAAACAACCTTCAGAACTCGGTATGTTCATTATGAATTTGTAGTTATGTTGTTTGGACTAACCAATGCTCCTGCAGCTTTCATGGATTTGATGAACAGAGTGTTCAAACAGTACTTGGACTTGTTCGTTATCGTCTTTATTGTTGATATCCTCATTTACTCTAGGTGAGGAAGAACATGCAAGTCATTTGAGAATTGTTCTACAGACTCAAGGATCGCCAGTTATTCGCTAAGTTTAGCAAATGTGAGTTTGGTTGCAATCCGTTGCTTTTCTTGGTCACATTGTATCTAGCGAAGGATCCGCGTAGATTCACAGAAGATAGAAGCAGTGAAACAATGGCCCAGACCTACCTCTGCTACAGATATCAGAAGTTTCTTAGGTCTAGCGATTATTACAGAGTTCGTGGAAGGATTTTCATCCATAGCCTCACCATTGACTAGGTTGACTCAGAAATGGTCAAGTTCCAATGGTCAGATGATTGTGAGAAAAGCTTCGCAGAATTGAAAACTAGATTGACTACAGCTCCTGTCTTGACTCTACCAGAGGGTTCAGATGGTATGTGATCTATTGTGATGCATCCAGAGTTGGCCTTGGTTGTGTGTTGATGCAAAAGATAAGGTTATATCTTATGCTTCTAGACAGCTTAAGGTGCATGAGAAGAACTATCCAACTCATGACTCGAGCTTGCAGCAGTGGTGTTTGCACTCAAGATATAGAGACATACTTGTATGGTGTTCATGTAGATGTGTTCACCGATCATAAGATCCTTCAGTATGTGTTCACCCAGAAAGAGTTGAATCTTCGCCCGATGAGGATGGCTTGAGTTCCTTAAGGATTATGATATGAGTGTGCATTATCATCCTGGTAAGGCGAATGTAGTAGCCGATGCTTTAGTAGATTATCTATGGTAGTGTAGCCCATGTTGAGGAAGAAAGAAAGAGATAGTGAAGATGTTCACAGGCTTGCTCGCTTGGGAGTTCGCCTTATGAGCATATCAGACAGCGGTGTAACAGTTCAGAATGGGGAGAATCGTCTTTGGTAGTGGAGGTTAAGGAAAAAAGACAGTGATCTAATCTTGCTTGAACTTAAGGGCAGTCCTTAATCAGAGAGTGGAGGTTTTCTCCCAAGAGGGAGATGGTGTACTTCGCTACCAGGGTAGATTGTGTGTTCTGATGTGGGCGAGTTGAGGCAGCATATTCTTGCAGAAGCCCATAACTCCAGGTATCTATTCATTCAGGTGCCACTAAGATGTACCGCGATCTGTGGGAAGTCTATTGGTGGAATGGCATGAAGAGATATAGCATACTTTGTGAGTAAGTGCCCCAATTGCCAGCAAGTCAAGGTAGAACATCAGAAACCAGGAGGTATGACTCAAGAGATCGATATTCCTACTTGGAAGTAGGATGTGATCAATATGGATTTCATCACAGGGTTACCTCGTACTCACAGACAGCATGACTCAATTTGGTGATAATTGATAGGATGACTAAGTCTTCTCGCTTTTTGGCGGTCAAGACTACAGATTCGGCAGAGGACTATGCCAAGCTTTACATTAATGAAATTGTGAGGTTGCATGGGGTTCCTTTGTCTATCATCTCAGATAGAGGTCCTCAGTTTACCTCTCATTTCTGGAAGTCATTTCAAAAAGGTCTTGGTACTCAAGTTAACCTTAGTACAACATTTCATCCACAGACGGATGGCAGGCAGAGCGTACCATTCAGACCTTAGAGGATATGTTGAGAGCTTGTGTGATCGATTTCAAAGGTAGTTGGGATGATCACCTTCCTCTTATTGAGTTTTCCTACAATAATAGCTACCATTCCAGCATTCAGATGGCCCCTTATGAGGCTTTATATGGGCGTAGATGTAGATCTCCTGTTGGTTGGTTTGAAGTAGGTGAAGCAGCTTTGATAGGGCCAGATTCAGTCCTTTATGCTATGGAGAAAGTGCAACTCATTAGAGATAGACTTAAGACAGCCCAAAGTCGTCAGAAATCTTATGCAGATGTAAGGAGAAGGGAACTAGAGTTCCAAGTTGATGATTGGGTTTTTCTAAAAGTCTCACCTATGAAAGGGGTGATGAGATTTGGAAAGAAAGGGAAGCTCAGTCCTAGATATGTAGGCCCTTACAAGATCTTGAAAAGGGTTGGCAAGGTGGCATATGAGTTGGAGTTACCAGCAGACTTAGCAGCAGTGCATCCGGTCTTCCACATCTCACTCTTGAAGAAGTGTGTGGCTGACCCAGCCTCTATAGTGCCATTGGAGAGTGTGGCGGTGAAAGATAGTCTTTCTTATGAGAATGTACCAGTTGAGATTCTTGACCGTCAGGTTAGAAGGTTGACAAACAAAGAAGTCGCTTCAGTCAAGGTTCTGTGGAGGAGTCAGTCCGTAGAGGGAGAAACTTGGGAAGCAGAAGCAGCCATTAAAGCCAAGTATCCTCACCTCTTTCCTTCCGATTCCACTCCAGCTTGAGGTAATAATTCCTCTTCAGTTTTCCAGTCATTCATGCATAAATTCAGTTTTAGAATCATGTTCCCTCAGTTTGTACTTTCATTTTCAGCGTAATTGCATGTACTCAGAACTCAATTCAGCCAGAAATTCAGTTCTCAGTGTTTAGTAGTGGGGTTTGCAGCTCTCTCCCTCTATTTCATCTAGTTTAGTCTTCATTCGAGGACGAATGTTCCCAAGGGGGAGATAATGTAACACCCCGTAGCCAAAACAAACCAAAAATTAGTTTTTCAAAAAAAATCTACAGGTGCAACCAACGGTGGCATCGACGGACCGTAGCCTGACCCACGGTCCGTCCTGCACAACCGTCTATGGGATCAGAAACTCCCAAAAATTTCAGCCCAGAAAAATTGGTTAAGTCTTGGACGACGGACGGACTTACGGTCCGTAGGTCAGACGACGGTCCGTAGTCCGTGACCGTCGATCAAGACTCCCTTCACCCACTCTCTGACAAGAGCTACGGATGACCAGCACGGTCCGTAGGTGGATAATTTGCAGACAGTTAAGGGGAAATGCAGTTGGGTCAACTTCAAATGGTCATACCTCTTAGCACAAAATGAATTAGGTGTCCCATGACCTACCAACAGATAGATAATCAAATTATCTTTCCATATCCACCAACCTTGCTAAATTCAGACCTCCGAGTATAAAGTTATGCCTATTTTAGTAAAGGCCTGTCGAACAGGCCCAGTCGATGGACCCAACGACCGGGCGTCGGTCAGACGACGGACCGTCAGTCCTGGCCGTCGTTTGGTCCAACAGCAACTTTCCCAGGGGTCTTTTTGACCTTTCCCACTCCATTTAAACCCTAAGTTACGTCATTTTGACCCTAAATCATCAGATTTTAGTCAGTTTAAGCCTAGAAACATAATTAAAACATATCCAAGTCAAATCATTAAATCAAAACTTAGAGAATTAGAAGCAAGAGAGGAGAAAAAGCTCAAGACCCTAGTTCAAGAACGCCACAAGCTCCAGCAGTTCCAGACCCGAAACTTAAGTATTTTTCCGTGGATTTCATCACCAGGTATGTGGGATTTCACTAGTGGGTTCCTTTCACCCATTGGGTCCCTAGTTTTCAGTCAGTTCTTGATTCTCTTGTCATGATTAAACCTAGGGTTTCTAGAACTTTGATAGAACTTCATGAATTTATTAAATATATGTTCCAAATCATATTATCATGTTGTTACTCAGATTATCCCATGAATTTCAGAACCCTAGCTTTGTATTTCTTTAGTTCTTGAATTACACATGCTAGGTCAAATATTTCAGACACTTTAGATATACATGCCTCAGTTATAAATGCATAATTACCAGATTAATTGTTGCATTCTCAGTTTGCATGTTCAGTTTTGAGCTATCCAGTATTTACAGAAACTCATACATAATCAGTTAATTTACATAATTCATTGGGAGTAGCATAATACCGAGTTGGACTAGGGTTTAACGTACCCAATAGTCCCAGAACTACTAGCCAAGTAGGTTGTAAGTCCCCTCTGTGGGCAATCAGTTTAGTGATCACGCCAGCATGCCTTTATACCTTTGGCAGGGTATATTGGGTCCTCTCGATGGAGCGTATACATCGGACTCCACATTTAGCTCATGTGGTTTTATTATCGGTTATTAGTAGCTCCCACAGATCAGTCAGACTCTCTGCATTGACCATTTATCAGTATATTTAGTATTCAGTTTCAGCAGGTTATAAATTGGTCATTGTATTCAGTTAGCTCAGAAATTCAGTATATTATGTTCAGTTTATTATACTTGCTTTTGTGCTTGTTCAGTTATGTTTTATTTCAGCTTTACTCTATCCTACATGCTAGTACCTTTCAAGTACTGACGCATACGTGCGCTACATCTTCTCGTGGTGTAGGTTTAGGTTCTCAGCATCCAGATCACGCATAGATCGATTTCCGATCTCCAGTTCAGCAGATTCAGTGGTGAGTCCTCATTCTCCGAGGACAATAGTCATGAGTTTCTTTTCAGTATTTAGTCTTTTGGTTTCAGTTTTTGCTAGATTTAGCTGGGGCTTGTCCCAGTATTTCTAGTCCAGTTTAGAGGCTTATTTCAGACATAGTTAGATTCAGTTTAGTATTGAGTTAATATTTCTTTTGTATTAAACTCATTGTTTTCAAATATCTCAGTTATAGAATATGGGTATTCCCCATCTTTTCATTTTAACTATGATTTAACTTCCGCAACAGTTTATTATCTTTAGTATGCTCATGATCATGCCAGCAGGGTTAGCTTGGGATCACTTGTGGTCCTAGGTTTCGTGTCCGCTTCTCGGGGGTAGCTCGGGGCGTGACATCAGAGGCGGATCTAGGATTTGGAGGTCGTGGGTGACACATCGTTCAAGTAAAATAAAAGGATATGTTGCTTTAATTTTGAGTTACAATTCGGGTTATTAATCTTTTTCATTTTTAAAAACAAACCAATGAAACATGCATGTTAGTAATAAGTTCTTTTAGATATTTCGAGATAACTAAACAATTCAATTTTTATTTCCTTTGAGAATTAGAGGTCTTATTAGCTGAAACTTTAAGAAAAAAAAATAATATGAAAAATTTGAGCTTGAATAAACCATCCAATAGTATTAACTTAATTCATATTCCATTAACTTAATATGTTGTTGCAAATATATAATAGGGAAAGAATGAAATGTAGTTTCAGCCTAGTCATCTTACGTAGCAAAAACGTCGGTGAAGATCGAAAGAACCTTTAAAAAAAAAAAACTCTAATAATAATATTCATCATTTTAGAACTTATATTTTTTTTAAATTACTATTTAAAATATTCTTCATAATATTTATGTCACGTTCATAATTTAATAATATTAATTGATAATGAATAAACATTTAATACTCATATCAAGAAATTAATAATTAGTGAAAGAGAACATTTTTACTAAAATATAATTATGAAAAGGGGCCAATTTGAATTAATAAAGAATAGTAAATAAATAAGAATCAATGAAAGAAAAAATAGTTAATGCCCTCAACACATTAATGAAAAAAGATATAAAAGAAAAGAAAAAAAGAAAGAAAAAGAGTCACCTGCGAGCCAAAAAATAAGTGCTGCAAGCAAGGTTCGAACCTGCGCTCAACGTTCGCCATTTTCATGTTGTGGGTGGCAAAGTTAGTATATATTAAAATGTTATACATATATATATAAAGTTTTCTTCGAGATCACTGGGTTCCGTGACACCCCCACCGCCCACATAGATCCGCCCCTGTCAGTGGTCCTTACGCAAAAAATTGTAACTCAGACCCAAATTTAAATCAGTTGACAAGCGTAATGTATTGCTACTTTGTAGCGATTGATCATAATTTTTTAGATATTTTCAATAAATCAATTTTGAATGAAGTTTGAATAGAAATTTCAACTTAAGTTTGACCACATTTTTGGGAACCATACTTCACTTTTTTTTAAAACAAAAAACAAACGTGAAAAATGATACTCACAAGTTCTAAAACTTAATAAAAAAACGGATAAATTGGACACAAAATTATCATTTTGTAATGAACTAGATAATCCATTATCTAAAAATTATAATAAAGACATTTTAATAAAAACTACTAATAGTACAATTATCAGATATTAGAATTAGTCGAATTACAATTAGTTACAAAAATTCATCAAATATAAAAAATAAAAAATAACAACGATAATAACTAGTTATTTTTTAGTATATTCTTCTCATATTACTATCAATCTCTTTATTAATAAAATAAGCATGATTTTAATGAATAATTGGATGTATAAAATTATAGATGGAGTTATAATTAATGAACATTTTTATAAAAGGAAAAGGGTCAAAAATATTCCTCAACTTTAGTTTATTAGATCATTTTGCCCTTGCCGTTAAATTAAAGTTAATTTTACCCCTACCGTTATTAATTTTACCATATATATCCCTCATTAGACGAAAAATCCAAAATGACTCAAATGAACCCGAATTTTTAAAAACGACCGATTCCCCATTTGAAACTCACTGCTCCTACACGTGTAAATCATTATCTCAAATCAACCCAAATCCTCCATTAAAGTCAACTAGTTCAAACAATCATCAATCTCCTCTTTGTCCCCCAAATGCTCTCTCCAATCCTACCTTCCTCACCTCAATACAAGAACTTGAATCCAAAGTAAAATTTTAACATTAGCAAAAGTTCTTGAATCTAAAGGGGATGATTTTTTATTGTCAAATTTGTTCCTTCTGCTATGGGTAATTTTACAGTCGAGGTTCATTATTGTCTAATTGTGTTCCTCCTATTATTCACTCATACCCAAATCAATATTTTCTTCTCTTCACCTCTTACGAAATTGACCAACATAAACCATAACTGTTGTGCATATTTCTTCTAAATTTCAGGGGGAAAAAAGCGTGAAGTAACTTAAGCACTTCCAATATTTCAGATACTGTAAGGAAAGTTCCCAACATATTCCTGAAAAGAGTTTCAAATGTAAAGCCGGTAAGAAGTACATCTTACCATCATCTCGTTGTTGACATGAATGGAACTGTTACTGTGATTGAATTTGATGGTAATCAAGGAAATTACTATGATTTATGGACTATGTGTTTCGTTAACATTGGCAGGAAGGAGAACAATTATGTATCATGTTTAATGGATCAAAACAACTACTTTGTTAATGGTAATGGATTGGAGAGAGAATTTGGGTAGAGATTTGACAGACGAAGAGAATTGTTGATTGTTTGAACTATTTATAGGGCTTCAATGGAGGATTTAGGTTAACTTGAGAGAATGGCTAAAAGGGGATGGGTTATACGGATCGGACATCGAGTTTAAAATGGGGGAATGAATCATTTTTAAAAATTCGGGTTGATTTGAGTTAATTTGGAGATTTCCGTCAAATGAGGGGTATATATGTTGAAATTAGTAAGGGTAGGAGTAATATTAACTTTACGGACAAAATTAACTAATAAACTAAAGTTAAGAGATATTTTTGACAATTTTTCTTTTTATAAATAAAAAAAAATTGAGTTAAATTTTTTTAAATCCAGAAATTAGATTTTGACCCAATTTTTTTTTCAGGATTTTGAGACCTTGGATTTTTTGTAAACTTAACAAAAAATTCTAGAAGCATCTTATTTCTTGCAGAAAAGTCCTCCTCTTGAACCTTCTAGGGTTTTGTTATCCTCTTCTTACCTACTCTCCTCCATATTTCCAACAATCTACTCCAGTTGAGAAGAAGAAAACACTTATCCAAATTCAGGTACCCTTTTGCTTCTATATTCATCTTCTTTACATTAATTTTCCTTTCCCGATTGAGTGTACTAACCATTTTTCATTGTTTAATTTGATTGGGTTTAGAAAGAAAATGGCGACCACTCAGCTAACAGCATCGTCTATCTCTGGCAATGGTTTTGCATCCTTTGAGGGGCTCAGGTCCACTTGCATTGTAAAGGCCGTATCTTTTGCCCCTTTGAAGCACAAGAACAGCAGGTCTTTTAGTCGTCTTGTTGTCAAGGCTGCCACCACCGTAGCTCCTAAGGTAATCTAAATTTCCTATTGTTTTTGAAATCACAAACGATAACTGCTTTCATTTCCCCAATTGGTTGCTTTACTGCCTTGTCTAGTTTTTGAGCCACTTTTGTGTTAATTTGAATGCTTTTCGGGTTCTAAATCTAGTACTACTACAGAATATTGTTTGCTTATCAGCTATGTGTCGAGACAAATTGTTGGGGTCGGCTAGATTTTTGTTTTTTTCATTTTAAGATTAAGATAAGATAAGAAAGGTCAAGTCTTGGGCTCACTTTTTTGTGGAAGAGTTAGCTGAAACATATAACATCAACCATAGTTTGATGTCATTCTGTTATTACTTCTCTGCCTGTTCAATTGTTTGTAATTTGTAATTTGGGTTTGGTGACTATACGGTTTCACTAAACAAAGATTAGGGATGAATAATAGCACATTCTGGTGTGTGCGTGTGTGTGTCTGGTTAATAGGTGTCCTCTTGAGTGAAGTATGCTTTCAATCCAAATATGGCATCATTGAGCATTAGGCTTCATCCGCTTTTACAAGTACTTGCTTTTTATTGTGTTATATACCAGCCTGAGATTTAGACGCCTAATGGTTTCAGCTTTTCCGCGACTTTAAAGTATCATATTGTCAAATATACATTACTATGTGAGGCTATTTGTTAAATTTATGTTGTTCTTTGCAGTACACTACGCTTAAGCCGTTGGGCGACAGAGTGTTGGTGAAGATTAAGACCGCAGAGGAGAAGACAGTTGGTGGTATCCTACTTCCAGTAACAGCCCAGTCGAAACCTAATGGAGGTGAGGTGGTTGCTGTTGGGGAGGGTCATTCAGCTGGCAAAATCAAAGTGGACATTAGTGTGAAGGTAATACTATATATTCAAATAATATAGTTGTGCTGAGATATATTAGTGGATGATCAAGTTGACTGAAAATATCTTTTGTATAGACTGGTGCCCAAGTCATCTACTCAAAGTACGCTGGAACTGAGGTGGAGTTTGATGGATCAAAGCACCTCATTCTGAAAGAGGATGATATTGTTGGTATTCTTGAGACAGATGATGTCAAGGATCTGCAGCCATTAAATGACAGAGTCCTAATCAAGGTTTGTCATTTGCGTCCTCCTGTCCTTGTTTGCATTGTATCTAATGTTTCTATAGTCAGCTGTTTGTCTATTTCGGCTTTTAATTTCCTTTTTTTGGTTCTAAAGAAGCTGATTATATGAGGAAATTGGTTTAAGATTGCTTGCATCATCTCCCTGTCTTTAGTGCTCGTCTCCTGCATTCTATGTTGCTTGTACTCTTCAAAAATGTCATTGGGGTACATACTGGGTCCTTCAGAAGTTAGTGCCTTTTTGGAGGATCCAACACGGCTGTGGCAACATTTTTGGGGAGACCAAGCAACTTAGGCTGCACTTGATTTAAACATTTGCATTTTAATTGGCTGTTAACCAGTGGTTGCATTTCCTCTCAGGTTGCTGAAGCTGAAGAAAAAACCGCTGGAGGCTTACTGTTGACTGAGGCAGCCAAGGAGAAGCCTTCAATTGGCATGGTAAGAGATGGAAGAAGTTGCATTCCTTTGTCCATGCTCCCTATATTGATTGAGATGTTGTATGAACTAAACATTCTTTGATATTTGAAATTACAGATTATAGCTGTCGGGCCTGGTCCTCTTGATGAAGAAGGGAACAGGAAACCACTTTCAGTATCCCCAGGAAATACAGTTCTCTACTCCAAATATGCCGGCAGTGAATTCAAAGGTGCTGATGGATCTGATTACATTACACTCAGGGTGTCTGATGTAATGGCTGTGCTATCTTAGTGGGGCTATTGAGTTATTCCGTGCCAAAATTTTCAGCAGAGATTTAGGAAGGAGGAAGCTGCATCCAACTTTCGAGTGAGGAGTAATACTCTCTGCCAATTTATGATTAATATCAACGCATTTCTGTTCTTAATTTGAGGAATTAGCCTTTGGGAATTTTGTGTGTTAAAAGTGATTGAAAACTGCAGATTATGAGATTAGCAATAATATTTGCATAATTCGCATAGATTTAGAATGTATTGGATTGTGTTCAAGCTGATGTTTGTCATTTTCGGGATCAAGTCGTATATCCTAGTGGATCAAAGAGGTAGCGTATTCAAGCTGCGAATCCTTTGCAAAAAGTTGTTCATTGAAGTCCTTGGTTGCCAGTTATGAATTATGATGACTATGGTGGTTTGGTTCTTGGATAAAGAAGTATGCCTTTTCTCTTGTCATTTTTCGTGGTCGCAATTTTGGAAGCCAACTTTAAACAATGGACACAATATAGGAGAAGATAAAAAGTTGAAGCACAGCAATGCCATTAGACAAGATTCCCACAACTGTCAAAGCTATACATTTTCCGTTAAATTTAGTACACCACGAATGTTTCTTCCTGTAATTTAATCATGCCTGAATTTCTAAGCTAATTTTACACCTAGTTGATCTAAAAAATAATAGTAATTAAATAAATTTAAAACTGCTTTGCACCTCACAATAAAGTAGCAATCGAACTAATCTAATATCCACTCTGCCATGAGACATGCGGGGACTTCAAAAGGTATGAATTCACGCCAAAACACGCCATGAGTTGTTCCCACCTGTTGCCTAGAATGTAATGTTCTACTACCTTTGTTGCCTCCAGTTAGGATCAGCAAATTTTAGTTGTTTGCAGCCTCGAGGACAATGTATTGCAAAGTTTAGTTCATTTAATTGGAGCACCTTCATCGATTAAATGATGCAGCAGCTGAGTTGTCATCGTAATGTCCTTTCCATGCATTACCACTGTCAGTTCCACTGCTAGCTTGGTTTGGTACTGGCACATTACCTAAATCCCCATTCAAGCTCATCTGCTGCACTTCAGCGCAAGACAAGATTTTTATGCTCTGAACACAGCTCACAAACTCCCTGAGAAAAAAATAGGAAAACATGAATATCTTGGACAAGTAATACTACAACTTTTGACAAAGTCAACACTTACTCCCAAGGATCGTCACCAACAAGCAGTATATCATTCTCATGGTCAACATACACAAGCTTCCACTCAGTTCTTTGAGGATCTTCAAGCTGTCCCTCAATTCCAAACATACGTGCTAGATCATGCCTTAGTTCATCATAGCCTATGTAGCGAGTAACATCTATAGTTCTTCCCACAGAGCCTCGTTTTTGAACCTTCACAGTTGCAAAAAAGATATTAAAAATACAAATAACGGGAATAAGACTTAACATTACTAATCCATCATATGAAACTCTAAATAAGAGAAAACACATAAAAGTGATCAACAGAGCAAAGCATGTGTGCAGCAAACCTTTGTATATGTTCTCATACGCTGAGTCTGGTTCGTCCATGCATTATTATTCAGAATACCATTGTCATTAACAGCAAGATTGTTGGCACATCTTGGCTTGTATGACATGTTTGGCACCCCAAATTGTTGAGAATTGATCCCAGCATCAGACAACTCAGTTTCTATATCCCTAGGGGCATTGCCAAAAGGAGAGAATAAGTTTTGCATATCCTTTCCAGAATCATAATCCCTTGATAGCAAAGCATCAGGGTTCAGTCCATCTATATTATTTGCTGCAGAAGGTAGAGTGTTCCTAGAATGTGATTGAACATCACCATCCACACATAATGCAGGCAATGAAAAGTTGAAGCCACTAGAATCCAGCCCATACGATGTTGTCGATGAGGCTGCCTCTAAGTTCTCAGTATTATTGCCTTTGTACTTGGACTGCTCTGAACCTTTTGAGAACACTAGTTCATGTTTTATTCGAAATTCGGATTTGTTTTGCTCTTGAGAAGGATCAACAACAGATTCATCCACCAGTATCGCTTGCCCTTGGTTCCTGGTCAAGAAGTTTGGTGGTGAAACTTGGAAATTGTTCGTAGAGGGAGAGGTTGAACATGAAGGAGCATCTCCATCTGTACCACCAGAAAGTGCTTTGATTGTTATAGGGGATTTGTGCTGGCTTTGGAGTTGGTTGAAAGCATGATGCGTTGACTGGAGATGTGTCGCTGTGGTCACGATGTTGGAACTCAATTGTTGATGAGCAAACTGGAGCTCTTGTGGTTGCCGGTTCTGTTGTTGCTGGGGCATACGCGGCTCCAGATTAGAGCTTACGGGAGATGATAGCTGTGCTTGTTGCTGCTGTTGCTGTTGTTGTTGCTGCTGCAGTTTATTAAGAAGCTGTAGTTGCAGCTGTTGTTCCGTAAGGCTCTGCTGTGATGATGGTTGCACTTGGGGCCTCTGCATCAAACTTTGCTGCAACAATTGTAGTGGAGCTGGTTGTGGTATTGTCTGCTGTTGCTGGGATTTCTGCAAGAGGTTAGATTGTTGTTCCACTTGTTGTTGAAATTGGAAGTCCTGTGCCAAGGATGTCGAAGGGAATGAATTTCTATTGACACGAACATTTTGCTCTGATTGGGTACTAGCTGATAGCACCTGTTGTTGCTGAAGCTGACCATATACCGCAGCTTGTGGAAAAGTTTGGTTTGGTATTTGGTTAGGGGATACAGAACGATTTACTGGTGATAAATTCCCGGTCAATTGTTGCTGCTGGGATGGATGCTGTTGTTGCTGCAGCTGTTGCTGTGCTTGCTGATGAAGCTGTGGCTGTTGCTGCAACATGTGTTCCTGTGGCTGTTGCAGCGTGTGCTGATGATGATGATGCAGTGTGTGTTGTTGCTGTTGCTGATGCTGCAGTGTGTGTTGTTGTTGCTGCTGCTGCAGTGTGTGTTGTTGTTGTTGCTGCTGCTGCAATGTGTATTGTTGTTGTTGTTTCTGTTGCTGCTGCTGCAGTGTGTGCTGTTGCTGCTGTGCACTTACAGGAGACTCTAACGATTGCTGCTGCTGTTGGGCCCATGCTAATGGTGACTGCTGGATTTGACCAAATGGCTGGTTTAGTTGATTTGGTTTGTTGAACTGGAGACCTGGTGTAGCTACTGTAGGTGACTGAAAGTTCAACAACTTGGAATGATCATCACTGCCGATATTACTGTGTAAGACACTGGGAAGTCCAGATTGGGTAACTGGCACATGATTGTTCTGTTGCATACTCATCCATTGGACCAAGCTCAGTCCAGGGAATATCGAGTTTTGAGCATCTTTTAGACCTAACTCATCATTGATCCAGGGCATCCCCCTCTTTAAAACATTTTCAATATCAGACTCATCACCTGCAAAAGCACCCTTTTGAGGATTTTATCAAGGAAGTTATAGTAGAGTATGTTCCTTTTTGTACAAGTAGAGATGAGGGAGATGAATCGTGCTACTATGTATAGTGCCTGACTAAGGTTAATATCATGCTGCTACCGTTAAGATTAAGTTGATGAACATCCTTTAATTGAGATATATTTTACCGCAACTGAAAACTGGACATTCCAACATTTCCTGTAAGTCAAAGTTAACTACAGTGAACCTTTAATAGGTTCTTTGTTTTAGTTCTTCTGAACCTTTGAACCATTATACGAGAAAGCTAAGTGTCAAGTAGCTTACCAGGAAAACTTGGCTGCTTAGGAAACTTGGGCCTGAAAAATGGTGGTGGACAGATATAAAAAGGAGTCACGACAGGCTCAATACCCCAAATTGAAACTCTGCTTGGACGTTCCCCGGCAGTTGATTCATCCCATCCTACCTAACAAATTAAATGAAGAAATAGTTCAGGATTAGATCAATGCAATATAGTTTCTTATATACCACCAAAAATATGAACCAAAATGCAATCAAGCACTGATCTGGAGTAGCAACTGATGACTCAATGAGTGACAGTGCCTAACATATATATAGTTGTATTTGGTATGACTCAGAAATATATATCAAGAAGCAGGAAGAGCTCTACTATGACCACTAAGTTAAATATATCAAAATTCTAGCAGATTCTTGGGGACAAATCCTAGATGTCCGAGTACCTGAAGATTACGCCACTGTGAGCTCTTCCATCGTATGGGGTCCAGATCACTAACACCTGTTATTGTACCCATGTATCTACGAACTCCAGACTCCTCTGTTTCAAACATCATCCGAAATCGCATTCCTAGTGAAACTTGTGCATACATAGCTTTATTATACTTGGCCAGAGGAATTACAAATTCAGAAGGGCTAGCCCTGTCAAGAACAAAAAGAGCAAGATTATAAAATGTGTATGATTCAACATCTAGTTCCAAACAACCACAACAACATACCCAGTGAAATCCCACAATTGAGGTCTGGAAAACATCTAGATCCGAACACGAAATATTTTCGATTTAAAAAGGGCTGATATAGTACCTAGGGTTGTAAAAGATAGTAAACGGGCTGTTGTTTGCAGCAGCATGAGCAGCAGCAGCAAGGATCCCAATGTGCATGCTGTCACTAGATATAACAGATGAGGATAGGGCGGGCTGCTGTCTATTTGTTCGTTTTATACCCAAGAGAAGCTGTGACTTTTCATCTCTACATAAAATTTTCTCAGCTTAGCAACAAGATGACTATCATATCAATTAATAAAAAAAAAGTAACTAAGTTTTCCGTTACCTTATGAAAAGGACAGAATCACCTGCACAAAGCCTTTTAGAGGAGATAAAGACACTCCAACCGGTCGTCAAAAGGTGTCTTTTTGGTTGACCTGAAATCATGTTGTTTCAAGGAACCTTGTTAGCACTTATCACTGACCAATTTTTACCTGATACATTGATGGCTACAGTCATTGTTGGGAAAATGCTCACAATTCACTACATGACCTAAACTTAATTCACTAGGGTAAGCTTCTTACATCAATACACTTTAAGAACTCACACTAAAAACTCTCTCTTAGTTAAAAGATACTTAAAAGCTAAAACAAAACCTATTGAGAAAAATATTATAATAATTATATTTCTCATAAGTTGAGTTGGATTTAGAAATAAAAGTCACTACTGTATAAAAACAAAACTAAGACTAATTATTCAAGTCACTTAACTTAGCAGTCCAGCATGAAACTGTATCTTTGAAGAGAAACCTTAAATGTAAACCACTAGTATAGAGACTCAAAGTGTTACCCCATTAGTAGTTCCACACAGAATTATCAAAATTAAGCTACCAACATAAGAGAGTAAAAGATCTTAAAAAGTACCTCGATAAATATGCCTGAAAGTCCATGCTTGGTCATGCAAATCTCTAGCCATTAGCTCCTGAGCAGGAGGTTGCATTGCATAGTCCTATAAAGAAGCTCCATGTCAGATGCATAAAGGTAGGTCTTTTCTTGAAGACATTTTGTGAAGAAAAACAAACCAGAGGAGGAAATATCTTCTCTGCTGCTCGACGAGGAACAGAAAATCCACCATGTGTGCTTGTATCACTAGCAGTGAGAGTTTTACAGAAGAACTCAGCAGGTTGCCTGTTCTGCTTAAGGCCCATATCAGATAAAAGTAAAGCCTCCTGGTCATACTGCAGAATCAAAAAGTTTGTTTCATACAACTTATGGGAGGAGGTAAAAAGTACTTTGACCGAAAAGATGACAGCTGAAATTGCAAACAACATAAAGGACTTACTTTGTTGACAGGTTGAAGAGTCATCTGAGCATAGACCTCATCAGTTTCAGTGTCAGCCTAACAAAAATGTCACAAGTATAACATGTTATGAAAAGGGAAACCCACTACACTTTAACTTGCCGTAATAGAACAATATTTCTACTTAATTCACATGTAACGTCAATTCGAGATTGTGGATCCAAATAAACACTACGAAACTTACAAAGAAGTACAGTGATCCTAAGTTTCCATTAACGTCTTTGTAGATACAAAGAACGTATCCGAAAACACCCATATTCAATCATTAAATTTAAGCAAAATATATGGAAATGGAAAGACAATTCATGTAATCGAGAATTCCCGGCCAATATGTGGATAGAGGAAGATGCCATACATGTAGAGTAACACTGTGTAACATGCAGATCAACTTGGAAGGAAGATTAGGATAACTTGGAATTCCATCTGTCTCCTTTTGCATTGATGCCGCCACCTGCATAGTGTTGATATTGATGTAAGGCTTCATCATTGGACAGTATCTGGGCGGTGTAATAATCCTATTCAACTTCAAAAGATACATACCTGCTCACTGTGACCTTGAGGAAAATATACCACAAGGCTTCCAACAGGAGGCAAAGAAACCAATGGGCCAGCACAAGCGTGCCATAACTCTGAATTCATGAGCTTTCTTTCTCCTGTTGCATTATGATACAAACTTTCAGGTATGCATATTACGAAGTTTAAAGTTCAATTTATACATACATAAATCTGATTTTTCAATATGCTAGAAATTAAGGTCATTTGTGTGCGAATTTATTCGCTTGATTACCAGCTATGTAAACATCATTCATGCAACCAAAAAAAGAAAAATTTCTTCTGTTTCACCTTTTTTTAGCCCCAACTGAAGGATTATTACAGTGAAACCTGTTTTAAGCAGAAATACAACAACTGGTAGATAAAGATAAGGAGTTAAAAACGGCAGCCTGGTGCGGCGGTACCCAAAGCATCCAGCGAAAGCAGAATCTGGGGAAGGGCTGTACCCCCAAAAGATGTGATGTAGATAGCCTACCCTAATACAAGCATTAGTGGCTGCTTCCACGGCTCGAACCCGTGACATATAGGTCTCACGGAGACAACTTTACCATTGCTCCTTGGCTCCCCATCATAAAGATAAAGAGTTCTGCAAGCCAATGATTATTGAACTTCAGTAATACCAGGAACCTACGTGAATATCATGTGACCCTCATACGGCTGATATGTGTGACCCTCTAAAAGGTGTATACCTAATGGCAATCAAAAACTAACCAATACTGGATAAGCTTCAGCATGTCAATGACATGCACAGATAACAGTAATTTCTTGATCTAGTGATCAATGAAAAGAACAACTTTTTCATTTTCCTTTCTCAAAGAAAACCATATGAGAATATGAACTTATGGCAAGTGGATCCTATTAAAGCATCATGAACTCAGATCAAGCAAAATCTGCATTATCACTTTTGTTCCTATTCCAGTGATAACCTAGTTTTCAACGCTGTTCTTACCCCTTCTAGTACTTACATGTCAGCATAGCACAACCTACTTAATTGACAGCGAATGAATGATACACAGAAATTGAAAGGTACTCTTTCTTCTCCAAAATGGAGTAAACACAAGCTGCCAGGAGTAGTTTAATGAAATGAGAACCGATCCCCATGCTCATGTTCCGCACTTCGGCCCATAATCAACCCCCATAAAAACGATTAACTGAAAGTAGACCATTTGAGGCATCTGCTAAGTTAATAAGAGGTCAGAAGTAAAACTTAAAACGATTACCAGATATTGGGCAAGAAATTTGATGGTTATCCAGTATATAATCCAAAATCCAACTTAGAAAGCAGACATGAACCCGTAGATCAATTACACTAAATACAATTTGTACTCCTGGATATACAAATTGTATTTGTAACATTTTGCTAACAAACTAATGAAAGAATAAACAAGTAAAAGCAGTTCAGATAAAGTGTACTTCTGTTCTCATCTTTGCAATAGGAATGTTTCTTTAAAAAAAAGGCAAATATTCACAGGAACCTTGAACCTTACAAACAAGTTACTTTAAGAAAAACTTGCATATAATGGTATCAAGTGACAAAACAATCAATTTATAACTCTAGCAAACCATCAAAGCTAAAACATGGCAGCAAATTTCACTCATCATATCCCCAATGAAAAATGCAAATGAATAAATGAAGCTTTAGTAAAAAACCTTCTCCTGAATTTGGTAGATATCCGTTTGATGGCGCTTTCATTTCAGCGAAAAATCCACTTTAATTGAATTACTTTTCTCCCAAAAGTAACAAAGAAGAATTTGTCCAACACAAAGCTACTTTCACCTAATTCCAGTTCAAAAAGCTTTTCACTTTCTCAACATAGAAATAGAGAAATCTCCATCATTTTAAATACTATTATTCTAGCTCCATAATTGCCACACGGAATTCCTAAAAAAAATACAAATATGCTTCTTTTTTTCCATTGTCAAGAAATCGCCACCATTTTCCGGTGGCCGGAACCCACAAAAGACTGCGTCTTTTCAACTAATACTGCACCCCCACCAGAGAAACTTCTTTCCGTTTTAATCTCTGATTACAATTTCAGGAAGTGATTGAGACAAGAACCCACAAAGGGTCGCCGGAAAATCAAGAAGGAACAAATATGCTTTTAAAAAAATGGCTATCCAAAAATGGGAAGACAGAGAGAATAAAGTTACACGCCACCCAAGGTGCAGTTTAGCAACCTAAGATCAAGGTGGTGGTCGGTGTGAGGGAAATCAGAGAAGTCGCCGGAAAATCAGACGCCAATGAAAACGGAGCTGCTTTTTATTGCTACTGTAACATCCAACCTTTATACTATTCTATTCTTTATTTTATTTTTTAAAATTGAGGATTACGGAATGAGAAATGAGAAAGAGATTATCACGGTTTAAGTTCAGATAATCAACTAATTGAGTTATTAAAATTTTATGTAACTATCATATTTAGTTAATTATTGGAATTTTTTTAGAGACTTTATTGAACGTAATTACTAAGGATTATATGATATGTTTTGTAAAAATAGAGAGAAGAAGCCGACATAGAGAAGGTTAAATAATAAGTGAAATTAGAAGCCATGTTTTGCTCTTACAAGACATTATTTCCATCATTCTCAATCTTAATTAGATTACTCTATTATCTCTCTTTTTTCCCAAAACAAATAATTAATCCTTCCATCTCCTCTCAAATTATTATCTTTAATAATTTTTAAATCAGTCATGTCAAATTACTTTCTCATTTCATATTAGTAGTACTTAGCTCTTGTAGTATCAACTATAGATATTTTATTTTATTTTTAAAATCAAGAGAATTTTATTATATTTTCTTTTTCTATCTTAAATATTAAATAGTTAATGGTCAAATTTAAAATTTTAAAATATTATCAGAAATATTAATTTAATAAAATATACTTTTAATAATTATTTTTAAAGAAAATCTGATCAAGGGGCAAATAATATTTTTTATGTTCAAATTTACTTGTCGAATTTTGACTTGGTATATCTATTATGAAATAAATAATTGATATACTGAGTTTATCAGTTTATCCCTACTAATTGATAGGATCTCAAACATATCACTAGATTTTTAAAAAACATCAACTCAATATAAATTGAAAGTATAATAGGAAAAAAAAAATTGATCTTTTTTAATTTGCCAAAAATAATAATATATATTTGGCAAAATAAATTCAAACGGAGGAGTATGATATTGGAGTATTTGTCAATTAGTAATTAATTCTTTTTCCTTTTTCAATAGTAATTATTTTTAAAAACTCCAGACACTCAAGATCATTGAAAATATTAATTAATAAAATATACTCTTAATAATTATTTTTGGAAAAAAATTGGGTCTATGGGGCAAGTAATACTCCCTCTGTTGGGTCGAATTTTGACCTAGTATATCTATTAAGAAAAAAAAAATTAATATACTGAGTTTATCATTTTACTCTTAATTGATAAGTTTTTAAATATATTATTATTTTGTTAAAAATATTAGCTTAATGTTAATAAATTAAGGGTATAACAATAAAATTGTTCTTTCTTAATTTATCAAAAATAACAGATAAAATAGAAATCAAATTAAAAAATATATTATAAGTAAATTCGAACAAAAAAAGTACGATATTGAAGGAGTATTTGTCATTTAGTAAGTTCAACCATAATTAATTCTTTTTTATGTTTCAATAGTAGTTATTTTTAAAAATCGCAAACACCTCAAAATTAAATATAAATAGCGTAATACTTCATGAGATATATCATATTATATCTCTTGGAGGAGTATTAATTTCCAAGACATCTCTTGAAAATTAATACTCCTCCAAGAACGTCAACTTTATTGAATGCGAAAACATTTGCCTAATCTTGATAGATCGACTCATATTACAACTTGTGAATGTGATGTTAAATTTTACTTAGATCCAAGTATTTGGACCTCAACTACTCAATTATTGATGTTTGTTCTTTTCTTCAATTTACCAAGATGATAACAAGCTAATCAAATTAGGATTAAAAAGTTAGGTAAATATTTTTGGTATATACCAAGCTTTTTTTCTTGGATTGTGTGATATATTGGTCACAAGTTACTTTATTTGATTTTGATGATTGTCTTAGATTCATTTATTCATGCGATGAATAGAAACCAATCAATGCGATGTCTTCCATTTTAAGAATAAAACAAAAACCTAAAATATAGTGGAGATTGACCTGGTTGTAATTAGTGTTTTAATAGGAGTATGTTTTAATAGGAGGGCCTGAGGCAAGATGTTTTATGTATTACAGGGTAAGAGTTAAGCTTCGAGACATTTCACGGGAGGTAAATGTTATGGATTTACGGGGCATAGTTTCATATATATTCAATTTCATAATTTTATTATTAAGAAAATAAGCAAAAAATATTTTTATTTGAGCAAGGTATTAATTAATAACAAATAATCAAGAAAAAAAGTATTACAATTACTATTTGAGAAATATCATTACATCAATAATAATTAAAAAAAAGCAACTTACATAAATAAATACATTTATAGGGTTATTGAAGTTCAATAGCTATAAATATGTTATTTACTAAAAACGACTACACTTTATGTAGTTATCGAGTTGTATTTGTGTTTTTTTTTTAATTATGCAGTGATACAATTAGAAGTATAGTGAATTAAATAAGGTAACTGAATCCCTTTAATTATGTGCTGAAATTCTCAACTTCTCATTATTACATTAACAACTAATGATTACATAGTAAATGTGTATACTTTCGGATTTCAATTACTTTCTAAAAAAATTGGATAAGTCGTATATAAATTTTCATTGTCGCTATTGTTCTTGTTCAAACGTAAAGGTATTTTACTTAAATTTATTGTAATTGTGATGAATCTTGTTTGTTTCGATTTCAAATACACGATAAGCATAATTGTATCTCTAAGATTATTTAATACAATTGTGTTGACATATCATAAAATTGGACAATCTAGAAAAAAATGACAATGAACTATACTACAATATGATTATCCAAATGTATATGTATTTAACTCTAGGAAAAAAAATAGATGTGTTGTATACATATACATTCAAATCTATGTAATGTATTAATGTATCCAAATGAACTTGTATTTCTAATTGGACAATCCATGAAAAATAACAAGTATTCAAATGTATATGTATTCCATTGTGTTCAACATTCAAATATAATTATATGTGTGAATCAAGAGAATGAAATGTATTCATGTATTATGTCATTTATATCAAAGTGAATTTTGACATAATTAAATTATGTATTTGAATGTCGGTGAAAGTAACTTCTTCAAATAAAACTTTAGGAAAATCGAGGAGCATATATATTTAGACAAATAAACTTCATATAAACGAGAAAAAAATGCAATTGAAAAATATCCAACGAAGATGAATTACAAAAAGCGTTCATATAATCATGCAAAGGATCTTGAATTAGAAGGAAAATGGAGGAAAAATAATATTAAGACATTAATACATGTATATTGAAAGAGAAAAATATTGAATAAGGTAAGTATGGGGAACATAGCCCAATAAAACGTGCATAATGCATTTATTAGGTGTATAGTGATATCTTTCCTATTTAGTAATAATTATTTAAATACATATTATTATTTTTTTTTTTAAATCCTGATAATTCATGGTTAATTAAGTTTGTTAATTAATATGTAAGTATATTCATATAGCTTAAAAAAATAAACTGTAGCAATATACATTAAATATAAATTGATGTTTGCTATATTCTGTAGTTTTTTCTAAAAAATATGACTTAAAGTAAAAGAGATTCAAACGAAACCTCCTACCCACCCCACCCCCCAAAAAAAAACACATACACAGTATATTTTTATGCTCAAGGCTTACTTTTTTAGGTTTTAAACTTACGCCCTACGGATCTCCTTCTTTTAAATTTGCACCCCAAAGCATTTTTGATAACCCCGCTCAAAAACTCGCCACCGAAAAATCTTTCTGAAAACACTGATTGTAATTGTTGATGGGAAATTATTTTAAATTAATGAAATAGGCGAGTTATAAGTAAAAGACATAATTAAGCGAAATGGTTATGTGGACCCTTGTACTTGTATAGGATTGTATTCTGGACGCTCCTACTTACTCTTTTGTCATCGAGACCCCTGAACCCATTCAAATTCAACATTTTAAATATTTTTTTTGTGTCATGGCGCGTGTTGCACAAATCACATACATGTTGTCCAAAAAGAAAAAATAATAATCCACGTATGATATTGAAATCCATGTGGTAAATCCGCCAACTAAGAATAGTCCAACCTCGGCGAAAATTTCAAATTCTTCGCGACTTTTCCACTTCTCTTCTTCTCCTCTCCGCGATTTCTCCACTAAGAATCGTTTGTGATTTTTCATAGCTTTGCTCAGTTGAAGCTCAGTTCCACTCCGATTATCGTTGTAAGTACTTGCCTTTTGTGTTAGTTTTCAATTTTTTTTATTTTCTTGTGCTTATCTATTTGATTAGAGGATCGATTGTCATTCAATTTTTTAAATTTTTTGGGGGATTTTACTTTTGTTTGGGTGTAGTGTTAGTGTTATATGATTTCTTAGTTGATTAATGACTTCGAGTGACTTCAATGACATGTTTCGTGAATTCGAGTAGATTCTAGAATTTTTTCGTAAAATCCCAATTTCGACTAAAGTTAATATTCTATTTATGGTCAATTGTCTTGGGTATTGATAGTGTTAGTGTTCCATTGTTACAACAATTATAGTTATGGTAAGTTAACGACTTTAACGTTACTAGTATTTTCTTTAAAAAGTTAGGGTTTTTTGTGTTACAGTCATGATAAGTTTATGTCTTTAACTGTAGTTGTTTTTCATGGTAAGTTTATGCTTATTTTTTCCCTTTAACTTTAGTTGTTTTTGTCATGGAATTTTATGCCTTTAAGTTTTAACTGTAGTTGTTTTTCATTTGACTTTACAAGCATCCTAAGATATGATTTTAACTATAGTGACACTTCAATTTCACTACGGGGACTATTTTGTATCTGATCCTACTTTAAGGTCTGCCAATGGAATAACTAGTGTTGAAAAAGTTAATATAGATATAGATGAGTTGCATATTATGTTGTTTCATAAAATAGCATTGAAATTGGGTGTTGAAAATGTTGAGACATTTGGATTTAGAGTCAACAAGAAGGATAATTTTTTACATGTTAAATATTGATCATGTTTTAAACTTTCTTAATGGTTTGAAGGGTGCTGATTTTGTTGATGTATATGTTGTACATCCCATTAGTATAAGTTTAGTTGTTGAGGAGATACTTGTATTGCCTAGCACTAATGCTAATGTGTCCTCATCTCCACAAAAAGATAATGCAGATGTGTCCTCCTCCCCACACAAAAATAGGGTTGATTTGTCATCCTCCCAACAAATAGATAGGGCTGATGTGTCTTCATCTCGATCATTTGATGAGAATGAAAATAGACCAAAATCAGTCCTCTTAAGTTAAAGAGCAGTCCCCTTTAGTTGAAGAATATGCCCCTTCCCCTAGAGTTGAAGAACATTCTGATTCTGATTCACTCTATGATGTTGATGAAAATATTGATGAGTGATTTGGATGAGGAGTTTCTTCAAGCTAGTCAGTTTAACATTCAAGAACAAGTTAAAGAGAAGGCTGATAGAGTAAATCTAGATGAGATACCATCTGGTTCTGTAGGTATAAATGCTGGTTTTGAAGACATTTATAAGGAGAGAATGGGGAAATTTGAAGGAAATTTGGATGGTGATGACCCTTATTTTGATAGCTCGGATCCTGATAGTGACACTAGTGAAGATGAAGGGGATCCTGTTGAGGATGATGAAGTAGTAGATCCAGCACCTAGGAAGGAAAGTACAAAGGTCTACTTTGATCCAACTACTAAAAAGATTTTTTTTTTTCAACTGTATATATGATATTTTTGAATAACATTGAGTTCATGGAGGCACTGCAAACTTACTCTATGCAGAAGGGTGTTAATATTAAGTTGAAACCTAATGAGAAGGAAAAGATAAGGGCACATTGTAAGAAAAAGGATTGTCCTTGGCATATCATGGAAGTATTGATGGTAACACTGAAAACTTCAGTGTTAAAATATATTTTCAGTCCACAAGTGTTTTAAAAGCACAAGAAACAAATTGTATACCCCTATTTAGATTAGTAAGCATTACAAAGAGAGGATTATGAGTGAGCCTACCATCAAACTACATCGGATACAGTCTTTAATACAAAAGAAGTATGGTTTGTATGTTAGTTAGACAAGTTGTAGAAAGGCAAAACTGAGAGTTCTGTATGGAGATTTCAGAGAGGAGTTTGCTAGGTTGTATGATTATGTTGAGCAATTAAAGACCACTAACCTGGAACTACTGTATCTATTAGGACATCCAACAACACAATTTTAGGAAAAGAGGTATTTATGAGCATCTATATTTGCCTTGGTTCCTTAAAAAGTGGATGAAAAGAAGGGTGTCGAAGAATTATTGATTTAGATGGTGCATTTCTTAAAGGTGTATGTAAAGGTGAATTGTTAACTTGCATTTCCAAAGATGGAAATAATCAGATGTACCCTATAGCATGTGTAGTAGTTGATAAAGAAACCAAGGAGACATGTTGGTTTCTCAAGTGCATCAGACATGATTTGGAGCTTACAGAAGGTGAAGGACTAACACTGGTGTCTGATATGTAGAAGGTATTACTCCTTTTGTTTCACAAAGAATGGTCTAATTCGACTTAGCACGGAGTTTAAGAAAATAAAGAAGAATTTTGATCATGTGGTCCTAAATTAAAGTTACGTCAAATGTACAAAATTGCCCTTTAATCATGTGGTCTTAAATATGCCATGTGAAAAGTTGTTACCAATAAAAGAAAGAGGTCATTCTTTTTGAAACAGACTAAAAAGGAAAGGATGTCATTCTTTTTTTAACGGAGGAAGTATTATATTATTTGTTAAATTTGTTCTTTCATTTATTGGAGTAATTGATATTTAACATTGTTATATGTCAAATGTTCTTTTTTTGACAAGGTCTTCATAATGCACTTATTGATGTATTGCCAAATACTGAAATTAGATGGTGAGCTAGCCATATATGGGCAAACTGGAAGAAAGACTGGAGGGGGGAAGAAAGGAGAAGAAAATTCTGACAAGTTGCTAGGGCACCAGTTGAGGTACTTTTACGGTCCAAACTTGATGATTTAAGTGAGTTAGGAGAAGGCATTATAGAAGCTAGGTTAAAGTATAACAAGGAAGCATGGTGTAGGGCATATTTTAAAGAGCATAGCAAGTTTGAAGTGATTGAGAACAACATGTGTGAGACTTTCAACAGTTGGATTTTAAGTGCTAGATTCAAATCAATAATCACTATGCTAGAGGAAATAAGAGTCAAAGTTATGGAAAGAATTAATCAAATAAGAGAATTTTCAGAAAAATGGATTACTGATGTATCACCAATGGCTATGGATATTCTTAGAAAAAATGCTGAAATTGCAGATAATTGTAAGGTAAAGTTGAATAGTGATCTTGGCTTTGAGATTCATGATTCACCATATAAACATGTTGTTAACCTAAAAAAGAAGGTATGTAGTTGTAGGTCATGGCAGTTAAAGGAAATTTCTTATGACCATTACACTTACATCAATTTATTTTAAGGATTGGATTATTGAGTCATTTGTTGATCACTGATATAAGAAAGAAACATACCTGAAAGCATATAATAGGTTTATTCAACATGAAGATGTGGCCAAAAAGTAATAGACCAACCATTGAACTACCTGAAATTACAGTCATGCCAGGAAGACCAGGAAAAAACAGGAGAAAAGATAGTGATAAGCCAGTTAAGCAGAAGTTTGGAAAGGCTACAAGGAAGGGAAGAAAAATGAAATGTTATGTGCGTAAGACTTTTGGACATAACAAGAAAGGATTTCCAACTCTGATAAGTTGTGCTTTAATGTCTCTTTGTTACTAGATTTTACTTTTGTTATACTTTGGTAAGTTGTGCTTTAATGTTTCTATGTTTGTAAAAAAGTGTTGTTGCTGGAACAAGTGATGCAAGTGCTGAAACTTCAAATATTGCTACTGGAACAAGTGTTGCAACTGCTGGAAATGCTGCAATTGGAAGCCAGTCAAGTGTAAATGCAGGTCTAAGTGCAATTTCAAGAGTAGATCTAAGTGCAGGTTATACTCCAAGTGCAGCTCAAAGTGCAAGTTTCACTACATGTGTAAGTCCAAGTGCAGGTCCAAGAGCAGGTCTAAGTGCAGGTTGCACTCCTAGTACAACTCAAAGGCAAGTTGCACTCCATATGCAGGTCCAAGTGTAGGTCTAAGAGAAGTTCCAAGAGCATGTCCAAGTTCATGTCCAAGTGCAGGTCCAAGTGCAAGTTTCACTCCAAGTGCAGGTCCAAGTGCAAGTTGCACTCAACAATCAACTTCTACTGCAGTTGGCCAAAAAAGAAAGACTAGCACAACTTTCAGAGGTGGTGCATCTCTTGCCTATAAGAAATCAAGACCAAAAAAAGCAAAGACAACTGGTTATGGTTTCTTATTTGGATCAGGTGGCAGTGTAACCGAGAGGTTATATATTTTATCATTTGAACACATTAAATTTCTTTAATTGATATTAGTTCATCTCTGAGTTAAGATTTTTGTTGTTCTCTCAGTGTGGAAATACTGATATGGTATTACATAGTGCTACATTGACAAGTTCAACTCCTACCAATATTGATCTTGGTTACAAACCCAATGGACTAAGGTGGAAGGCAAGAGCTGCAATTACTCAAAGGCAGCTACGAGAGGAGAGTTACAGAAGCACTCAAGGCACACCAAGGCCTCAAGGCACTCAAGGCACACCAAACACTCAAGGGCGCACATTATATTTCATTTTGTTTAGCTTAATGGCTAGATCCCAAATAATTTTATTTTGATTAATGACTTGATCCCATCTGTTTTGATTGTACTGATTTGTATATAAATTTGTGTTAAGTTTCTATTGGGAAGACTTCATTTTTTTTATGAATTTCTGTTTGAATGAAGTTGTTATTCAAATTTCTGAAGCAAAAGCAGTCCATTTCATAATCAAATAACACATAGTACAAATCAATATATCTTAAAAATAACGGCTAGAAACAAATAACAACAATCACAGTGATATCATTACTAGTATTTGATCTTGTCTTTCTTGTCTTCCTTGTCTTTCTTGTCCTCCTTGCCCTGAACTCGTAGCTGAATTCTTGATGTTGTATTGTTCTTGGCATGTTGGATCATTTACAGCAGCCCATCGAAAGAATTCACACTCATTACCGGATGAATATTTTTGGAAGCCTCAAAACATTCTTCCAGGATTAGTTGGTGTTCTTGATGTCTTTAGTTCAGCATATATTCCACAGTAGCAACATCGAACCGTCATCGTAAAGACCAACAAAAATACAATAGAATCAAACACAAAAAAAGAGATGAGTATTGAAGGAAAAAATAAAGGCACTAAAAATAAAAGAGAAAAAATTTGCAGAGACAAGATTGAGAAAAAAAGAAGAAAAAACTCAAAAAGGCACTAACAATGATGTTGAGTGAAATAAAGAAGAAAAAATGGCCTTTAAAGGTCAAAATTTGGGCGTTAGTGCCTTTTTAAGGCGTCTAACGTTCTTGCTTTGAGTGAATCACACGCTCCACGTGGAGTCTTTCCACATAGGATGCCACATAAAAAAAAAGTATTTAAAATGTTGGGTTTGGATGGGTTGAGGGGTCCAGATGACAAAAAGGTAAGTAGGAGTTCCAGAATACGGTCCTATACAAGTATAAGGGTCCACCAGACCATTCTACCTAATTAGTAAAGCTAAAACTTTTGAAGAAATAGAAAACTAAATAGTTCTTATGCATTTAGTTTAATTGTTTTGCCTTTTTCAGACCACGAAAAATTGAATGATTATAGCTAAAGTGTTAAAGGTTAAAGGTAACATAGTTCTAATATGTTTTGATTGTCGTACGAAATTAATGTATTGAAAGTGAGTAATTGCGTCGAGTGAAATCAGACATTAATCATTATGATATTGACACACAAATGAAAATTGTCATAGTTTATACAATGTTGCATAATTATTTGTGAATATCAAAAGAGTGATGAAATATTTATGGTCTATGAGAATGAAAATAATGTGATGATATTGACTAATAAATGACTCAAAGTTACAATATTGGTTCTCTCGGTTATATGATTGAGAAATGCAAGTTCAACATGAGAAAATTGTCTGTAGTATGTGGAAGAATTATATTAAAAACTAGTATACTATAATTTATGTTCAATTTTTTTCTATTAAATTAACGTTTGTTATCAATTAAAGTTAGATAAAACAGTTACTTAAGTGGTGAACAAATTGCATCATAATAATTTATTATGCAATTTTATATAATTTTTTGTTTGTTTGGTAAGATTAAATAAACAATTGTAGTTATTTTAATAATTTTACAACTTATAAGATTCTTATATCTATGAGAAAATATACAACACAAAAAATTACATATCGCTTATACAATTAAAATTTTAACTTTATCTCATGATTTCAAATTATAAATCATATCATAGGATCTATATCGTATGGTCAAATGGAACTTACTTTTTTCTTGTCCTCTCTAAACTAAATTTTTTTTGGTAAAACCTTAAACGAGTAAAATTATGAAACCTGTTATTTATAAGTTCCACTAGCTAATGGAAAGAGACTTCTCATTTATAAAATTTTAAGTACAATCTTCAAAAATGAATTCTTTTAACTAATTTTTGTTTTCATTTTTACCAAAAAGTTTTGTGTTTGAATTCTAAAATGGTACATGTCTTAAAGAAACATTTTTTTCTTTACCATTTTGAAGTACTTGTAATCTTCAATAATAATTATTACTACGGATAAAGTAGAAAATCAATAATTTATTTTATTTTAATTTTCTAAAATGATAAATTATTTGAGATAATTATTTTTAGATATATGTTAAATGACAAATGACAATAACGATGTTAATATTGACTTACTATGTTTCTTGGATGAACTCTAATGGTAGCTATGTCAAACTAATAAATATTGTAAGTAAAATGTGGGGACAATTTAAATGCTTGGAGAATATTATTTCAAAAATATTTTGGTGAATGTTGCTTTTTCCGTAGTAGTACTATTTAATAGACTTATAACGATAGTTTTGGATCTGGTATTATTGATGAATAACTAATAATTAGGTCCTACTTCCAAGAAAACTTTTGAGTTATAATCATGTGCATTTTAGGTTAATGTTCTCTAGCAATGATGCCCCTCATCACATTTTTTCTCTCATTAATATCATATAAGTACAACAATATGTGAGTACTCATTGCTCACTTTTTTTCTCCAACTACACTAGAGTACCTTTATCACAATTCTTTTTTTCCAAATTATTGGTTGTGATTTTCTATGCATATTATGAAATAGAATCTCAAGAAAGAAATGGGAAGTAAAAATTGATAGCACACTATTTAGGAGTATTGAGTATTAATTAAGAGGGAGTCTATCTGTTTTGATATAGTTAGTCTTATATGCTCTTTCATCTGTTTTCAAAGATATACATCTTTAAAAATATTTAATTCCTTCATTTTTAAATATTATATTACGCTTTTCGAAAGTCAATTTGATTAATTTTTAAAAGTTAAATTAAATTACATTAATTCGATAATTTTAAACAAAAAAATTAGATATTTAAAAACTATATAAATATAATAAATTCCAATTTTTTACATATCAATATGATGAAAAAACACATCGTAAAATGTTAGTCAAAGTTAATATCGTTAACTCTAAAAAAAAAAAAATCATGACAATTAAAAATGGACGAAAGTAGTATTATGTATCGTAAACCAATATACAATATAAAACATTATATTCAGGATAAATTATGTCGTATAAAATTATTATATCATACAAGAAGGGTTAATTCCTTTCGTTTGACATTGTTGTCACCTATCAAAAGCACAAAATATATTAAAATAAAATCACAATAAAATAAATAAAAGAGATTGCATCACACAATGTACATTACAAAATACAATTTATGAAAATTCTTTAGCAACTTTCACGGTCTAAAAAAAAAGAAGAAAAAAGCCAAGCATTATTGAATGAGGAGAGAATAGAGAGCGATTAATGAAAAAGAAAAAGAAGAGAAGAAAATTATGCAATGAATAAAGTATGCTTTAATATTTATGAAACTTTACCTCCTTTTTTTCATGGTCTAAAAATAAAGTTCAGCATATATAGTATCGAATGAGGATAGAAAAGAAATGTCATGCGATGAACAAAATGTGCTTTAGAATTTTTATGTATTTTACGAGATTTTAATCTGTTACCTAAGTATTTAGTTGGTCATATATTAAAATGACCAGAAAAAAATCAAAATTAAATTAATAAAAATGCTAGTAACAGATAAATATTAAATTATTTTGTCTTTATCTAACTTTATTACTCCATATATATAGAGAGATATTCTTTATGAATATCACTTTTTAAAAATAAAATATATTTTCACATAAATCTATATAATTTTATCTTATAAAATCCACGTATGGTAATACTTTTCATACAATGTGTCATTCATTGTTGGACGCAGAATTGCTCTCATGAAATTTGTAATGAAACATAACCTTTTTTTGGGGTATCAGATACATTGAATTAGATATCTCCATGCATATTATTTTCTTAATTTAACTTATTTATTTATTTTGATTAAATTAGACGTCTCCATCTGAAATTGATTAGAGTAAGAATCACAGATTAATTAGCTTAAGTTAACCAACAAAGCCAGAATAACCGGAACATTTCCACATGACCTTAACTATTTAAAAGTAATTTATAATCCTACTTACGGAATAGCATATACTTAATTAGGTAACCAACTTTTATTTATATATATCTTTCCGTATTTGATGAAATTTTAAGGTTTTAATAGTTACTCTATGACCAAATTGTAACATAAATAGACAAACTTTCGTCTTTATCACTATATATTCAAATTTTATACTAGATATAGGATTTCGTGTTAGGCGATTAATATATATAATTTTATTTGTTCTAGTTTATGTGATAAAAACGAATCTGAATAATTAATTAAAAAAAATTGTATGATTTTTAATTATTTTATTTTATTAATTATTTTGATTTATAATATATATTTTTAATATAATTATTAGATAATATATGTTACTTCTTTATTTCAATTTATGTGACATCTATAGAATATTGAAAATCAACCAAATTTTCTCTATGTCTTTTATATATTTAAGTTGTTAATTATTGTGATTTATTATGTGTTTGATGTCATTTCAAATAATATATGTTACTCTCTTTATCTCAATTTATGTAGCGTTGATAGAATTTAGAGTCAATCATATATTTTAAATATTATTTTAAAAATTATAAGTTGTTCATTCTTGTAATTTAATGTTCAGTTTACATAATGTTTAAATATATATAAATTTTATAAAATAAAATAACTAAATAAAAATAAAAATATATTAAATTATCCTCAATTAGAAGCAGGCATGTAGATGAATAATTATGACTTTAAGATAGAGAAAATATTTGCTCAAAGGAATATTTAAAGGTACTCATTCTTTTATATGTGATTTATAAGCTAAATAAAATAAGTTATTAGCACAATATGATACAATGGTATAAATATTAATTGTGTATATAACTTAAAATATTATTATCAGATGGATCATGGTTATTTCCTTAATTATTCGTATAATTCTTTAAGGTAGGTCTTGTTAAGTGCCCCCATATTGATCGAGAGAATCATTATTATGTACTTATATTTTTATATAATCTTAGATAATTTTCATTTTGTTAATTAGTTTTTAAAATTGATTTATTTAAAGTTCTAACTCTTCTTTTCAGTTATTCAACGTCACCGTTCTCTGTTTTTAATTTTATATATAGATATGTTGTGGTTGTTATTTAACAGAATAACATACGTTAATTAATAATATAAAAATATTATTTTTATACAAGATACCTGGAACAACTTTAGAACCAATTATATAAATAATATGTAAGACAGGAGCCTCACCCTTGAAATGTGCATACCTTTTACTGGTTTCCCGGGAATATATTTCGTTGGTGTTATATTAATATAAAAAATCAATTAAAATATTAAATGTATGATAACTAGTAGGCATATAAAATATGAAAAGTGGTGTGATAATTCTTTATAACTCATTTAATTATACTGATATGTTTTTTATTATTATATCCTACTAATAGCCTCATCATTATCAAATAAAATAAATGGATGAGAAATATTGTACTCAGTTTATATTTTGAGATTTGTATAGTGAAAGAGAAAGTTGAGATAAAAAAAAAGAGAAAAGGGTCAAATATATTTTTAAATTATTCGAAAAAGTCTAGATATACCTTTCGTTTAAAGTTTGGTTCATTTATGCCTTCGCCGTTCAACTTTTGATTCAAATATGCCCTTATGGGTGTTAGTTGTCATGTTGGACATATCCAACTCATTTTTCATTTCTTTAAATGCCACATGAAATTGTCATGTCATTTTGACCTTACCACATGACAGTTATATAAAAATAGAAAGATATTTGGACTCATAAACACCTAATTCGATCCAGAAATTAACTCCTTTTAAATACACTATCCGACCCATTTTTAATAATTTTGTTAAATTTTTATTTTTTTCGGTAAACCCAAAAATGAGTAATTGATTCATAAAAAATAGAAAAAATATGGAAAAAATATAAAATTAACGCCAAAAATTCACAAATAAATATAGTAACCTTAAATCTAACATTTCAATATTTTTTAATTTTTTTTAATTTTTTTGGTAAATCTCAAAAATGAGTAATTGATTAATAAAAAAATATAAAAAGTATGAAAAAAATATGATACTAACGCCAAAAGTTTACAAATAAACATAGTAACATTTCATGCTACAATTTTTTAAAATTTTTTTTTCGACAAATCCCGAAAATGAGTAATTTATTAATAAAAAAAATATGAAAAAATATTAAATTTACACAAAAATTCACAAATAAATATAGTAACCTTATATTCAACAATTTCAACAAATTTATTTAATTTTTATTTTTTTGGTAAATTCAAAAATGAGTAATTGATTAATAAAAAAGAAGATATGAAAAAAATATAAAATAAAAAAATTGTTGAAACTGTTGAATTTAAGGTTACAATATTTATTTGTAATTTTTGGCGTTAATTATATAGTTTTTTCATATTTTCCTATTTTTTTAATTAATCAATTACTCATTTTCGAGATTTACTGAAAAAAATAAAAATTATTGAAATTATTGAATTTAAGGTTACTATATTTATTTGTGAATTTTGACGTAAGTTTTTTATTTTATTTTCATATTTTTTCTTTTTTTATTAATAAATTCATTTTCGAGATTTGTCAAAAAAAATAAAAATTTAAAAAAAATTATAGAATGAAATGTTACGATATTTATTTGTAAATTTTTGGCGTTAATATCATATTTTTTTCATACTTTTCATATTTTTTATTAATCAATTACTCATTTTTGTGATTTATCGAAAAAATAAAAAATTTAAAAAATATTGAAATGTTAGATTTAAGGTTACTATATTTATTTGTGAATTTTTGTGTTAATTTATATTTTTTTCATATTTTTCCTATTTTTTATTAATCAATTACTCATTTTCAGGATTTACTGAGAAAAAAAACTAAACAAAATTGTTAAAAATGGGTCGGATAGTGTATTTAAAAGGAGTTGATTTATGGGTCGAATTAGGTGTTTATGAGTCCGAATATATTTCCATTTTCACATAAATGTCATGTGGTAAGGTCAAAATAACATGACAATTCCATGTGGCATTTAAAGAAATAAAAAATGAGTTGGATATGTCCAACATGACATTAACGCCCATAAGGGCATATTTGGACTAAAAGTTGAACGGCGAGGGCATGAGTGAACCAAACTTTAAACGGAGGGTATATCTAGATCTTTTCAAATAGTTTAGGGACATAACCCTTTTCCCTAAAAAAAAATACAATTTATATTGAAGAATTGTGCTTTTTTTGGTGAGTTTTAGACTCTTTAACTAATTTGGAATTATTTGAATATACAATGTTACATTGTTGGATTGTTATATTTTTAAAGAAGAGAAGTCAAGAACTATACTATTAAATTGATGAACCGATGGATTAAAAATTATATCACAATGAACTTGAATCTCGTTATAAAAAGTGAGATATCCATACTTTAATCTATATATTATTTATTATTTTATTTTATTTTCAAATGTGATATGTGGTATATTCATTTCATTTATAGAAGAGTGATATTTCTATTCACAAGAGAATGAGAAATTCTTGGCCTTTTTCTTCTTCTATTCTATGCAACTTTTTATATAATATGGAAAAAGTAACTTCCAAAGAATTGATCAATTTAGGAGTAATAAGTAGTATACAATTTATATTTTAGTTTGAGGAGAAAAACCCATGTGATGAAGTGCAGGCTTTTGTCTGTTCAACAACTTCCCAACTCCGACCAGAATTGTGCCCCAAGTCTTTCCTTCATGGTATGCATTAGCCTCGTCGTTTAAATAAAAATGATCTAGTTCAATTTAACATAAAAATTTTAATTTTTTTTTTTATAATTTTAAATTAAAGTTATATTAGATATATCAAAATATATTTTAATCTTATAATTTAAATATACTAGATACAAAACTAAAATTAAAATATTAAATAAAAATGATTATTCTTTTTGAAATGTACTAAAAAAATCATTTTTTTAGGCGGAGGAAGTAATATATATATTTTTGTATTCCTCTTTTTTAATTAAGTAAATATATATTCTAGTACTCTCTCTTTATATGTGTATATCACATTTATTTTAGAAGAAAATGAAATTATGGTGGGGTTGTTATTGAATTGTTGGTGGCTAGTAGTGGTGATGAAAAGCATTAGTACTCAAAATATATGATTGTTATGACTCATTGCAAGTACGGATTTAATTATAGATTAGTTTCTTTCTCCTCACAAACATTATTGCACGAGCCTTATTGTCTTTTCAATTTTTTAACAATTACTCATTCTCTACTTCTCTTTTCTCTCCTTTAAATTATCTGTCTCATTTATTTTTATAAAAATACTCATTAGTAAAAGGTTTTGATTGTTTTATTTTCATAATTGTTAACATATTTATTTATAGTTTTTAAATAGGTAATAATTATAGTTGATAAGAAACAGATTTTGAACTTAATTCAGCTACGGCAAAAACTAGCTCAGAATATAAAAAAAAATTGTCCGAGCTATATTAAAAAGGTTATCTATGATTTAAATCATCATTGTAGGACTCTTCAGTCTTCACCCCACCCCACCCCAAAAGCTAGTGCTTGCACAATTTAATATGACATGAGTTCTACAATATCATAATAAGAAATGAATTTTAATTCTAACTCAATCTCAAAAATTAGTTCATGAGAGAAAAATTATTCAAATCATGTTATCGGATGATCACCACCCTCCTACGGTACTACCACGTTAAAAAGACCCCCACCCGACTGAAATCATCGATGTGAAACTCTTTACATCAATGATGAAGTTAAAAATTTCATTAAAAAGATTTCATATATTAAAAGTTTAAGCACACAACAAAATCAAATGAAAGACAATATTTACTAGAGTCCGTAGCCTAAAGGGTACAAAATATTAACAAAAATTCTAAAACGGTATATAAAATTTTATATTAACCAAAACGGCAAAATCGCTGCATCAGCAGCGATTTACTCCAGCGGAAAATTATAAATCGCTGCCTCGGCAGCGATTTATGATTTTTTTAATTTTTTTTTTTTTTTTAAAATAAAGTAAATCGCTGCCAAGGCAGCGATTTTAAAAAAAAAAATTTTTTTTTGGTAAATCGCTGCCTAGGCAGCGATTTTAATAAAAAAAAAATTTTTTTTTTTTAAAATGTTAAATCGCTGCCTTGGCAGCGATTTTATTAAAAAAAAAAAATTTAAAAAATAATAAATCGCTGCCTAGGCAGCGATTTTAAATAAATTTTTTTTTTTAAATACGGAAATCGCTGCCAAGGCAGCGATTTTATAATTTTTTTTTTTAAAATATGTAAATCGCTCAGCGATTTTATAACCAAAAAAAAATTTAAAATATGAAAATCGCTGCTAAAATTTTAAAGCAGCGACTTTATAAAAAAAAATTATAATATTTTTTTTAAGAAAGTGGCTTCCAGCGATTTTTATTTTTTATTTTTAAAAAAATTAATTTTAAAAAATGAAATCGCTTTTTCATTTTATTTTTTTTAAAAAATTTTAATTTAAAAAAATGAAGTCGCTGCACATGCAGCGATTTTCCAATTTTTTTTTAAAATTTAATAAAATCGCTGCTCTAGCAGCGTTTTCTTATTGTTTTTTTTTTAAAAAAAGTTAATTAAATAGTGTCAGCGATTTTGTTTAAATTATTATTATTTTTAAATATTAAATCGCTGTTAGTGTTTTTTTTTTTAGTATTTTTAAATATCGCTTTTCACGTTGCGATTTCATAAACAACAATATATATATATATACACTCATGATCATTACTTCAAGAGATCATTATTTCTAACTGAAGTGTGCTATTATGGGAGAGTCTAGCCAAAATTTCAATCATTTGATTTTTTCTCATTGGATTCAACTAATAGGTAAATAAAGTAATGTTTTCTTTGTTGCACTTCATGCTCAGTTGAGTGCTCATTAATACCATCCAAACCTTCAATATAATCAATCAATTTATATGTTAACAATCTACTAACACCAGAAAAACAACTGGTATCGGGTAACCATCCTGTTAATTCAAATATCATTTCTTGTCTACCTATAATCCCTAAAGAATCAGCTCCATTTAAAATTATAGGACTACCATCTACTACCATTCCGAATAAAATTTCAATATCTTGTAAAGTTATGGTAGCCTCGCCAGTTCGCATGTGAAAAGTATGAGTTTTCGGACGCCATCTTTCAATTAAAGCAGAAATTAATCCGGAGTCATACGGCACACATCCTACATCAAGAATTTCTTTAAATCTACAATTTTCAAAATATTGACGAATGCGAGAATGTAATGGATGATATTTTATATGTTGCCAAAATTCAATATCACCACGACGCGTATATAAGCAAGACCTCTCTTCTTTTATGCTACCATTCCAAATTCCTTCGGAACGATGATGAACTTGAATTTTTAATACATCATGCTCTACTGGACCAGGATGTACGTATACATTTGACTGATGCATATCTATACACAAAAAATAAAAAAAAATATTAACATTAATATAAGTATCAAAAGATTGAATATATCAACAATATCATATAAAAGTGTAAAATTAATTAAATAAATTAAAAATAAAATAAATTCAAACTCACTTTGTAAAGAAAAGGCTTTTAAAAGCTTTAGAAAATTAGAAAAATAGAAAGGCTTTTAAGATTGTAGGAAAATTGAAAAGTACAATGCAATATGAATGAGCAATTCATCAATTTATAACAAAATAAAATGTTGACACTATTTGCACGTGAACTTCTATTCAACAATTTATAATAAAACAAAAACTACACTATTTGTATGTGAATTCAATCAATCCATAACAAAACAAAAATGACACTATTTGCATGTGAATATTCAATCAATTTATAACAAAATAAAAATTATACTATTTACATGTATAATACAATTCAATTAATTTATAACAAAATAAAAATATAATATATGAATACACTATTTGCATGTGAATTGACACAATTTTTTATAAATGCATGTGAATTTTTTAAAAAAGTTTGAATATTTTTGTAAGAATTTGACATGTCACCTTTTTTTTAAAGTTGACATGTGATTATCTTAAAAAAAAAATTAAAAAAATATATATATATATAAAAATTTAATTATTTGAATTTAGAATTCTATTTAAATTCAAACATCATTTAAATTTAAATAAATAAAAAAAATTTAAAAAAATGTTAAGGCAGCGATTTTCAAAAAAAATTTTTTTTTTTTAAAATCGCTGCCTTGGCAGCGATTTACCAAAAAAAATTTTTTTTTGAAAATCGCTGCCTTGGCAGCGATTTACTTTATTTTAAAAAAAAAAAAAATTAAAAAAATCATAAATCGCTGCCGAGGCAGCGATTTATAATTTTCCGGTGGAGTAAATCGCTGCTGATGCAGCGATTTTGCCGTTTTGATTAATATAAAATTTTATATACCGTTTTGAAATTTTTGTTAATATTTTGTACCCTTTAGGCTCCGAACTCATATTTACTACATATACATAAAATAATATAATAATAATAATAATAATAAAAAAAAAAATCTGACCATATATAAACTATATATTTAATTTAAGACACAAATCGAGGAAGTATATTGTAGTAGTTACTTTTTTAATGTAAGAGATGCAGCACTGCAACGCTGACTGCTATATGTCTAAAAATGTTGCGATACATCTAAAGCAGCAACTGATCAAATCAAATCAAATGAAATTAAATTCAATTCAGTAAAGATTCCTCCTTTTAAGCATTGATCAGAACATGTATCTATGCCTTACGTAATTATATTCCTCAATTAATTTTTCATCACTTTTTATTTTTATTTTTTATATTTGAAATTTGTATTAGATCCTTGATTAAATTTGAATTACCTACTGTAAGGCACACCTAAAAGTGACGCTCTTAACAAAAAAAATTCATAATCAAAATTCAAATCTAAAACCTCTAATTAAAAATAGAAAAATCTCATCACTAACCCAACTCGTACGATAACATTTCACTAGTAGATAAACCCAATTAATTCTTGGGTGGAAGGGAGAAAAAGACAGACACCCATCAATCATAAATCATAATCGTATATTGTGTATGTATGTATCTTCCCATTAGAGATATTTCAAATGAAGGGTTGTTTATGTTTTCGTATTTAAAATTTATGAGTCCACTAAATATGTAATTTATTTAAATTATTAGAGTAAAATTTAATATATAGAATAATAAATTTAAAATGTACACAAAATTTTAGTTTTTTTAATTAATAAGTCTCACGTTAAATTTGTATCTTTGGTGATACTGCTAGACTTGTTATACATAACGCACGAAGTGTTCAATAGATACGCTACTGATTACCTTTTTTCATTTTTATTTACCCACTATACTAAAAATAAATATTTGTGCAATTCTAATTGTTTAATTTAAAAAATCAAAAAATAATTTATCACTTAGTTTCTAGTTTAAGTTAATTTTAAAATATCTATTTCTCAATTTTCAAAATATAAATTTATCAAATCCAAAAGATGATGTATTAAACATATATACGACTTTATATTTTTAATTAATTATATCTTCTGGCATGTGTCAACTATCAAGTCAAACATGGAAAATTAAAAATAGACGGAGGGTGTACTATATTTATAATTTTAAAAGTTCATTGTGTTCAAAAGTAAGAATTAAAGATTGAACCAGTTAAATTTATATCCTGAATCAACCTTTTCGTAATAATACACTCATCTTATTAAAATTCTGAATTCTCATATCATTAAATCTCTTATTTGTCTAAACATCATATTGTGAATCCATGTAAATAGTAATGAAGATTTGAAACTTTGAATCTTTTAAGTATAAGGTTCTTGTATATATCTATTCCAATTTACTTAATAAAATTTTCTCCATCACTATATATAGTTAAGTTGAAGGTACCATGAATATATACACATTAACACATACTTAGCTTAGTGAATCTTTGGTAATTAATTAATCTTGTACAAATAAAAGTTGGAGTTAGTTAATTAGAAGGCCTTGGCAAACGTCAAATATATAGCCTACAATTAAAACCTTTCAATATCAATCAAATTAGGTATATATATATATAAATTGGTGTCCACCATGAGTGATTCAATGCCACCATAACTACCAAAGATATATAATATACATGAAGCATCACATTGTTTCAAGCATTTAAATTAAAGACCCCAAATTAAAACAAGATTTTGAATATTTTCATTTGATATATCATAAGTATTTATATATGGACCATCTGGTTAGGTATATATTTTAAAGAGGAATATATATATGCGATGGCCAATGATGAGATATTATTAATATGATGGTGATGAAATTTAATTTTTGTAGAGAAAGCGATCAGTAGGTATATGCAATAGATGTTTTCACCATCAAAATTTAAAATTTAGGTGTTCGAAGAATATTGTCATGAATAACAACAATTAATACGAAAATGAAGGTTATTGCTATCACAAGGCTGTTGACAACTCTCTATTACCATAACATATCTTCAATTATTCATAGAAAAAAAAATCATAATAACCTATTTATATATTTATAAATTATATTTGTTCTTGTGGTTCATATTGTCTCTTGACAAAATATTAGGCAGTCTAAAACAATTGAAATTTATGTAGATACGTAATAATTTAATTTGTATGGCTTGACAAAAGATCGTGCAATATGTCACTTTCTAAGCTCATATATCCACCATACTTTATAATTTTTTTACTTATACAAAAAAAAATGTGACAATTCCGGCACAAGTGATACTATTGTGACCCAAAATCTTACATTATTAAAAAAAAATTGGTCCTACAAATTTCCCATTTCATAGGCAAAAGTTTATTTTCTTTTAATAAAAAAAAACGTGATAATTATTAGTCTCCAATATACGGCAATTTACCCTAGCAGTATATTAATTTTAATTAGTTGAATTAATAAATTTTGAATATTTCAAAAAAATAAAAGTGGGCGTTTGTTAAAATTTGAATACTAATATGATGAAAATCAATGTATCGACAAATTAGTTTGGGAATGTAGGTCATGTATATTGTTGTGATTAAGCAAAATATAATTTTTCTTATTTCGATTTATGTGATATAATTCAATTGAATATATATAATATTATTTTTACTATAAAAAAAAAAGAAATTTGTGATCATAAGCATATTATAAATGTTCCTATGTTTATAAGAATTGTAATTAATGATAAAAAATTATTTATTACTGAATATAAAAAATCCATATATTTAAAGTCTTTATTTTATTTTTTTTGTGATAGAAAGGGAGAGCACAATGGAGCAGACAAGACATAAGTAATTGGTTAGTCAGAGATACGTTTGGCATTGAACATGACTAATACCCATTTTACGTTTAATAAAGAAAAGAAAAAGATTAAACAAATGGAGTGCTTGACGATTCTTTGTAATAAAAATAATAACATCATGTAGAGATGAAATATACGAATTTATTTTCAATACATGCAATAAGTGGTTGAAGACTCGTTTATTTTACTTATTGGTGTGTTTGCGATGAAAAAAAAAAGAAAATTGAAAAATGTTTTCAGATCTTTTTATGTTTGATTTGGTAAAATATTTTCAAAACTGTTTTTCAAATCAATTTATTTTGCTCAAAAAATGACTTTTCTTCAAAAATTAAGGAAGTCATTTTTCAAAACTTTCCTCTAACTTCAAATTACATTTTTTTTTGTTGAAAAATAAATTTAAAGCTTATTTTAAAAAATATTTTTCAACTTCAATTTATTTTTATTTTTTTACCTCACTCTCACCCCGATCACCCCCACTCCTGCCAGCCCCCTACCCCCGGTCAAAAAAAACAATTAAAAGTTTGTATTTAAGAAATAATTTCAATTTCAAATTTTATTTTTTCACCCCGCGCCCTTGACAACCCCCTCCCCCCAAAAAAAATAATTTAAAATTTGTTTTTCAAACATACTTTGAATTTCAAAATTTTATTTTTCACCCCACCCCACCCCACCCCTACCTTGCCGCCCCGCCTCCCAAATTTTTATTTTTTCACCCCATCACCCCCCCTCCCTCCCACACACACAAAAAAAAATAATTAAAATTTGTTTTTAAAAAATACTTTCAATTTTAAAATTTTATTTTTCACCCGCACCCTACCCCCTACCCCTACCCCCCCTACAAAAAAAAAGCTAAATTAAAAGTTTGTTTTTTAAAAAAATATTTTTAATTTCAAATTTCTATTTTTTCACCTACTCTCTATTTGCGACCCCCCGGGCGGCAGCCCCACCCCACCCCACCCCACCTTCCCCTCAAAAAAGTTAAGTTTATTTTTTAAAAATATTTTCAATCTCAAATCAAAAATTATTTTCTACTCTCTAGTAAAAATAAAAGATATTTTCTCAAAACTAATTTTCATTCATAAATCAAACACTAAAAAATCTTTTTCGAAAAATATTTTCTACTCACCAATCAAACATGAAAAATACGTCAAAAATCTATTTGTTTCCAGAAAAAAATATTTTCCATTAAAAACATTTTCCTTCGTACCAAACACACCCATCATGCTTTACTTTTTGCAAGTTAAATTATATGAATTTTTTTAGTAACATTTATGATATACTTTTTCATCTAATAATATGAAAGTATTTTTAGCAATTCTCAAACATCCACTATATTTAAATTTTAAATATTGAATAAATTTAATTTGATTTTGCTTAAAAAATGAATTAAATTTACTCTCCATCTCTAACATTGAAATTGTGGATTCGAGTGATCATTAACCGAGGAAAAAAAGATGAAAACTCCTTTAGAAGAGCTAAAAGAAAATTGGCTCTCATGAAACTTAGTAAAAGTGGACTAGGGATAACTTAAATGAAGATGCGAGTTTTTTCAGTTATTAATTACGTGAACAAAATATCTAAAATAATGAATGCGAATACTTATTGTATCGGGTATTTCCAAATCATAAATGTTAGGTATATATATTAATTCACATGCATATTTTTGAGTAAATTTTTATTATTCATTATATTTTTGAATAGTTTTTTTATGCAACACGTTCTCTTTGTTGAAGTGTATAACTGTAAAAGCTCACACTTGTAAGCTCACTAGTTCATTGATGAATTTAAGACTGGGCAACGGATCGGTTGTATCGGTATCGTCTCGGTTCGTTCCAGTTCGTTCAGGTTCGGTAGCCTACGGAACGAAATGGGATATCGTGAACGATACACGGAACGGAAATCATAATTTGATATCGATGTACTGATATCGATTTATTCCGATTCCGATCCTGTCTAGTTCGATTTTGATTAATTAATTTATATTATATAATATAATTTAGATTTATATTAAAGTCTGTCCCTGTCCCCTGCAGCTTTTCACTAAAGCTTTTTTATCCTTATTTTTATTTAATTTTTTAAAATTACAAATTTAAGTTATTTAAATTACAAGTTATAAATATACATTATAAGTTATAACATATTAATAAGTAATAACTTATAAACATAAAAAGATTCAAATCTTGGAAACTTAAATTAAGCTCAAAAATATTATTTTTAAGAAATTTTTTATTAGACTTAACTTGCAAACTTAATAAGTAAAAATTTTAAAAAAGAATATCTTTAAAATAAACTTAAGTAAAAAATTACATTATAAATTTAAAAACTATTAATTTAAACTTGGAAAAATAAAAAGAGAATATTCATATTTTTGTTATTCAAAAAATCAAAATAACTAAAAAAAATTTAATCATTTATTGAAATAACTAAATGTGTCGTCCCATTATCCCATCCCGTTTCATTCCGATCCGTTCCGATTCCATCCTGATATATAGTGAGACGGGATGAAATCGAGTATCCATCCCGATAATCCGGTCCGGTTCATTCCGATACCGGTCAACGAACCGATCAACTCGTCCCATTCCTGTCCGGTACCGGTTCGTGCCGGTCGAGTCCGTTGCGTAGTCTTAGGTGAATTTAAGCACTGGAAATACAAGAAGAGAGAGAATTTTGTTGATATGAGCAATATTCAACAAACAAAGTGTGAACATCGATCAATGCTTTACACATGATATCAGAGTTGGGTCCATTTCAATTTATTGTTTATCGATGTTGGGTCCCCAATTTATAAGAGTTCACGCTCTATTTGAGGAGTTTGAGCGTGCGGGGAGTGTTAAGAAGTCTCATATCGAAAGAGGAAAGGGAGATTGATCTCCTTACATGAAATTGGACAAACCAACACTCATAAGCTAACTTTTAGGGTTGAGTTAAGTTCAGGTGTCATATCGTTACAATAACCATCTTATTTAAAAGTTTAAAAGGTCAGAAATAACATATTATTAATAAATTATAACAATATATTGATAATTAGTTACTTTCAGCATCATACTTAAAGCATTCAAAATAAATATACCAGAATATTTCCTTTTTTATTTCTGACTTCTTATTACTACTATGCCTCTCAGAAACGAACACTTCTCTAACATGTAAATAGAAAATAATATTACTCCCAAATAAACTAAAATAGAACAAATGTGTTTAATTGTAAGGAAAAATCAACAATGATTGGATAATTCTAAACCTAGACTTATCCCTAATTATGAATATATGCTAAATAAATAGATTATAAATATTGCTTTTTCATCCTGTAATTGATGTGGCCTTCAATTTAAAAAAAAATTAGACAGTTTTTTTCTTCATAAATGTTGTACCCCCAATGAATTGAATCTGGAGTTGTCTCCCATGATCCCATGTTACTCTTTTCATACATTATATACATTGAAAAACAAGAAAGAAAATATAAATTATTTATTTAGTTTAAATTAAATGTTTTATAATTGACACGATAATTAAAATGCATGCGCTAACCAGAGAATCAAGGATGACAATTGCAAGATTCTCATACCATTTTTAAAAAATAAAATAATCTTTGGCTTAAAGTCGTTTGTGTTTGACAAGCAAATATAGTCTTTTAAATTCATCTGAACTCAATACTTTTAATATGAAATATAAATAATAAATAACATATAAAATCATAATGCTAAATATCTACCGAAATTTAATGATAAAAAACTTTGAATATTGAATTCATAAATTTTAAATTTTAAATGTGTTTGTGATTGTAGAGTCATTAAGGGCAATAATAATTAGTTGATGAGGTGAGTGATTTTTTGGATTAATAAAACATTAGAATGGGGGAACTTTGACATTCCATTCGAATGATTACACACGTTAGGTATGCACATGCTAGCTCCCCATATATATTAAAAGTAAATATATATATACATATGTAATCATTAATTTGGACATCTTTTCAAATGAAGTACCTATATAATGTAGTACTAATTAAAAGGTTAATGATGAGATTATTCCCTTGTTAACTACCTTAATACTATTCGACAAGAGTTGGAATTTTTTGGATTAATTATGTTCACTTGTTCATAGACAAACTCTAGACATACATCTCCATAAATGCTTGCTAGGTGAATTTTTTAATATGGAAATTTCATATAATACGCTAATATAGATGCTAATTACTCAACCCGAATTTTGTTGAGAATATTTCGTAAGTTATTTCTCCGGCATATAAAAGCTAGCTACTCGATCCATCGAAAGTTACAATAAATTGATTAAATATATAGTGACACATCTCGTATTCACCCATTTAATTAATTCTTGGGATTTTCAACTATATGATTAAATTTATCACATTACTTTGGATATTCATAATTATTCTCCCTTTTTTTATCCAGTACGGTTATCAAGTGTGATTGAACAACAAGGATTAATAATCCAACTCCACCATTTTAGTACTCTATATATACATCTTATAAAAACTAGTACTCCATGGTTCATAATAGGGAGTGGAGTTTTCGTGACAAATTCAAAATTTAAATTTTGTGAGTTCTGAATTGAACTCCACTGAACTTGAATTGGATCAACGCCTATTCTTTAGTTATGAATTTGGTAAGATCTTAATAACTTCAGTTCAAATTTTATATTTATATTTTAAAAATGTATTTCATACGTGAAAACAATATATGTAATTAAGATCCAATAACAACATATCTATTATTTGTAAAGGATGATATGTATGCAGACCTATGAAGAATATTTGTAATAAACCCTTGACTACCGACTCAAGTTAAAGCATTCACCATTGGTAGGGTTAGGAGTTGGTCATACCAATGGGGCCAAGTGAAATGACAAAGGAAATGGGATTGTTTTCTCCTATCTTTTTCTTATATTTGGTTAGGGTGGGTCAGGGTGAAGATGGATGGATGAAGGATCCAGGTGATTGAAGCATATCTCTTAGCTGGGAAGTGAAAGAAAAGTAGTGGTGTGTCATCCACTAAGGAAGGAAAGAAACATTACTCTATTATGTTTGCATAGGTCTGTGGGCTCCCACTTTTATTGCACCATTATAAGGTGCCCTAGCTTACCATCAAACTCTCTTTCCAACACCTAAAGTAGTTTAGCTATTTGTGATTGGGATCGAAATAATCAGAACGTTAGACAGAAGTCTATAGAAAACTATATAAAAAAGCTTGATATATATTAATATTGTTTGGGTAAGCACTCTACATATTTAAAGTGAAGTTTTAAAAATATAAAATTTATTGATAGAATAATATTTTCCTAAACATGATTTTTAATTAACGAATGCAATATTGTAGATGTTATAGTGTTGTGGTATGCTAAGAAGGATATTCAATTTATAGATTGTATTTTTTCTTTTCCTATATTATCAAAGCAATTATACTTATGTTTTGACTTTATTTGATGAAAGAAGTAATAATCAAATATGATTTTTTTAAAATAGGGACAAAACCCTAACATTTGTTATCTTTGTAACTCATTCTCCTATATATCCTCTCCAATTTCAATGACATAATTAATGAATGAGTTTGCCAATGGTACTTGATAGGTAGAGTATATCAATAGGTATAATTAGTTATACGCATTGAAAATGCTAAGATATATTCTACTCTATCAATACAATTTAATTAATCGTAGCAACTCCTTCTTCTATTTCTCAAAATATTATATCAGACTTGATATAAAAGAGTTACATGTTGGATATTATCGTAAGTTACTTTTATCTGTTGATTAAAAGAAAGTATATATAGTACTTATATACCATTATTGGACATAATATTACTTAAATTCTAGTTTCATATATTTATAAGAAGAAAGCATATAAATGCAATTGTATAAATTAATGTGTAAAGTAGTAGTGGAGTAATATTCCTTAATATTCAAAGGGTCAAAATATGTGAAAGTAGTGGTGAAACACAAGACGGAATTAACGGCAATAAAAAAGATTATGGCCGGCCAGGAGAAGGGAAGGAATCAGCTGTCTTGTTTTGCTTGCTTAATTATATATGCTAGTTTCTCATTTAACACCGACACCACCTAATTAGGAAAATGTAGTATCAATAAAGATTGTCGTGAAGCAGTTAGTACTCATTCATCTTTTATCAAAGCTTTTAGGTTTGAATTTCTGTGAATATGGAATCATTTTGGTAGGGATTTAATGTGAAACTTTGCGCCGAACTCTTATATGAGTACTCAAACATCGGGCGAAAACTTGCGTTTCCTCGTAATTTCTTCATATGAGTATATACTTCCCTCCACGTGGGGGGGGGGGGGGGGGGATGCGAGAATCCAATTCATTGTACCCAAAGCAAGCCCTACATTATTACTACTTATTAATCTTTTTTGTTGGGGGACAAGAACTGAAACAGAATCAAACTCAACGTACGTTAATTTTATGCAGTAGACTTGAATGGCTAATACAACGTATCCAGTAAAATTCTATAAGTGAAATCTGCAGAGCGGAATTCAATCATATTAACCAAATATATAACCAACATGAAGAAAATGACTGGTGATTTACATTTGTTCGAATTAAAATTGTGAAACACATATGTAACAACACTATAGGTAAAAAAAAAAAATATCGAAAAATCGACTTAGGCGTTAGATGGGATTTATGTTAAAGGGATGAATACACAGAAAAAAAAAGGTTTAATTTGGTAGATGACATTTTCTAATGTGTGCGTACTTAGTCAAATGAAAGAAACCCAGCATTGACTGACTCGACTGCGAGTTGGAGTTGAAGTTGGAGTTATAAAATGAGAAAAGTAGCCAAACAAACATGAAGTGGGCCGAGTGCACGGCCTGCTAATTAATGATCAAAGGCCCACCATCACTTTTATGGGCCCATGAATGAGATCGCTCAACATTCACATGACGTGGGTGTGTACACACCTCATTGCACTTGATAGGGCCCAATGGGCCTTGTGTTAGTTGACTGACTTTAAGGCCCACTTCATTGTCATAGCTCGAGACAACCAACTCATAAATTTCAACAATTAAAGGACAAGGGATAAGTAGGGTTTCTTGATGTAGGACTAATCAAATGGACTTCTTTTTTTTTGTATATAAATATCTAATTATTTTGACCCCAAAAAATTAAAGTTTCAAAAACTATATCATACTAAACAAGTATCCAACTAAATAATAAACCCCACAAAATAATAATAAGCAAATCTAGAGTATCTGCATGTTTTGTTGTGACAAGTGCTTTTCTTTGAAATAAAATATGGTCCTACTTTCAATTAAGGCTATTTTCTTGGTTCAGTTGACAAATACTCATCTTAATGTTTGAACTAAAATAAGATATTAACTTCATACTCATAAACAGTTGATGATTTCCAATTTCTAGATCTATTAGTTTTATCCACATACTCTTTGATAAGTTTTTGTCTGAATATTTTATCCCTAAAGGATGCAACACACATACTGTAATCTCACAAATATGGTATAAGGAGAGTAGAGTGTACACAGACTTTAAAACTATCTCGACAGTCAACACAAGTGCAACAAATGAACATACTTACGAGAAAAGGGATATAGCAGAGAAGGAAACATGTCAATTAATAAGGGAAGCAGTATGAAAATCCAGAGCAAAGAAGCAGTAACACAATAAATTAATGCGATAACTGAAAATACAATACATGTATACGGACTAATACAGACACAAAACTCCCACCAAGCCTAAACCCACCACAAAAAGCGAGTCAAAAATCAACTACCTACTAACATTCTAATCTAATTCGTGACCTCCAAACCCTCAGTCCTCGGTAAGCTAAAGTTGTGCCATGTCTCGGTCTCATTTTGGTTTTAGGCAACAAAGGGACACAAACCATGCACACACCTAGTAAATACAGAACATATAACTGCTTATAGTGTACTTTAGAAGGTATTGAATATTTTGGGTACAAGGCTTCCTAGAGTATACAAAACTTTTGGTGGCATAATAATATGCCCCCTGCTTATAGTTAGAACTGATACATTCTCAACAGATGCGGCATAAGTTTGCAAGCTGCTAGCACAATCTCAAGGTCAGCAAATAGTACTACCTTTAATTCCTCCGCAAAAACTGATTATATAAGAGCTCATCAGAGGACTTGCACCATTGGTAGAGACGCAGGACAATTGGACATGCTAGACAGAAATGTCTTGTGTACATATCGTTGAATCCAAATTTGACAAGCTCATCTGATAACAAATGTTTCACATCATCTTTTTCCGAGCTTCCTCTTTTTTGATACGTTTTTCTGTTTCTGGTCTCTCATCCTTTTCTTTGTTTGTTTTTGGAGGGATTTATTAACCAAAGATGGCTGCTCCTTCAATGCAAAACTTCTTGCCACATGCCCCAAGTGAAGTTTCTTCACCATAAATATTCCTTTAAGTTCACCACGATGGGCAGTGTAAGCACGAACCCATGAGCAAAATGCATTCTGCGCCATTTTCTTCATCTTTAACTGACAACATCAACGAGTCAATCCATCATTTGAAGAATATGAAATTCATTCCGTCCAATTTAAGTATTACTGTTGAGGTGTATCTACTTGACTAAAGCAACCTTTTAATACAATCAACCAATATCAGCTTTATAAGCATAAAAATGCATTACTAGTAGTATTACATTAGTGGTGGACTGGTGGGCATGTTGACAAATCCAAAAGTGTTGCATACCCATCAGAAATTCTCACAAATTAATTTAGAACTGGAATCATACTAAGCTAAATGAAGATAATTGAAGCATATAAAAATTCAAATACAGCTCTAAATCTTCAACCAAAGGAAGCCTATTCCAGTGCAACTATTTATAGAAATCAGATCATTTCACAAACCACAAAAGGATAAGCAGAGTCCCTCATAAGAGAATATAACATATTATGTATGCCTAACCATTGCTTCACCCTACAGTAAAATAAGTTCTCCTAGAGATCATTTATGCCAAATTTCAACCTTAAGACCTCTTGAGGTCAACTTGTAGTAATGTCAATTAGCAGTAGCATAGCATAGACAAAGGAGCAATCTGAAAGATGAAAATAGTACAAATTAAGAGGCCTCGGTTTTTATAACTAATGGAAATTAAGAAACTTGACTTCCAACTGCAGACAGGTATGTCAAAATGAAATGAATTGTAAGCTATGTTGTACATGCTGTTAAAATCTAAAACAAAGCATGAAACATAAAAGGAAACTCAGCACGTGAACATAAATAAGACAAGTTCTAATACCTCTGATGAAGTAAAGGATTCCAATGCTTTCTGCAGAGAAACAACCCAGGGATGTGTGTCTACTGAAACAAAATTCTTCGGGTGGTACCTGATACCAAACAACGGAAAGCTATCCAAAAGTTTCTGAAGGGGATACTCTGTTAGCGTCACCCCATGTTTCTCTAAGCCAGGCAAGTAATCAGTTTCAACTGGCTGTAGGAACAATAAGGAATCTCCCTTTTCACCTATACGAGCGGTTCTTCCTACCCTGCATTAGGATGTAACAGTAACTAACATCATTCCACAAATCCAGGCAAGCACACTACACAGATTTGGAAAATTAACTAATGAGATGTTGATTTGTATTCAATCACTCCAAACTTCAGTGTGTTTGTTATGGAGAAAAATGTTTTCTTGGAAAACAAGTGAATTTCTTTATTTTTTTATGACAAGGAAACCCGCAGCCACTACCCTTTGGGTGCGCACAGAGTAAAAACCCCGATCCTATGTAATAGCTCGCAAACCACATAGAAGAGGTAACTCACACTAGGCAAGCCCGGTGCGACGAGCTCGACCCACCCTTCCTTTCGCTGGCAAGGGGTTTCAAACTCGAGACCTCCAACATGGAAGTCCCAAGACCAAAACAAGTGAATTTCTTACTTATTTTCTAATGTTAGGTAGGTAAGCAAAATAATATTATCTCAAAAGAACTTATATGTTATCTAGCAAAACACATGGGGGTGGGACGTGGTGAGGAGTGGGGCTTTTGGGGCGGCAGGGTTGGGATGGTCATGGGGAGGGGGTGGAGGTGTTGGGTGGATGAAGAAGAGATAATGAACTTGCAATGTAACTTATGTAACTTGTTTTCCCTATTTTGCTTAAGGAGGTCATTTTCTCATTTTCAAGGAGCTTGTTTTCCTAGACAAAATATTTTCCAACCAAACAAACATGGAAAAATTGAAAACATTTTCTAAAAATATTTTCTTCCATACCAAGCACACCCTTAGTAGTGCTTCTGGCTTAAGGAAATTTGATCTCCTTGATGGAACTTGGAAATTTAGGGTCCCTGGGGAAGGGGGTGGAAGAAATATGTGCAACCACAACATGAAGGAAACAAACTGTCACCAATTTCACCATTTAAGTAAAAGTAAAAAGAAAAATATTCGGGACTGAACAGATTTATTGACCAATATTTTTAGAATCAAAATTTCAAATGGGGAGGGGAGAGAGAGCTTACCGATGCACATATTCAGTTGCCTCTCCTGGAGGATCATACTGTATAATACACCTAACTTTTGGAAAGTCCAAGCCTCTAGCAGCAACATCAGTGGATAGCAGAAGTGCTGATTTTTCTGTTTTAAAAGCATGGAATGTAGTTCTTCTGTCTTCATGATTCATATTCCCATGTAACCGAAGTGTGTTGCATTTCAGAAACAGTTGTTTGACATCTGTATCTGATTGCTGACGAGAGAGCCACTGAAATCCACTCACCAATGAATAATGAAAATCTACAGCATCACATGTTGAAAAGAACACCACAACCTGTACCGTGTAAAAACGTATATTGGTAATATACTCAACTTCTGATGATAAATAGCTTGATGGCAGTGAACGATTCATCTACCATTTTTACAAATCAAAATTGCTTCTTTGGCAGAATTGCTTTACCTTCTGGGAAGGTTCCTTCTCAAACAGATGTTTTAGAATTGCAAGAAGCACTACAAGCCGTGAACCACAGGGGACTGCAAATAAGATACCATAAGAATATTATGATCATACAGCAAGTGATCAGGGTGATACGTGAATAAATAGTTTTTTAATAAATCGTGAATGAATACTTCCTAATCATACCTTTAATGTATCTCTGAAGTAGCTGAGTCGGAAGCTTATATTCTTCAGTTGAAGAGCTCAGTAGTTTGCCATCTTTTCCTAATATATCATTCCCATTAAATTCCATTGGTTTGACGTCTTGATGAGTTAATTGTAGCTCTATTTTCTTGTCAAGCCCAACCATCACAGGGTCATCTAAACTAATTTCCGCGAGATGATTTACTTTCTCATTTAATGTAGCAGATAACAACACATTTTGCCTCTGAACCTCAGAAATCTGTGAAGTTGTGTTACCCTTGCCAACAGATTTTTGTTGTTTTGAGCCCAGAATATTAAGTATGTCTTCAATCTCTTTACCATATCCAAGCTCCAGAATTCTATAAAGCATATATGCAAATTGAGGGGTTAAAACATGAATTTAGTCGAAGAGCATGTTCATTGAGAGATAGAACATAAATATACCTGTCTGCTTCATCAAAAATTATCCAGCACAGGTTTGTGTGCAAGAATGATGAGGTATTTTTTAGGTGATCCAAAAGCCGTCCAGGAGTTGCAACAAGAATAGATATACCTAGAATGAGCACTATGATGAGGCTTTTGAAATGCTTCCAAACACAGAAGAGGAAAACTCTCCAGGAGTATTAAGACAGACAACTCTGATCAATATTAAACACCATACAGCAAGACCACCAAAGGCACACAACAGAAAAGTTCAAGTGACTTGCATGAGGAAGGAGATGAATGAGACTGTTTGATCCACAAAAGCAAAAAGAGAATAGCATAGCTGTATGGACCTAAAGTAAAAGAACTAGGATAGAGAAAATACATCTATATATGAGGGTGAGAGGGTCAGATAATTAAAACCACCAGTTTACAAAAAGGAATGCTCCAAAATACCTTGTAAAACTGTTTTCAAATGGATTTATAATGGACTTGGACTATTCCACTCTTTTCCAAATTAACCTGGAGACTATACATGATACAATCCCGAGTGTAGCTTCTGAGTACAGTAGCACTGGAATTTCTGGAATCAGAAGCTCTGCAAGGGTGCTAATAATGACTAGTCACCACCATTCCCATTCCTTTTGTTAAAGATTTAGGGGTAAGGAAATAAAGGACATGTTTTTCACATCTTTGACCTTCATGAGTCATAGTCTATACACCAGCAAATTCCATTTCCCCTATGGTAAATTTGCTAAAAAAATTCCTGAGAGGCATCAAACGCATCAAAGTCGCATTCATCAAGCCACTTGTGCTTCCAAAATATCAGTTTTAGAGTGAAATACACGCAATCTGTTCTGAACAAGACCCGTTCGAAACAACAAAGAAAGCCACCATAAAGCCATGATAAAAAGGAAGGTGGGAGAGCATAGTAAGGAGAAGAGAGAACCATGAGGTGCTTCTGAATGTTCAATCCAAAACTGAATGTCATGCTTGAACCATTATAAACCAACTTCAAAATTCCTAAACAATTGAAGACATTGCATATATATGACATCTGTGGGTGCCCTTACATGCAACCTAACCTACGGTTTACAAGTTAGCTGAAACGTTTTCTATTTTCCATCCCATCTTTTGTATACTCGATTAGTTTTTGAGGTGCCTAAAGCGGTAAACAAGCTAAAATGTGAGGTGGAAGAAACATAGTGGCTCGACAGGCTAAGTATTTGATGTAGAGAGCATAGAGCAGCAAGAGTAGATCGCATTTGGCTCGGAGCACAGGAAGTAACTCATAGGGAGAAGGGAGGCCCTAGATCCAAGAGAGTAGCTCACTAGACTTACAAGCGAGAAAATAGAATTGTAAAATTTGGCACTACCAAGTACCATATGAAAGAATTTAAATATCCAATAAAACTTAAAAGAGATGACTAAAGCAGTTTAGGACCATTGTAAATCCATCTGAAATCCTTATGCAATTGATATGCAAAATATACATCTCAAAAAGTAGGTTTGAAATCTGGTGCTGATCAAAAAGGAAATCTTGGCACCATTTTCAGCATATTTAAGAAAATGGCTAGAACATACGCAACATAAAATAGCTTGCTACTTTAGCAAGCAATCTGCCTTTAAGTTATAAAAGTAACTCCGACGAACGAAAACAACCAGCATGTAGCATCTCAAGAGCAGAGGTAAGAATGCAATGTACTGCCAACGCTATACAAAGCATTGAAAATGTGGAAAAACCCACCATTACTAAATCTAACATATATATAGAATCTAATTTGGACAAAGTGACAAACTAAATTTTATTAATTGTATTATTTAGTGGCTTAGTTGTTAGCTGTCCAAAAGCTAAGGCAAATAAAATCCCTTCTGAAAATACACCACTAATCCATCTTATGTTCTCTTATAAGTTCGTGTAAGGCTGAGGGAATGAAGGGACCAACAGGAGGCTGAAAAGCTGTAGTGCCCTAGCTCTAGCAAGTTAGCAACAGACGAGGAGACATTCATAAAAAAAACAGAACCTACTTTCATTTACAAGGACAAGAAATAAATGGGAACAAAATGCACCTACCTTTTCGCAATCTAGCTTTCTCTTTGTTCCTGCTTTCCCCTCCCATAATATATCCAGGAACAATCCAGTGAAAACGATGCAACAACTTCTGCAAGATCTCATATACCTGCATGCATAATTCATGCGTGGGCACAAGAACCAACGCTATCCCAAATATATCAGTTACCCTGAATTAAATCACCCAAGAGAAATAAAACCTAAGTAGCTGATTTTCTTACACCTATTATCAAGACAAGCACTTTCTTTATCCAAAATACCATGACAGCTATTCTAATAATGACAATCGACAACCATATTTTCATTTTCAAATTCAATAAAGAACTAGTTTTTATCTTTTTAACGTCATAATTGGAATTATATCTCTGGTGACCTGTCGGGAACACTTTCAGTCATGGAAAAATACCACGAGATGATTATACTTCCGGTAGCAACCATGGAGAGTACATTATTAGATAGAAGCCTTTCCTCAAAAGGGATTCTGAAACATCAAAAATCTAAGGAAATGAATAGCAAGCAAATATGCCACGTACCAAAAGTACCATCAGACCGCTGAATCCTGGGATCACACTTCTGCAACTGATGAATAACTGGAGCTAAATAAGCCACAGTTTTCCCCGTTCCGGTAGCCGCATTCACTAGCCTATCACCATTCATTACCAATAATCCAAAAATCAATTCAGATATTAACAAGCACAAAACTTGAATCGAACATAAATACATATATCATCGAATCGAAGGGTAGAGAAATTACACATGTCGACCAGAGAGTATAACAGGAATTGCTTGAGCTTGAACAAGAGTTGGAGCCTCGAATCCAAGCCTCTCTGTTATTAAAATTCATTAAGATTAAACCCTAAGCTATTTAAGTCTTTTTCTTCTCAAACTTCAGATGAAATTATTAGAAAAATTGCAGGTTGTGTAAGAGAAAACCTTTGAGCTGGTCACATAAGGTAGTGTGAAGACCGAGACTTTCGAAAGAGCAAGAAGCGAAAACCTCAGAGTTACCGGTTGAGGTATTCTCAGTCTTTTGCTTTTTCCTCTTGTTAAGGTTTAGCTCCATTGTTTCTTCACTTCAACTTCTCAAAGGCTGTCAATTGGGAGTAGGGTTTTAGTATTCAACTGAAAAGGGAACTCTCAAATTCTTTGACAAAAATAGTCCTCATGTTTGAGTATGAATTGAACATAATCCCTTAGTTTTAAGTATGGGGACTATGAGGAAAAAAAAGTGGGAGCTTACATATAGAGGTATATTTTTAAAATTATAATTTCTGTTATTTTGGATTTATTATTCTTAGGGGTCGTTTGGTAGAGTGTATAAGAATAATACAAAATAAGATGCATTAGTAATGCTTGCATTAGTAGTGTTTGCATTAGTAATGCCTGCATTAGTATGCAAGCATTATTTCTTATACATTGTTTGGTTTGATGTACTAAAAATAACAAAACTTGCATAATTTCTATTAAAAACATATATGTTTACAAAAATATCCTTCACACTTTATTATTTGTACACATCGTTTGCAACAAAGTTATTTGTTAAACATCAGAAACTATTCCTTTGCTAAAACATCATTAACTCTTCATTCTTTTTTTTTCAAAAATAATATTAACTAATTATACTATTGCGTTAAAATATTTTAATGAAAAATTGGCAAACAATTTCTTTTGTCTACATTGAAAACAAAGCATTTAGGTTGTCATCAAATACTAATAACATACAGGAAAGTGATGCAATCAACTCAAGAAAAAGAGAGTAATTTACTTTTTTCACATCTAATTATTACTTGACTATTAAGATAAATCAACTAAGATCAGATTCTTTTAAAACAAAAAAAAATTCTACCTTAATTTTTTATTCATATTTTAAGGATGAATTTATGTACTACTAATTAAGAAAATAACGGAGGTGAAAAAAGAATAAGTTTTGTTTTTTTGAGTTAATAAGTTGGGGTGAGGCAGTGGGTTGCTTAAAATTTTTCTAGCGTCACAACAATAAATTTTTTAATTAAATTATATTAATTTTTTTTTAAAAAAAAAATAGTTAAGAGGCCATAAAATCTATTAAGACACCAACAAATTAAAAGATAATGAAAAGCAAATAAAAATTTATGACAAAAAAAATGAAAAGACTTTAAGGGTGGTTTTGTAATTATTAAATCTAATGCAAGTGTTAAAATGCTATGTATTACTAATACCTAGAATTCCTTGGTATTAGTAATACACAACTTAATACACAATAGAGTGTATAACTAATGCTTGCATTAGTTATACATGGTATGAAAAAGTATACCAAACAAAGTATTGCTAATACACACATCTAATGCATGCATTATATTTTTAATACACTCTACCAAACGACCCCTTAGAGTTAAAGCTGTCAATATGGGTTACTCCATCTCATTCGGGCTTATCCATACATGCTTTGACATTTTACACGCCAGCTGAGCTAGCCCATTTTTTGTATGGACCAGAAAATGGTCGGCTCAACCCATAACTACGTGTGCTACAGGCTTGCCGGGCCAGTCCACTTTTTTAAAAAATATTTTTTTTTATAATTATCAAATTAAATTATAAATTATAATTTAAAACTATTATCATAAATATTGACAAAACAATATTACATGATTTAATGTACTACTTGTTAATCAAATCCACAAATAAAATTATTTTTAGAATATTTATTAAGCTTTTTTTAATGTACAAGTATAAATATCTAAATAGAAATATTAACTTAATTGTTTTGAGTTTGAACTCTCTTTAATTTTAAATTTTAATATTATATTATATTTTTTAATTAATTCTTATTGGCCCACGGGCTGGCCCTATCGATATTTTTCAAGTCCCTCAAATCAACAGGCTTAATCAGTCGAGTAAAAAGCCTTTTTTCTAAAATGGGCTCCAAAAATCGTAGCCCACCCCTATTAAATTCCGGGTCAGGTCAGGCCGGGCCAACAGGCCTAGCCCATATTGACGGCTCTACTTAGAGTGTGTAATTTTTTGTGTGCAACTTTTTATGCATGCATTTTTTGTATGACTGTTAAATTGATGATTTCAATAGGTTTAAAATGTATTGTATGATCAATTTGTAATGTTAATTTTGTAATGACCCTCTTGGTCATTTCTGTGTTTTGTCTTTTGTGTGTCGTTTAGAGCATTCTTATAGCGATCCAAGTCATTTATGACTTGCTGGGACTGACAGCTTGGTCACCTGGTCGTTCGTTTGGTTATTGTGCGAGTTTTAGTATTTTTGGAGCTTATAAACCTTGAACGATTATTTTTTATCAAAATTTCAAGAAAATGACATCAGATTCAACTTCTGACGATTCCATCAGCTCCGAAAGGGTCATTTTAGGCTAGTAGCATGGTCAGCACAACTTCCGAGATTTTCAGTGCGAGTTGGCGTTTTAACTTTAAGTTTAAGCCTAAGTTTGACTTTAGTCATCATTCTGAGTAAACGCGCTCGGATGAGAATTCATTCAGTGCGGCTAGCTCCGGAATGGCGAGTTTGGTCTAGTTTGACCCTTCTTTTGTGTCTTGAGATTTTCGATATTTTTTTCGAGTCCTTTTGTGGTTTTTGACTTAAAATGACATTTGGGTACTTTTTATCGAGATGACCTCTGATGGAAATTTTGATTGTGCCGTTGAGTCCGGAATGTCGATTTTAGTAGGGTAGCATATCTGTTTTATTTTAATCGGGTTCCGAACGAATTCCGAGCATCCCGTCGGAGACTTTGAAGAAATCAGCCAAAGCTGAAATCTGGTGCAGCTCTTTAGCGACCACGTTTTGGCTTTAACGACCAGTTTTTTGGGGGCTTTTTAACGACCAAGTTCGCCCTTTTAAACCCCCAAAATTCAGTCTTTATGCCTCATTTTAAAGATGCGATATCTTGAGCTGTAAAGCTCAAATTTGGCCGATTCAAAAGGCTAAGTTGTGAGATTTTTTGAGAACAACGCGTTGGTAAGCTTGGAATCTGATTTAGGGTCCCTATTTGAGGTAAATTTCGTAAAATACCTGCTGTGACGACCCCCTTTTTGTGAGCTTGATTTTGAAAGTTTTGAAACTTGTTTTCTCAGCCATTTTAGGTTTCAGCGATTCTTGAGGCTATCTTGAGTGGTTTTTCGAGGAGAACGTGTTGGAGTGGTTGAAATTCATATTTGAAATTTCGTTGAAGGTAAAAAATGTGTTTTAGCTGCTGTCATAGCTCATTTTCGAGCTCAACTTTTGGAAAATTTTAGAAGATGATTTTCTGGCCAATTTAGGTCCGAATTTGGTGATTCAAGAGCCTAGTTTGTGGGGTTTTTTGTGAGGATCGTTGTGGTATGATTTGTTTCAGCAGTTGGACCATCCTTTCTGGTGAATTCTTGTAAATAACTGCTGCCATTGTTGTTGTTTTTAGCGTAACATTGGGGTTTTGATTGCATATTCGTGTTGGGACTGTTTCGATCCCCGAATTGTGTTCCAATTTGGAATAAAAGTTTGGAGAGCTGTTTAGGACCTATATTTGGGATTAATTCTACAATTTTCAGCGCGGATCCCACTTTCCCCGTTTTGACTTCGAAATTGGTCCGTCTCCGTTCCTTGTGATTTTAGTGTCTCAACAACCGTAATAAAGTTGTGACTCTATTTTGTATAGTGTTTCAGCGTTTTGAGGACGTTCGGAAATAGAAGAGCTCCGAAGAAGTGATTTTTGGAGCGCACGTGATCTGCCTTCACGTAGGCTATATTTTTCTCCTTTTAGATTGAACTCGAACATGTGAATGCATGTTAATTAGTTGGGATTTGGGTTGGATAGTTATTGAATCATGCATAGGTGTTAGAAATCATGTTTTGGCCTATTTTCGAGAATTAGCGGGCAACTGTGAGCATGCTTTGTGTTATTAATGGACCCTTCTTGCTGTGTGGAGTACTTGTATGCTCGATTACTGTTTATTTGAAGTATGTTGGGCCTTAGTTTAGGTTTGACTAGGGTTTGACTTAGAAATGCATGATTCGGAATCGGTAGGACTTAGATTTGCCCCGACGTCGCTCGGTCGACTTAAATCCATGTAGATTGATGTAGCAGACTTGAGTCTGATAGTTTGGGCCTTAGCTAGGCAATGATCTTGCTCCGACGATAGTTGTCTTTATTTTTTTGATGTTACGGCTTCACGAGTTACGATGGTGACACTAAGTTCTGCTTCGCAATTCAAAGTTTGTTTTTGATTTGGTTCCAAGGAATTAAATTGATTGACTAAGTGTGGATGGGGTTCCACGGGTATTTATGATTATGGATAGATAGAGACTCTTCCAGCAGCTATATTGACACCTTTATCAGGCATCCGAGTTCAAGGCCCGACCTCGACTTCATTGATGATTTTCGAAGAGCATCCGGTTCAAGGTCCGGCCTCGATCATCCGCAAGCTTATGTAGAGATTCTGGTTCAAGGTCCGGTCTCGATCATCTGCATACTTAAGTAGGGCATCCGGTTAGAGGTCCGGCCTCAGTTACTTATACTTGTGACTGGCTACTTGGGTACCTCTGGCGAGCGTCCAGTTTGAGGTCCGGCCTCTGTACTATCAGATTCTACTAATTGGGTTTGAGGTTCTGGTTCGATGTTCTTCGATCTTGGGTTCTATTCTCTTTAGTTATAGTTATTCTGTTTACTCGTCAGGCTTATGGGGTTCGTTCGGGTTTTTATTTAAACTTGCGCACGAGTGTACCTTCTGGGCTTATGGGGGTCCAATTAGGTGTAGTTAGCTTATATATTACTTAGTTAGTTCTTTCTATGCTCGTGTGCATTCTATTGTTACTAAGACTTTCGTTCTTGACCTCTGGTTGTGTTATTCCTTCTTTTCATATTGCTTTTACTTTTCAAGTTCAGTTGGCCTATGATGCCTACTGGGTACCTATTATTTGGTACTCATGTTACGCTCTGCATCTATTTTCATGATGCAGGTTCGAGCACCAGTAACCAGCGTTGATCGAGTTCTGGAGACAGGGGTGAGCACACGGTGTTCTGTACTATTTCAGTCTCGATCTGTACATATATAGACTTGTCTATTACCTTTCGAGACAGTCCAGTTACGGTAGTCCACTTGTGGGACTTGTACTTGTTTTGTTGGTAGCTCTATACTAGTGACTTCCAAGTTCTGGAAGGGATTTTTATTTGTATATATGTTTTGGTTTCCATCCGCCTAGTTATATTGTTATAGTAAATTTGCCTTCTCTTGTTTAGTTTTTACCCTCAGACCCATTACATGATGTTTCGGATTATGGGTCGGCTTACCTACTGGTGGGTTCTAGTAGGTGCCATCATGACTCGAGAAATCGGGTCATGACAAATTTGTAGTTAAAAGGTTTTGAAGGAGTTCATTATGAAAGTTTGAATTATTGTTAAAGTTATTTATGTTATTCACCTGCTATCTAAGTGCTGCATCAATAAAGTCGCATAAGTAGGAAGACTTCCATACTTGCAAAGTTAATTGGGATCAAATGTATGACATATGTGGAGAACAATTGTGCATGCAATTGATCCATACGGCAAAAATAACATGTGTCGTCACTTCTACCCTTACGAAATTAAATTTTCGTGTATTTATTGACGATGTGGGAGAATAGTGTCATATATTTCACTTTAACTTCACTACTATCAAAACTATTAAACCAATAAATAATTCACGTAAACAAAGACTATTATTATAAATTTGGCTTAAGTCATTGACAACCACTTAAAGTTGTTTGCATTATTCACTTAAACACCTCAACTAAGTCTTGTACCTATTGAACACCTCTACTGCTTTGAATTGATACCTTTTAGACATTATTTTTGCTATCACACAAAAATAAAATGTGTGTGAGATACACTTGCGATGATATGACACAATAACTAATTAAGTTGTGACATATGTCATTTGAGTACGGAAAAATTATTTAAAATATATATTATAAGAAAATATTCTAAAAGAAAAAAAATAGAGAATATATTATTTTCACCCCTCTGTTCTTGTCTGATGTTGATTTTTGTTCCTATGATATCTCACTAATCATACTTAACCTTTTATTAATTAAAGTAAGTGATTTCGGTCCTTCTACTAACAGTAAATGTTAATTTAAACTGATCACTTATTGTTGTCAAGGGTAATTTGGTATTACAATAATCATCTATATAAATAATAATTTTTTTTGTTAGAATTTGCGTGAATTAACCCATTTCATAGTGAATGGCACTTCTCAAAGTAATGTCATTCATTTGGGAAAGTGAAGCTTCAAAGTAAAACTCATTTCTCAAAATGATATCTCTATCTCGCTCCCGTTTCTTTCTTAGCTTTAGAAGGATGAACTCAACAAATTGTTGATGAAATTTTAGGAGAAAATTCAAGGCAGAGCTCATATCGGAAGAATTTTGCTCAGATTTTTATCAATTTTTGAGTTTTCTTCACTATTTTTTGGTTTGAGCTAAAGGTATTTTTTTCCATCCCTCTTTGATCTTTTTTCTTGCAAGCTTCGGTCCAGCCTTTTTGTTTCTTGAATTCGGTTGCTTTTATCTGAATTTAGATTAAGCTTTATGATTAATGTTTTATCTGATTTGATATATAAAACTTTTGCTTATGAATAATCTATACATCGTAGCTTAAGTTTAAGGTAGGTAAAATTGATTTGGTAGTGTGATTTTTTTTATGCTTACGTCAATACCAACAACCATCAACTCTCGACTTGTTGGTAAGGTGAGGGCTTCAAGCCTGATTTCAGGTGGAGCACCCTCCACACAAGCACCGCCTGACGAATGGGACGGAGAAAGCTACATGCCCAAATCTAGAGATAAACGTTAATTCCTTGAGAAAATACACTTCTCAGTTCAAGTTATTCAATAAAATATGTTTAGCTATAAAAAATGATCCTACTAACCCTCCATAAGCCAGAAGAGTTATGTTGTCTTAAATTAATTAAGGAAAAAAGAACAATTGCCTCTAGTGTCTCTCAAAGTTTATTACCACGCATAGCTAATTAAGAAATTGTTGTATTTTGTGCTTGTAATTTGTATCTATTCATATTCCCACAAACTAGCTAGTGTGACTTGGACTGATTATCTTACACTATCTTACTACTGAAAAATGATAAAATGAGAACAAAAGTTCAAATATTGAATTTCAATCTTGTAAAGCAAACAAAAGCAAATGATATCTTCTAATTCGAACACCGGTTAATTTGATTCAGAGTTTTACAGTTTCCTTAGAGGCCAACCTGTTATCAGACTTCAATTATAATGATAATTGTGCCCATTTCTCTTTATAACTTGCACGAACATTCTGGTTTCATTTGGCAGGAACTCCAGCAGACTCAACTTCAATGGGTATCTCCAAAAAGATCTTTCCTTCAGTACCTCATCTGGTAGCTTTTGAGACTAATGCTCCATTTATATATTAATCAAACAACAACTTTGCAAATAGTAAAATGCACTTCAGTTTGCCAACTATAGTTGTTAGCTTTTTCATATAAATCAAACGAACCATATAACACATGGAATGACTAATATAAAAAATCATGTGTCAGTCGTAAAAAAGTTGGAATCGGCTATATGGGTCCTTGTTGTCTATGTTGCTATGCCCTGAAATTCTAAATTTTGTTGCTTTGCCCTATAACTGCAGATGTAAATGCTGGTTGGAAGCACTAGTTGATCACAACCATAGTGAATGATAGCATACTTTATATTTGAACCTCAATCTCCTTAAAGGTACGTCATTCTGTTTGAGCTTAAACTTTTTATTTCCAACAGAAATAATCTTTGTAGAATGAATTTAATATTTGAAAATTGTGTTTACTGACTATATTTAAGCTAAGAAGCTTATTCGTTATTGTCAAATATTTGATAATAAAATTTATGGGGTTGTCAATTAAAGAAAGAATATGCAATTGAACTTCCGCTAATTGAATTTGAGGCGATTGCCTCAGCAACAAATAACTCAAAGTAGAAAACAAACTCGGTGAAGGAGGAGTTGGTTCAAATTTCTGAATGATTAATAGAGATATGTATAAAGAAATTAGCTAATTAGACTTAACATTTTTATTCTTGCTGCACCTTTCACTATTTTACAAGATACACTGTCCTTAAATACAATATACATGTTTAAATTATTAGACTAAATCAACTATATAAACTAATTTTTGGTAAACTTAAAGCTGATGCATAAATTTTAAATTAGTAACTTCAAATTCTCATGAGAATTCAATAATTGATTCTCTTGTCTTTCATAGATTTTATCCTTGTGGAACTCAATAAAAAATCTTTCTTGCGTCATATTGAAGAACAATTATGAAGACTGACCATCGAAAAGTAACTATTTAAGTTGCATAAAATTTCAAAAAACAAAACAAAATCATCCATGAACATGAATAACTTCAAAGTCATAATGAAAGAACTAGATCTAAACTTGTGTATATACTTCTTTATTTAAGGAATATTTTTTTTCTTGGCCCGTGGATCACTTTCCACCCTCTTGCTACTTTGAGAAAATACTTCTTGTAATTTTGAAATTGGTACATATTGTGTTCCCATTCGCTCGATGAAGAGTGGTCTTGTAACTTCTCTGGAATGCTCACCAATTTCTTCTAAAATGAAAGCAGAACTTCTCAATTTCTCTTTTGGTATGCTTGGTTGGTTAAGTTGATTGACCTACAATATATATAAGAAAATAAGTCAGATAGTAAGTCAGATACAAGCAACATTAGTAGATAGTAAGTCGAATACAAGCAACATTAGTGGATAGCAAGAAAGGTAATTACAGTTTGTTCAGCTATAAAAGAATTGGACTTCATTGATGTCGTGCTCTCAATAATGGTGCTTGAACCCTACAATAAAAAAATTGTATCATTATCCTGGACTTATTTGACTACTTCTGTTGCATTATTAAGTACACAACAATAACTGAAAAGAACCAATTTATTTGACTACTTACTTCTGTTGCATTATTAGGTGTAGAAGGGCCTTCCTTTATGACTTGTTGATGAATTTGTTGCTGTTGAACTTCAGAGTAGACTCTCTCCATAAGACTGGGACACTTTTTACTATTGTTCCCTAATGTTCCACATTATCCACACTTCTTGTTTATGCCTTTTCTTGATGATTTTAACAAGGTAAGCTTTCGGAATTTGATTCTTTTTGAATTGTCTCGTCAATCCCTCTCTTCCTTAGTTTTCTTGCTCTCCCTGGTTGTGCTTTGTATATTGGTGGCAATGGTGGTTCAATACCTATCTTAGGACATTGCTCAAAGCTGACAATTGGCAGGATGGATGGACTGTAACTCTTCATGTATCGATCAACTGTATAACATTCATGCACATAAATTTTAGGCTCATCCTTCTTAACTCATATAGTTGCAATAGCATGATTACAAGGTATTCCTGTTAAGTCTTGTAACACTCCAAATGTCTAAGACATGTTCTAGAGCCTAACACAGGTATCAAAATGGTTAGACACTATTTTAAGGTCATATATAATGAATATAAGTCATTTAGGAAGTTTGGAAATCAAAAAGTCGAGGAACGTCCACGACGTCGAAAACTAGTTCAATGAGGTGCTAGTGTGCCTTAGCCTATTTGACTAAGTTTTAAGAGTCGAAAAATGATAAAATTTGGTGGAAAGGTGCCTAACACATACTAGAGTTAGTTCATAGTCGAAACGTCCAGGTACGACTCCCCAAGGACCAACCAAGGGCCCTTGAGGAGGACCCTTGCAACTTGGGGCAAAAGCTACCCAAGGCAGTGTCCACCAACGGATGCAACCAACGGATCGTGGTCCAATCGACGGGCGTCGATTGCCTCCATCGATGGACACTTAGAATATTTGGAAAGGACTGGATTTTAATCAGTGTCTGACCAAAATGACGGACCAACAGGACGGAGGGTCCTGTGGTCGTCGATTGACAAACGAGGCGTCGACGTGGTCTCGTCTGTGAGACCACTGGTTTGCTTCTCATTTTTAGTTTAGTTAAATTAATTAATTATGTGGTTAATTAATTAGTTAGGGGTTTAGGGAGGTCTAATTAATTGGTTTAATGACGTATATAAAGACCCTAAGCTAATTAAACTAATCTAAGCCCTCATAATTCTCAAACCCAAATTGCTCTTCCTTCTCTCTTCTTTCTCTCTCCCAAGTTGAAGAACACCATAGATGTCAATGTCAAGGGGTTCTAGGGATGCTAAAGATAAAAGTTTCTCCATCAAACTTCATCAATCAACAAGGTATGGTATTCCTTTCACCTTTGGGATCTCTTTCCCCAAAGGGTTCCTTCAAATTGATTTCAAAAGATGAGTTTTTATGTGGTCTCTTCCAATCTCAAAATTGATCTTTCAATTTGATTTTCTTATGATTTCTTCTGATTGTATTGATTAGATTATGTGAATTAGGACTATATTACACTACTTATTGATGGATTGGTCTAGTTTGTAGAAGATGACATTTTTCCTTTAATCCTAGGTTGTGATCTTGAATTGAACTATCTAGTATTGGTGTAATTGGCTTGGTTAATGTGTGAATTATTATCCTATGATGTTATTGTGCAAATTTATGAATAGATTAATATGAATTGTAGTCCTACCATGCTAGTTCTTGAGTATTTGATCTAGGTTGTGAAGTAGATTGTGAATTTAACCTACGTCTCTAATCTTAAGCTATGAGCTAGTGGTGGATTGTTGTATAGTGCTTCAATTGACTTCATTATCATGTTGGTTACTATTGTGTGATGATATTACACTCATTGTTGGGTTGAGTTTGAGGGTTGATGGTAAGACCTTGATGTTGGCTTATGAAGGAGACTTGGTAAGTCTTATGATTTCAACTCTTTACTTCAGTTATGGTTACTTGTGATTAAGTGATGATGTTGTATTGAAGTATACCTTATATTATGATTGATAGGGTTGGTATGATTTTGAATTGAAATGTCTTCACTATGGTTTGTGGGGTGTTGACTAAGATGTAATGTTATAAGGATGGTGATAACTTACCAATGTTTCTTATCATGAATGATTATGTGCTAACCTCACATGTATGAATTGTAATGAAACGGAAATACTCATGCAATTCTTATTGAACTATGATGATGATTATATAAGGGATAGACCCTATGACCTACAATAAGCTATGATGATTAATAAAGACATTAAAGACATTTCAAAAAGGGACTCTAGCTTAACACCGAGTGAACTAGAGTGAGGAGTGTCCTTTCCCACATAGGGAATGTAGGATCACTAACGTACTCTTGAGATTGGAGACTATAATGCATGTAGCATAAAGAGAGTCCAACTATATCTCCTAGTTCTTGAACTATGTTGCCCCCATAGGAATACTAGCTAGTGGACCCACGTAGTTGCTATGTTCATGTTGTGGTACTACCTTGACAAGTAGTCCGCCTTCTTTCGATGTAGGTTTCCATGACACCGGATTCCACATTAGCTCATGTGGTCTATATCGGTTAATGCAAGATGTTCCCAAAAGATAAAATAAAGTAATGAATGAACTTTAACTAAGATGACCTAAGGGATTTAGCTTAGTCTAGGTAGGGGTATGAGACTCTACCTATACATTGCACTAGTTAGCCTTGAAGGGAGTCTTAGGAGGATGTTCTTATGTATGTATATGCTTATAAATGTAACTGAGATGTATGATGGTATCTTATGATGTTGAATTCACTTATGAATATATGTTTGTTCTATATTGCTAAAGTATGATGTTATGTACTCTTAATGATATGATATGTTAAGTTGGACATTGGTTATGGTTCTTGTTAGGCTTACTTGATTGAGTAAGGTTATAGGGCTTTGCTTTGTCATTGCACTAGTGGACTTAATGAGTGTTCATGAGTGATTGTCTTGCTTTGGTTATGTTGTAGTGAACTCTCATTCATGCTTGTTGAAGTTATACTTGATGATAGAGTTGTCTTGATTATGTGTTCAAGTATGTTAGTATGCATGATTGGTTTGGTTAGACTTAGTATGATGAACATGGTATTGACTTGATGATTATGCATAAATGACTTGTATTGATTCTTGAATGTGCATAATGTTGCGACCCGATTTTGAAAACTAAAGTTTTGAAGCCGATTTCGCGATTTTGACAAATTTTTGTTAAAGGTTTTGGAAAAATATTTAATTTAGGGAGTCGCCACTTAATCTTTTAGGAAAAATTAAGAAAAACAATTTTAAAAAGGAATTTAAAAGAAAACATTTAAATTAATATCCGAGTTTTGGGTAAGGGTAAATAAGTCTCTAAGGAAGGGTTTAGGCACATTAGAGAATTCGCTAACACGCAGTTGACCGACGGATTTTACAATTGGCTAATTTTTAAGAAAAACTTAAGAATACTTGAAAAATCTTATTTATTTATTTATTTCAAACTACTCAAAAATTCTTGTTGAAAACTTAGATAAAAAATCTCTTGATACTTCTAAAAATCTCTGGAAAAGACCTAACTTGGAACTTCTATCCATATTCAAGTTTTGAATCATATATAATTCATTAAAACTCATAACATGGAGTAAATAACCTTGTTTAACAACTATGAAAAGATATAAAGAAAATCCTCAAGTCATTCATACAAAGTCTTAAGTTAAATTAAAAGATACCTAACATATATTTTAAGATACCTAAACTTAGACCGAGTGAAATATAAATATTCTGCCAGCGGGTACTTTGGTGAAATGAGCAAGTTTGATTACCAACACAAATCAATCTCTCCTTCTAAAAACAACTCAAAAATAAGAGAGTTAGTCCATTTATAATAATAATCAACCAAAATAACACATAAAACAAATAACATTTGTTTGGCTTGAAACAAATTAGTCCAAAATTCAAGGAAGGTGAGATTCTAGAAAATGATATGGAAAAAATTGTTTATTTTGTGAACTAAAATTTTAACGAAAGAAAAGAATCTGACCGTAGCAAAGTATATGATTTGAGTAAGATTCAAAAATGTAGATTTTGGAAGGTTCAATTGAAAAGCTCTATTGAGAAACAAAGACGTCTCGATATTCACTTGAAACTGAAGGAATATTTAGTAACGTCGTCAGTGGGCGTGGAAAATAATTTTCAAGCAATAATGGGGTCAACGTGAATTTAAATGATGACCTCATAATTTTTAAAAACTCTATTGAATCTAGAACTTGAGTGATTTTAAACGTAGTTTGGAGATGGAGTCAAAGAGTATTTTGGAAGGCTTAGAAATTGAGTTTATACGTTGAATGACATTCTAAGACTTTCGAATGAAATAATGGACCAATTATGTTTAAAGCAAAACATATATATATAAACACATAGGTCGCACAAGCACAAATGAAACAAAATTTGTAACATTTAACACATTAACAATATATAACGCCTCCTAACATACATGTGACCTTTTGAGCCAAAGGTAGGCCTAACGTTTGAAGGACGTGTATATCATTTGTAAAACGTTCCATTGCCCAAAAAAATTTATACAAACCTTATAAATAAAACAAATGGGGATACATAATAGAGGGGAAGGAAATAAATATCAGTCCCACGCAGAGGTAAAGCGGTAAACTAAACTAATCTTCCATATGAAATCTTCATTCCCAAACTTCTTGATGCCTTTGAATTTCTTGTTGATGAGGAGAATCTTGCTTTGACTTAAATAAAGAAACTATCTATAAAAATATAAAAAACCCGACCCCAAGGGACAATGGTATGCACAAATCGACATACATGTCCTTCAAATTTAAATAGAGTTGGATGATCGTGGGTCAATTAGACTCAAGGTGGTCTTCTAATGGGCCCAATACGCCTTGGGTATTGAATCGTCTTAGGCTAATGCACCTAAAAAGATGGTTTTGGTTTAGCTCTAACTTAGTTTACTAAGAGTGGGTTTTGTTCATTGTTGATAGGTGACCGAGAAGACTTGGGGTGGGACAATTAACGACCTTTGACTATCCAGTAGCCAACTACATTCGTCAGGGTGTCCCCAGAAAAGCTTGGTAAACGAACGACTGCGAACCCGCATAATCGTCCTGTAAATAAAAACAAAAATAAATTTCGTTTGACGGAATAAAGTTGGCTAATTTTTAAGAAAAACTTAAGAATACTTGAAAAATCTTATTTATTTATTTATTTCAAACTACTCAAAAATTCTTCTTGAAAATTTAGATAGAAAAATCTCTTGATACTTCTAAAAATCTCAAGAAAAGACCTAACTTGGAACTTCTATCCATATTCAAGTTTTGAATCATATATAATTCATTCAAACTCATAAAGGATATAAAGAAAATCCTCAAGTTATTCATACAAAGTCTTAAGTTAAATTAAAAGATACCTAACATATATTTTAAGAAACTTAACAATTTTATCCTATTCAAAAAATTTGAACTAAATAGTTAGTTCAAACTTATAAACATGGATACAAAGCTTTTCAATAACTATGAAAGAATATAAAAAATTCTTAAGTTATTCTAATAAGCTTAAATTTTCGAACTTTAAAAAGGTTTGAAGAATAACTGAAAACTTGAAACGCCATCAATTGTAATAGAAAAAGAAGAAAAAAAAACTTTGATAAAAATAAACTCAAGGAGCTCCATGGGGATTTCATCTAAATGAAGAAAATGTTAGCAATCACAATAAAACTAATAACTAAATAAAAAAAGAAGTAACATAAACAGTGAATCGAAGACTAAAGATTCCAGCCCACATTCAACCATTTAGGCGCTGAAATTGTTGTCTTTTGCCGCTCTAATCTTAGACCTTTGACCCAAAAGGCTTCCTGTTCCTTCTGTGGTACCAAAAAAAATAAATCAGTTTAACCCTTTGAAACTGCTTCAATTCTGCCTCATTTCAGCTGTTCAAATTTCAACCAATTTGGACGGAAAACACTTTTATTTCCAGCTATTTTGAGCTGATATTGCTGCTGGTTTTTGCCACTGATCTGTTGGTATTACTTGGGTTTCAACCCAATGACATTAACTTCCCCTTCAATAGGTGTAAAGGAGAGGAAAATGCAAGAGAAAGAGTCCGATTGGACTCAAACGAGAGAGTTCATTCAAAATTCAAAGAAGAGGAAGAAATGATTAGAATCAATACGAAATAATATTAAGTTAAGCTAAGAACTTAATATGCATATGGTGATTGTAAAGGTGCAAAATTTGAAGCATCTACTCATCTTAAAATTTAACAGTCCATCAGAAACCATATTAGGCATTACAGACAAATAGCAAATCTAAAAAAAATTAATGTCTCCTCTATTTCAAATCAATATATATGCACAATATGACGCTCAAATTTATTGACAACAAATCCTCAAGTTCGAAAGGATTCCAAAGGAAACACAGTGAGTTAACTTGTTACCGTACCAATCAAAATAACAGATCATATGACCATCAGTAATTCATAGTTTCTCAAATCTAATAATTGGTGATTCAGACAGATTTTCAAAGCAAAGAAGGCTAGACAAATATCCAAACTCAAACTATTCCTTAAAGCGGAAGATTTAAAAGATAGCTAGGGAAAAAAGACTACTACAAGAAACTTTACAAAAAGACGAGCAGAGAACATTCAATAATATATATGCACAATATGACGCTCGAATTTATCGACAGCAAATCCTCGAGTTCGAAAGGATTCCAAAGAAAACACAGTGAGTTAACTTGTTACCGTACCAATCAAAATAACAGATCATATGAGTAATTCATAGTTTCTCAAATCTAATAATGTGGTGATTCAGACAGATTTTCAAAGCAAAGAAGGCTAGACAAATATCCAAACTCAAACTATTCCTTAAAGCAGAAGATTTAAAAGATAGCTAGGGAAAAAGACTACTACAAGAAACTTTACAAAGAGACGAGCAGAGAACATTCAATATTAGATGACACACCTCAAATAATCAGTGTAGGTATGAAAAGGAAAGGAACTGCTAAATGAGCTCACATTAAAAAGAATCGAAAGGCCTAACCCATCGGTAGCCCCTTAAACTTGGCACAAACTTTCACTTAGACACCTTAACTTAACTGATCAATATTCATAATAGACACCTCAAGTAGGAAATTGTTGTGTCATTTTAACACTTTTTGCTTACATGGCTTAGTGAGTGTAATACACTCGTTGACCGCGCGTGAAAAACCTATTTTGTTGACTTTTTAAATTTTTTTTTCTTTCCCACCTTCAACCACCATTTTTGAAACTCAATCATCCAACTATGGTGAATCAAATTAGTTACCATAAGTAATTGAAAAATGATGAGAATTGTTTTAGAAATATACCCATGTTAAGATTTACTTAGTAAATTAATTCATGAGATTCTTTCCCAAAAGAATAAAAGAATTAAATATTTACATAGAAGTAATTTTTTTGTGAATATGCACATATATTTTTGTAGAAGAAAATACCTTTGGAGTTGGGTTTAAGTTGTGGGTGGGTGTGGTGGGGGACTGGGGGGGGGGGAGAGAGATTTGGAAAATGGGCTTGGGGGGGGGGGGACGGGGGGTGTACTGCAAAATGGATGGGGTGTTTGGAGAAGAAGGCTTTGGGGTGTATGTATATTGGTTTAATTATTAAAAAAAAGTTATTTGGGCATAAATTCACATGTCATTAATTCATTGGTTATTTTTTATTTTTACTCAAAATTTATTATTTAAGGATTGTTTTTGAAACAAATGACAAATGTCATTGTTTAATTTGTCACTTTACACGTCATTCGCGAGTGTAATACACACACCTCATATATTTTTGTTGATTGAAAAAAAAGTGCCAAAATGACACAGCGATACCATACATGAGGTGTCTAAAATAAACATCGTTCAGTTAAGGTGTCTAACCGAAACTTCGTGCCAAGTTTAAGGGATGCAAATCGAAATGATACCAACATCCACATGAGAAGCAAAGAAACCTTGAAATAATTTGCATTACACGGAGGAAATAAAAAAAATCGACTAAAAAACTATTAAGACAAGACTTCTCATCCATTTCCGATACAATTAAGAAAACTAAAACTATTTAAGAGCAAATCACAAGTATTCAAGAAAACTATTAAGACAAGAAATAAAATACTAAAACCTTAGTTTTGAAACTAATTGCCCAATTTACACATTTAAAGTCATCAAATTAGAGAACTGTTACCCATAACACATAACAAAACTAAGCATCTACAATAGAAATTAACATAGAGCAGAAACTATACAAAGCAAGTATAGATGGTATAGAACAAGAAACTTAACAAAAATAAAGGAGTTTGTGAGATTAACCCACATAAAACAACAAAGAAATCATACTATCGAATATTAAAACGGCATGCATATCCTAAAGCTTTTAAGTCAAAATCTAACAGAAAGGAAAGCAAACAGCAGCTTAGAGCAATAGAATGCTGAAGTCTAGGAAGAAAAACATGATTATGTAATATTGCAAAGGTATGCACAACCATGTACCAATAAAGCTAAGGTAGGAACTAAAGACTTTTCCATATCAATAGCAATCGAAACATTTTAAAGACAATAAAGAAGCAAACCAATAACTAATTGTCACCTTAATACAACAAATTAGCAGTTGCACAACTTAGAATTTATAAAGTATATAGGAGAAATCAGGTTTTGACAAAAGTCGAAGTGATAGTCTTAATGCAAAGACGACTCATTTAAGGCAGAAAGACGACATCTTAACATTCATATGGATCATTAAGTATAAGGGCGGAACATATTTCGGAAGGTTACACATCTAAATCATATTACGATTTGACTCGACTATATCTATGTTAATCAGACATAGCACAAGCACATAATCAAACGAAAGAAAAAAAAATCCAGCCTAAACTAGACCAAGCTAACTGCATATTCACACTAATCAAATCAAAAACAGGAAAGAAGTATAACATTCAAGCTTCCTAAAAATATGCAATTAAACTGTTTTATAAACATACAACATAAATGATAAACTAATACAAAACGGAGCTAAAAAAATCTTTAAAAAATGAAGATTACCTGATTCTGGGCAGCGAACCGGACGACGAGTTTTGACGGAGACGATTCCACCTCTTCAACTTGAAAAAACTCAAAATTTTGAACTGCTAAGACGAGAATTCCAAAATCCTTTTAGGGGAACTCTCAAGTCTCAAAATTCATCCCTAGAACAGTGAGGAGAGGGGCTTTTTATAGCACCCAAAATCTCCAAATTCTGAGAGAATTTTCGATGTGGGAGAGGCCAAAATCTCCAATTTTTGCAGTGGATAAAGAGTATGAGCTGGAGAGTGTACGAAATTGAAAAGAAAAGGGAAATCGGAATGGACCACACCATGGTTGCCTCCGGAAGCTCCGCGTGTCTTTGGTCTCGTGCCAAGCACGTTCCTGCTGTACGATTTGAAGGTGAGAGAGGATATTTGAGGCGACAAATTTGGTGTGGGTTCTCTTTCTGGGTTTGCTGTTGCTATGTGTGTATGTGAGGGAGAAGAGTATAGAATATTGGGTATCAGGAAAAGAAGTGGGTCGGGTTATGGAATTGAAGGGCTGGGTCGGGTCGGTTGGTACATTTATGCTGATATGTATGTATTGTTGATGTGAGTTATTTTATCGGATTTGTGGGCTGGGAACTTCTTCGAATTGGCCAAAAATTTGGCTCAAAGGAAGAAAGAAAGGAACAAGTCTTTGGTCTCCATATTTCATCAACTCGAATTGTTTTAGTTTAATTTGATAAAATGGAAACGAGATAAATTATGAATCTAATTAATTTTTTAAGCTTCTTAACTTCGATAACATAAAATAATTATTTCGAAGAGAAATATCTTTATTAAATTGTGATCAACTTTTAAAGGAAATAAGATACGTACTTAATCGAAACTCTATTTTCTGTAAACATGACTTGCTAAATATTTATAAAAAAATTGAAAAATTATATAGCTCTATATATTTTAAATATATAGAGATATATTTTAAGGAAAAAAATAGAAAAATTGCATTGAAAATGATTTCAAATGTATTTTTGATTTTTTCAAAATAATAACTTCAAATTGTTTGAAATTTAAAAAGCTTAAAAATTAATTAAATAGCAGAGGGACAAAAATTGAGTGTCAACACATAAGGCTTTCCAAATGTAAAATTGCATGATTTGTATGAAATGTCCCTTTTTAGCATGATTTGATATTGTGTGTGCATATGGTCTCATACTTAGTACTTAGTACATGTGATGTGCTAACCCCATTTTCTCTCTTTTCCCCAACATTTTAGGTTCCAGTCGTTGAAGGGCTTTTGAGACGACTTTGAAGAAGAGTTGGGAATTCTCACTCATCCAAGTTGGGTAGGTCCTCACTTTCCGAGGGCAATGCCATTATCAAGCTTTTGAATGTTGTTCTAGTTTTAAGATTCTATGTTTATTCCTTTTCATTTGAGTACTAAAGATTGTATAGCCTATATGTGGCTTTATTACATTGATGTATGGATATGCCCAATTGATATACTCTTGTTTTAGATGGTTATGATATGAGATACTCTATTAAGACTATGTTAAGTATCTTATATATCTATGAGCAATAAAAGTAGAAGACTATGTAATATCCTTATACGAAGGGTCTATGTATACTCGATATGAATATATATTATGTGTATGAGAGAGGTCTATGTAAACCTCAAGATAGATATAGAAATTTTTTAAATTTTCCGCATTTTTAACCTATGAATGTAAAGATGTAAACTAAGAGGCTAGTCTTAGTCCTATCCGAGAACGCCACGCAGGTTACGTCTAGGGGGTGCTCCCGGAATGTGACAAGTCTCATCTCCTATAAGAACATGTCTTTCTTTAAGATCAATAGAGAATAGCCTAAGATAGATGTCCTCAATATGATAGTGGAATTGATCAAATTTAGTGGCAATACATTCAACCGCTTTAGCCTTATTTTTTTCTAACTTCAACATGATTTTGGGATAGATTCTTTATCTCTGTTCTTTTGAAGTTTGGACATCATATAGATCCCAATTGATTCAATCATTGTCCAAATATACTTATCTCTTACATGTAGAAGTACACTATTGAATAACTCACACAAATTATTTATAACACATCACATTTTGGAAAATAAGAGAAAAAAGCTCTTGACCAGTGACTTGGTAGCTTATTAATAAACTATGTTAAAGCTTTTGGATCTATTTTTTCCATATCTTTCATATGCTTGGAGAACTCAGGTTCTGTAGTTGCCATAGCAGCTTTCCATAGAATGTCCTTCAGTGCTTGACCTCCAAAACCTTCACTTTTGAAATTATTGTGTAGATGTCTCAAACAAAATCTGTGCGCAACATCTGACATTATCTCATCAAATGTTGGAATTAAACCCTTTTGTTTATCAGAAATGAAAGTTCATGCCAAAGGATTTTGTGATATTCCGAGGTCCTTATCAAGAAGCGTTAGAAATAACTTTCATGTTTCCTTTAGTTCTCCTTTTACAATTGCGAATGCAATAGGATATATGTTGTCGTTTCCATCAATGCCTACTGTTGTCAATAGTTGACTCCCCTTTTGGTGCCTTTTCAAATGACATCCATCAACCCCTATTATCGGTCGACATCCGGCTAAAAAGCCATATTTGCAAGCTGCAAAACATATATAAAGTCTCAAAAATCTTTTTCTACCATTAACCATTGTTTTTGGATTTTCATCCAACTTCAAAATACATGTAATCCCTGGATTACTCCTTCTTAGCTCAGCAGTGTAATCCCATAACATATCAAATTGTTCTTCTTTAGTTCCTGTAATTAGATCTAATGCCTTCCTCTTTGCTATATAAGCTTGGGTTCGAGTAATAGTACAATTATGAGTCCTCATCTCATGAGTTTGAAATTCTTTTACTCCCTAGAGTCAATAGTCTTGTTATGTCTTTGTTTGCCACAAGAATGGTCAGGGACTATTGTCTTGATCTTGAAAAGTTCATCTTGATTAGACTTCGATGCAAATATGAACCATTCGCAACTTGACACCTTACAAATGACCCTCAACCTTGTACATTCGTTCTTCTTAAACTTGATGTCTTTTTTTTTGGAACACAACATATACCTCAACTGCCCACTTGAATTCTTTGCTATTGCTGAAAATCATATTAAGTTTAAACTTAAATTTTGGATCCTCCAAATCTCTAGTTGGATTAAAAAACAGTGGATCTTGTAAGATTTTCATCATCAGAATCTCCATGTAAACTCATTAATTCCTCATCTGATGTAGCACAATCATTTTCTTAAGTGTCATTGGGAAACATAGCTAACATGTTTGAGGCAACTCCAACCTCCATCATTTTTCTTTAACTTGATTTTCTCTGTTTCTTCCATTAAGGCCAATTTATTCCATGGTAGAGTCAACGATTTTATAAAAAAATCATATCATCTTCTTCCAAGGAATAATCAGAGTCATTAAAGGACTCACATTCTTCACATGTGGCATCACTCTCATCACTTTTCTCTGTTACATTCATATCTATCAAATCTTCTCCGCCTTGTAGTGGGTTGCCCTCGAAATCAGCTATATTATAGTTTCACTGGTCTTCTTCCGTGTGCTCAACAATATTTCAACTTCTCTACTGTCAGGTATTTCGTAGACAAGGTTATATATATCTAAATCAGTTGTCAAAAGTCTTATACTCGTCTCAAAATAAGGCCCAAACTTAAACCAAAATTTCACCTTTTTATCATTGACTTTAAATTTTTTCATACACTACCTCATCTGAATAATGGAATTTTCATTTCCATTGCAATAGTCGTAATAAACTATATGTCCATTAACATAGTTCATCACTGACTCAAATACCCACCAACCCTTATAATGTAATTTAGTGGTGTACATATATGAATCTTCGCCTTCATCTGTCGTGTAAAAAAAAAAGTAGAATCTATTAGTGTTTTAACAATAAATATCTCCAATAGGAAATGTAAATGATACAAATCCAACACATAAATATGTAACCAATAATTAAAATCTAAATTAATTTTGAATTTGAATTATGCAAATTACAGTTCTTAAAAAGTTGACTTATATGTATCATAGTTTATGATTACTTCACATTTAATTGTATGCAATTCTGAATTTTCAAATATGCTTATGGTATTCTAATAAGTGGAACAAATACAAAATGTAGTATGTCATATAAATTTAGAATATGCACTACACATATAAGAATTATAATAACTTTTGTAAAAAAAATTGATATTCATTCTTTATGTGAAATATTAGTTGCGTTCTGTAACTCAACGTTTTTTCCCAGATTTCCATACAATCAAAGATTTAGGCTATAAATTTAATTAATTGAGTACTTACATGTCGGCGTGAATTGTAGCCCATTCTTGCTTCGGAATTTCATTGTGAAATAGAATTATATTGTTTCTCTTCAATAAGTATACTGAGTTGTTTTGTATGTTGCAGGAGTGTTTGGATTATATTCTCATATAAATGGGGAGGCAACTAAAGAGAAAAATTGTTCATCAATAAACGAAAACACAAAGTAGTGTATGAGAGGATTGAATCCACATTCAAATTGAAGAAGGCAGTAGGGCTGAGATATGATTGTGTATAAAAAAGGATGTTACGGGAGAAGTTATAAACATGTTCTAGCTTTAGGTTTTGTTCTCTGCATAGAAGTGTTTTTGGTTGTAATACCAAAATTACCCTTAAAAGAAATAAGTGATCTGTTTAAATTAACATTCACTGTTAGTAGAATGACTGAAATCATTTGCTTTAATTAATTAAAGGTTAAGTATGATTAGTGAGATATCATAGGGACCAAAACCAACATAAGACAATAACAGAGGGACGAAAATAATTATTTCTCAAAAAAATAATAGAAAACCAAACATAACCCTGCCTAACCCAACGACCTAAACATTCCCGATAGGAACCCACCGATCGACCATCACAGTCCGTCTCCACATGGTGATCACTAGCGAGTGATGATTATTTTCACTCTGTATTTATGTCATCAGCACCATAGCGGCTACCTACCCTCTCCTTTTATTCTGATTTGGTGATTGACATCAACACTATAACTGTAATTTTTGATTTCATTGTTTTCTTCAAATATTAATTAAGATATGTTGATATTTTTTGTATTTTGGATTCTTCAATATTTGAATTTTCTAACAATTTCAAAAAAAAATCATTTCGATTTGTAGTGATCTTTCCGGAAAAAATGTTTTTTCGACTCAATCTAATTTTCATTTTTTTGATTAAATTCCCTATTACAAATTTCACTCTTTTGATTTTTTTTATATTTTATAAGGTTAGATTTTTCATATTTGTACCAATCAATTCTTCTGATTTTTTCTATTTTGATTGTCATTTGTTTAATGGGCACTTTTCGACTACAATAATGACGACGATAATTGTAATGACGAAATTATAGCAGAAGAAAAAACGAATGAGAACATGAAATAGGGACGGTGGCAAAGAATTTTGGCTGGTGAGGAAATGCAGAGGGTTAAGATGGCTTGGAATTGGGGAAGAAGACACTGTTAAGGATTTTTTTGTTTAAATTTTTGCTTGACTTTTTAAATGTTGATATGTCATTTTTCAATTGGCTTGTTAGTTAATTTTTTTGGATTCACGCGCTTTGAAGGGTATATATTACACCCATGATGTCATGTCATCAAAAAGTATTTAATAGGTACATATTTTGAACAACAGAGGTGTTTAATAGAAACACCTCTTAATTAAGGTGTTCAAATAAAATATGCAAACAACTTTAAGTGGCTAGCAATGACTTAAGCCCATAAATTTTATTTCAGACATAAACACACGAGTTGCAAAGCATAAAAAAGAATGAAAATATAGACACTGTTAAAAAGAAAACAATTCGTGAAAAAATATAAAGAACGCAAATGATATCATAATAAGATTTTATTTAAAAAGAAAAATTAAAAATTATAAATAAAATTAAAAAAAATATATGTTCAACAAATAAAACACTATGATATAGTCAGTTTCAAAATGTATTTTAAAAAAAATATAAATAGTAGTAGTAATTTAGACAAATTAAAAAGTAGTCACCACTATCTCATATACTATAGTTTATGAGTCATTATCTCTTCTTGTTATCTGACTGTTGTATTATCAAACAATCCTAATAAATCAATTTGAGACACATAAGAGAATATTAAATTTGTAATTAGAAGAAAGGAACTCGTCCCATCGATCATCAGTTACCGGTAACACTATTCGAATTCGCTTTCTTTTCCATGTCTACCAATATTTATCATTTCTCTTTTGCTCTGTTTTTCTTTATTTGGTTAAATTGAATCCTCAGATATGGAATCGAATGATGGAGAAATTGATCGGTTAGAGAGGGGTTTGTTGGTCGAACATGAAGAAGAACCAGTAATCTATACGGCGTCGTTTGAAGAGAGAGAAGATGATTTCGTGAAGTATCAAACACTTCGATGGGTATTGTATTCACTGTTGCTATTATTAGCTTGGGGAATAGGGCTAATCATGTTGATTTATTTGCCAATTCGGAGATACATTTTACGCAAAGACATCCGCTCCAGGAAACTTTATCTCACTCCCAACGCCATTGTTTACAAAGTAGAGTATTGCTTCTTTTTCCCCAAAACTTTATTGATGTGTTTGGAACTCTAAATTTAAGTATTATTCCTAGTTATCATAGTATGGGAAAAAGTAATTAAACTCGGTTTGATTTGTTAAAATTATGTTGCAAATGTGACATTTACTTGAATTGCTTATAAAGATATTCTGAACATGTTGTCAAGCCTTTTCTTAGAGTTTGATTTTATGGTATAGGTAACAAGACCAGTTCCGTTTCCATGTTTTGGGGATTTGAAGAAGGAGAAATATGTTTTATTGCCATCAGTTGCTGATATTGCAGTTGAACAAGGTAAATGTGATTTTCTACTCTTGCCAAATTAATATCTTTTTTTTCAACTTTTCTAATTGAGATGATATCAATGAATGTATTGATAGCATAGGATTTTGCGAGTTACTCGTGCATGAAAAAGGAGAGGAAAAACATTTCAGGGTCTCTTTTCATGGGTTTGTTGAAGTTCTTTTTAGTTCCTTGCCACATGAAGTAACCAAAATGTGCGTGACTCTCTCATAAAAAAATCATTGTAGGTAGTACGACGTGTGAATTTTAAATGCTCCTGGATGTTAATCTAGTGATTATTTGTAAACTTGTTTGGGACGATACAAGGGAATTTTAATCCTACCAGTGCATATTTAATCTGGATGGAGTTTTTGACTCCACCTACAATGTGGTACCTAAAAGAACTGCAAAAAGATAAACCTTTACAACATTCTTTTAGTTGTGACATTCAATAGTGTTTAGTATTGAATTTACAATCTTTCGCTTAATCTCTTATGAGGGTGATAAGAAACTAAGGATCAGAAGTACAAGTATCTGACCAAATGGGATGCTTCTCTTTTCGGGAAAAATGAAAGAAAGAATGGAAAACGAGTACAAACAAGAAGGGCATGTCAGGTCCTCTTTTGGTTTAAGTTTCACAATAATCTTTTGACATGATTTGGTCAACCAACACTTCATCGGGTGCATGGAAAACTCCATTGCTCAAAGGCATTTCTTTTTAGATGACTTCTTGTAGATTACTATATCAAAAATTTGCATAGCAAGAGAACGGACACTTGCACAAGGCTACTTCTATGATTCCTTTCAGTTGTTAGGCTTGGTATAATATAGACATTTGAGACTTCTGAACTGATGTAATTGTCAGGTTATCTACAGTCCCTGTGTGGGGTCCATTCGATAAGAATTGAAAATGTTGGTGTGAGAAGATCTCCGAGTGATGATCTCCAAATCCAAGGAATTGCAGATGCTCTTGATTTCAGGAAGGTATGTTTTACCTCTAGTTATTAACTTATTGTTAAGATTATTTTCTCTTAGAGAGACACTAATAATTCCTCTTTAAGTAATCTTACTATAGATTTAGATATCATGCCATGAATCTAAGATATGTTGACTTGTGAATCTATGTACATTTTCTAGGCTGTTCTAACGCAACTATCAAAGCTTAGAAGTAAAGCATTCTCTAGACAAGCTTCAGCTGTTGATGATACTTTGAATTTGCAAATTGGTCATTCCTGTACTACTTCGGTATGTTGTCACTAGATCACGACTTTTGTATTCGTGATATTCCTTGGTCTCTTTTTTGCATTTTCAATAGCAAATACCATCATTATCAGCAAAGACTCCCTCCCTTATGTTTCAGCTTCTATCTACTATTTTTTTGTGATTGGCAGATGTCCCCATCGAGATCCATCAGGCATGATTCATTGTCTCATTCTGGAGATGCTGCAGTATTACAGAAGCTGGAAGAAGTTGGAAGTTCCGTTAAGGTAAAAAAAATTATGGCTTTCCCTAAATCAACTCGAGTATATCTTCTGCTATCTAGTAATATACTAATATATGAGAATTTATTCAGAGGGTTCAAAATCTGATTGAAGAACACCACCTTCAAACATCAGAACCTGCGGCATAAGGTAAGCATACAGGAAGCATATACCTCAGCAGCCAACTGTGTTCATTATTTTCAATGATTATATCACTTTTCTTTTAGCTGTACAGGCACATTTGTTCATTTCAGATGCTTGGCAAAATGAGTTGGGATGTTTAACTGCAAAAGCTGCAATTTCAGTAGCTTCTCATCAAATGGGGTTTGCTTTCTCATTTCATATCTAGTATGGTTGTTAAACATGGCTTATCTGGAACAAGAATGCCCTGTTAACAGTCTCTAGTCAACATAGGTAGTGGTCTTGCTCATTAGAATTTTGATAATCGTTGCAGTGTTTATTGTGGAAATATCTGCTGCAATAAATTTTCTCTCTTTCATATTTTAATGCTCATCTTGTTATCGCTGTAAAGTTGTTTGTTGAGGTAACCTATTTGGTTGAATTACTCTTATGCTGATCTGGAGTTTTGCTTTTCCTAACCGGCCCTTTTGCTTTGAGCTACACAAGATTTTTCTCTCTATCTCCTCCTTTCTTTCTTTCATTCATCTTCTTCCCGAACAAGTTAACTTATTGATGAAGAGCACCTGCCCTTGTAAGAGCATTAGTACCAAACATTCTGATCAGTTGTCACATCGTGAATCTGTTTCAGAAATTCAAGGATTTTGATGTTGCAACTTGTTGGCTTTGGCGCTTATCCATATTCCGGCATTATATCAACAGTTGTGAACTACTCAGTTAAAAACAAAACATAACAGTTGTGAACTACTCTAGAATTCATCCAATTGTTTGTGCATCAAGGTAATTCACTACTTTCAAGGCTTTAAATAATCGTGTTCCAAGATGCTTGGTTGTCCAGCTACATCCAATTACAGGCACTGATGATGCTGGTTGTCTCCTTTCCTACACTAGTCTTGACAAGATACTTTTATCACCAATATGCTTTACTTCTACAACTTTTTCCTAAGTCTTGGTTCTACAGTGCTTCCTACTCTGTTCCTATCCTTATCTATCCCATAATACAATAATGTAAAACCTGTGTTGTCAATCTATCTAGCTTTGTCTACTGTCCACCTATTTTTCTGTAGGCAGCAGTATTGGCTCTCCTCTTTCCAAAGCATCCACTAATTCTATTGAATTCCCTGTCAACGAGCTTATGTTCAAACTATCTATTCTGTCTGACTCTCTTGGACTAGATTCTTTACCCTTATCCGTCCATTAAGATGCAAGAACGTTTTCCTATCTTGCACTACACCCAGGTGCCGATGTGGTAGAACTTAATTCTTTACTCACACTTGTCCCTTGTCCCTTGTCCATGTGATGGAATCCATTTCTCATTTTTTATCACACTGGAATAATCTTGTGGTTGTTATTAAGGGAAAAAAATCTGAACTTTGCTTCTTCAACATAGAAATACCTGTACGGAAACAGCAAAATGCCTAAGTCCCTCCAAGTCACTACTGAAACTTCTCATGTTATCATTCTTTTGAGGTCAGCTCCAGAGCAAGATTGTTAACGTGAAATTTAACCACACTTTCACTGAGCCAATCCCATCAGCATAGAAGTCAAAAGAGGGAGTCAGAGAGAAACTATTGACAGGAGTTGCTGATGAAAGGTAACAACAGCAATAAACGTGGGATATAGCTGTGGAGCGTTTTGCTTCTGCTAGAAGATGTCGAGTTTTGGTATCTCAGTCAACTGAATAGAGACAGGTTGAACAGGAAACTGTTTCCTTCGTACCCCATACAGGGAATTACTTATTTGGAATGAGAGGATACTTCAAACAACCTTTGCTCATTACAGGTTCCTCTCAATCTTTTGCTTCTACAGTCTATAGAAATCCATATACTAGGATTAGGTATTAAGATGAGTGTCTCAACGGCATCTTTTGATGGCACAACTACTGTCTAGTGTCTGAAATTCTCCCGATCCATGTCTGCAGGGACTCGTTAATAAATTCTATGAGATACGACTAACAAGCTTCTTCCAAATATATTGCTTTTGGATTGATGTATGTATGTATGTATTACTTTGATTGAAAATCTATGTTTTTCTTAGATTGATACATTTCATAGTCAGTTTTGTCACAAATACTAAATATATTGGCTCAAATTGACCCACGAGAAGGACTTGTATAGTTAATTTCATGGCATAATACATATATTAGACCCTAAACTTGGCTTCAAATTTTAACTTTGACCTCAAACTTTCATAATGCACAAATAGGCACTTTAACTATACTATCTTTCAATAAATAAACACGCGATTTTTGGAACCAAAGTGCGTGAAATGCAAACGCTCCCACGTGTATTAGTGAGCCAATCAGTGGCTGCCAACTAATTAAAAATTTACACGTATTTTTTTTAAAAAAAAATTACACGTCATTTTGAAACTAAAAAAATTATAAAAGAGATTCATTAAGGGTAGAATTGTCATTTTAGCATTTTTTTATCGTTTTGGGCCTCAAAAATTACCTCTCACTCGCGCAGAATGCGTGTATTTCACGCATTTTGCCAAGTAGGAATCACGTGTTTATTTGTTGAAAGATAGTATAGTTAAAGTGCCTATTTGTGCACTATAAAAGTTTGAGGTCAAAGTTAAAATTTGAAGCCAAGTTTAGGGTCCAATATATGTATTATGCCCGTGGGGATAATTTCAGTTGGTGTCACTCTTCTCATGGAAAATAGACGTTACTACGGAGCTTCACTGAAACTCTACGAGAAAGACAATTTTTTTATTTTTTTTAAAAAAGGATGACATGGTTATTATTCAAATATATTTAAACTAGAGAGCAATGCCCGTGGGGATTCAAGCCAAACAATTTGATTTGTAATGTGTTTAAATATGACAGACATTATTTTAAAAAATAACCAAAAGATATATTTTACCATAATATTTTTGTCATTACTGATAGTACAACCATCAAGTTATTAATGTATTAGCACCATCAAAAAGCTATACTTGATGCACCAAATAACTGCATGGGAAAGTATCATTTACAATTGTAATTTTGAAAATTAGCCAAAAGAGATCACATATGTCTTCATGAGCTTTGAACGTAAATTTCAACTTCACACAATTTTTAGTTGACAATTGCAGTATTAACAATGTCAAGAATATTAATATAGATCCTAAAGAGTTTTTCTTGATCTTGCATATGTGAGCAATATTCATTTTGTCAAGCAGTTTTTTTTTTTTTTCATGGATGTTGGTTGTTCTTCTTCTAAGGTAAATTTGCACTATTCCAAAAAAAAAAAAAAAAGCAAGACAAAACAAAATTTAAGAGCAAAATTTTCGTCTAAACCCGTAAAAAATGAATTGATTCAAAAGAAACAATTAAATACCACTCTAGATTTTTCAAATTGCTTTCTCCATTAGCATTATGTGTTATTGTTAGGAAGATCATCCACCTACAGAGGCAGGTATAACGGAGAATCAAAGTTCATGACAAATTTCAATCGAACAGACTACCGCATTTTCAAAATGTGTCATATTAAACCATGAAGCTCAAATCTCTTCATATTTGAAGGCAACAAGCATTGAGTTGATGCAAAGTAACTGAAGATCCCTTTCAAGGAAAACTTCCTCAACATGAAACAATCCAATATATTAAACTGTGAGGTAATAGGCTTTCAAGCCTTAGTTCTAACCTTTTGTAGTCAATCCACAAGAATTGTTTTGATCCTAATGTTGATCTTTGGTTGAGAATTCATACAATTACATGATCGACGCTCATCTCAAATCAGCCAAATCATCAAATTATCATGAATTCTATATACTGCACAATAAAATCACGAAAGTATTAGTATTCTTTAACTGAATATTAAAGTTAGCAACTTCAAAAACAGAGACACATGATATTCAATATACCTTTATGAGCTTATAAAATTTGTGAATATCCTCAACATTTCCGCAGCAGCCAAGTGATTGTCAACATCAACAATGTCACTATTAATTATTTATATTTTTAGTTTGGTGAAGAGTCCAAAAGCAGCCTGAAACAGAATTGATCAATTATAATATGTACTGAACTCGCTTCCCTTTTCTACCGTTCAAGGGGATCTCTTCAATGGTCTTAAATTTCAATATCTTCATTAGGCGTATAATGCTAGCTGCTTCAATTTTTTGTTAGACAAAATAGTTTTAACAGCTTCTGCTTTTGTTCGAACACTATTTTTTCCTGCTGCAACTCTTCAATTACTTCTACAAGAGGCTTCTTATAGGATTATACCACAATTGGACAACTATGAAAATTTCGTAAACAACTTGTCTACTGTTAGATTCTAAAAAGCCACAATGTTAAACCTAAGGATTGATTTCTCTAATTAGTACAAAATTTAACACATGCAACAACACATGGGTCTGATAACTAAATTTCAAACTCAACGGAAAGAGTATTAAAGAGGAGGACCAAAGAAACTCCCTAAACACTAATTAATTGTAGTGTTAGTTGTTCCAGAAGTTAAAGTATGTGGGAAGATGACAATAAATATAATAAAAGAGAAACTACTCGTGCATAAGGTAAATGAACTCGTCGGAATCAAGGCTTGGTTCTTCACCGCCGTCTTCTACTGTTAATTTCGACCACAAGGGATAAAAGGGGAGAAGTAAAAATTCATATAAAATAAATGATTTTGCACGGTGACCTGGAAATCCTTCCGATTCTTTACAGTTTTCTTTGCAATGTCTTCACCAATTTTTTCTGGAGGGGAGACGGAGTGGACCGATTTTCACCGCTTCGATGAAACCTGCGATGACTCGACAAAGTCTTTGAGGATCGGAGATGAATTGCACTTTGGTGTTGCACAATTGTAATTTGTGAAGCAGAGGGGGGCTGGAGCTATGTTTTGTGCATTTTCTTAGTACACGTGCTTAGTAGTGGTAGTGACATGTGTTTTCACAGAAAGAAAAAAGTACTAATTTAATGTACCATTTAGATTGCTTGGGGTACAATTATTTGATGTTGTGATAGTCCTTTGTTGTTGGCTTATATATAAGAGTAATTTGTTATAAATATTTTATTTTGCTATAAAGGATTACTTGGTCCTTGTATGTGGTTTGGTTTTGTATATTTTTGCATTGAATCAAAATAAATATTTTATTCAAAATCGATATGATAAATATAAAGGTAGAAGAAACTTGATATAAATATGGAAAAATACTTCAATAAAAGAAAAATAATAATAATCTCTAAACAAGCTTGATGTAAATGGTGAAACTGAGACATTGATATAGTTAGTGTTTTAAGCCATTCATAACAATGGCGCATGGCTGCAACAACAATGTCTTTGCTTCGTCTGCGACATAATCATCCCCGAGTCTCTTTCAACAGCTTCGAGGATTCTTCCATTGCGATGCAAGTACCAAACTCAAGCAAGGAAGAAATGAAAGCCATTAAGTACAAGAGACAACCGGTAGTACACAAAACAATAAATAGTAGTAGAATACTACTACAACCAAATAATTCTACATCGAACTACACAAAACAACCTATATCAATACAAAATCGAAGAACAAGAAACTACAAACATAGCACTCTGACTACTAGTAAGTAGTAAGGGCACCAAGACAATGCACTCCTACTAGCATGGACACACTCGTGCTATAAATAATTGTAGCATTATTGCGGATTAAGTAGAGAACAAATGAGCACCTCATATGGTGAGAACTTTACTGCTTTGTCAAATTCAATGCTAGACAGGATTGATCCTTCTAAGCTAGTACAAAGATTTTCCCTCATTCAAAATCCTGCTAAAATAGGAACAAAGCTATTTTGCTCTCGATCTGTCGAATAAAAGTTTGGATTTCCTAGACATCACAATGGAAGACATATGTAAACATGTTATATAAGATTGAGGAGGAGAGAAATCAAGAAACTCAAGCAAGCAGTCATAAGTATTAACCGGTTTGCTGGTTTCTCTAGACAAATGTCATCATGTTGGATGTCCCTATGGTCACATGTAAGCTATTATATAGGAAGAAGATTGCTAACCTTGATCTCATGGACGACTTGATGATTTGCATATATGGTTTAATTACGGTAGCTACCATGCTGAAACTGGTTATTCCACCAACGTGGGGATGAATATGCTGGTGGCATCAGATATGTCAGGTCCAAACATGTTTCTTAACACCTCCATAGCTTCTCTTAATGTCTCTTGATCAGATAGCAACTTGATGCCCCTATAATTGTCAAGATTCTAAATGTCACCCTGGTTCTTATACAACAAAATCATTGTACCCCATCTTCATACTTCGGACATCCTTGCCGTCTTGAAAACAACATTAAATAACTTAGAAAGTTACACCATACCTGCCCTGCTTGTGCTCTTCTAAAACTCCATTGGGATCTTGTCTAACCTGGTCGTTCTAACCATACGCAGAACCTCCTCAACTTTTATACGCCAACAATTCTAACAATTTCGATGCTTCTCTGAGTGTTCCAAATCCCCAACACAATTCATATGTCCCTCTTCGTTCAAGAGTTTAGATAAGTATGAATACAATAAGAATGAACAACACTCGACAGACTTATAAGTAATAAAGAACATATATGCAAAATGAAACTAGGATATAAATCATTCTAAAAAATACAAACACCATGAAAAATTTAATAAACTTGCCCATAGACTAGGTTTCTTGAAGACTATAAACATCCGAATAAATATTTTATGAGGAGAGAATATATCTTAAGACATAAATGAGGGTAAAATAGTCACAAAAAAAAAGAACCCTTCTTAATTAATGTATTCTAAAGGGGCATGTAAAAGAGAAATACCACAGATAATTTGAAACGGAGGAAGTATAAAAAGTATTATACAAATTACCCCTTAATAGGAAACAAGATTTGACATCTTTGTAAGAAATATCCATTTGTAAGAAAAAATGGATCTTGCTCAACCCTAAAAACTAGCTATATAATGAGGTGAGGATTGTGTAAGACCCTATAAGAAACAAATTTCATATCCACACTTAGCAATGTGCAAGTTTATTAAGAGACTTAAAGAATGATTTATTTCCTAGTTGAAATTTGTGGTAAATGTTCTATTTTCCTACTTATAAGGGTATTGAATGTTTTCAATTTTCAAGTAATGCTCTTCTTTAACCTATGTTAATTTAGAAGAAATAGAGATTATCAACAGAAACACTTTTCCCTGTCCGCCTTAGTTCCTCAGCGTGCACTTCATGTTTCATTGACACAAAACTTGTCATTTCTTTACTAATTTATATTCCATTAATGAACAGGCAGTAACGGAACGTTTGACTTTAGTAATCTAGCTAGGCTTGGAAAAAATGCAGTTAACGATCTTCCTGCCTCTACCTCCTTTATTCCCAAATCTTCATTCTATGACATGATCTTTCCAAGCGCACAAAAAGATATGAGGCTTGTTGATCCTTGTCCAAATGATGTTAATGTTTCTTTCACAACTAATGATTGAAGGTGAATGCTCAGTGAAACGATAGAAGAAAGATGAGGTTGATAGCTTGGGAAGCATTGTACGCATCAAAGAAGCAAAGACACAAATTGTTTGAGAGTCGTACAGATGATGCACGAGGAGAGACAATGAGTTTAAGGTGGTTGGATTGGAGGGAGAGTAAGAAGTTGAACGAAACGTATTATAAAAAACTCTCCAAATTGTGCTAGCAAGAAATGGAGGAGGAAAAAATTGGAAAAACTTAAAGACCTTGAAGAATGTTCATTCCGATTATTATGAGAATGGATATGGAGATTGCTGGCTTATTAAACAGAATGGAAACAGCTAAACAACTACTAGTATAGCTTAGTCTCTTCCTTGCCAATTTCTCCAGTAATTGTGACAATTACTTAGTTTCATTGTTGAAAGTTTTTAATAGTAAATAGTTAGTGAACTATTGTAAGTCTTTGGAATACTTCAAGTTACAATGTTTGGTTCATTTATTTTTTTCCATATAAAATTTAGCATTATTCAATGCAGTGTTTGGTTTTAGTTTTCTTTTCCACATTATTAATATTTGTGTAAGAAATGTTAGAATCTATATAATATTTTATGCAGGATACTATATGAAATAGGAATGAGAGGATTAGTAATAACTTGTGTTTTACGAATCCCCACATAATAACTTGCTTCTAAACCAAGTGATCTGTCAAATAGTTGACTAATTTCGTTTTAGCTCACACTCTAATTGTTACTTTAAATTCGCTATATTAAGACAGACGTGGATAGCCTTTGTCTAAATCTCATTTTTGGCAGTTGGAGTGTTGATGTTGAGAAGTACTATTGATATAAAACAAAATTTAATGACTTTACTAAATAAATTCTCAAAATTGAATGACCTTTTGAGATATTAGGACGGAGAAAATAATACTTTGGGAAAACATACATGTTACACTAAACACTTGCATAAATGTGGCAGTGTTATATGGTATGTTCAATACTTCTAAACATCAAGACTCCACTGTTCCAAGAATGAGATTTAGCAAATGATTTCCCAAAGCACAAAGTGAACAACACCACAAGTTTCATAACAATAAGCCACTGAGCAAAAACAAAATAGTCAACTATTTGAAGGATCACTTTGTTTAGAAGAAAGTTATGCGGGGATTGGTAACATATGGATTAGTCACAAACGGTTATAACTTATTCTCTCATTCTTATTCCATACACTACTCCGCAAAAAATATATATAGAATTTAACATACCTTGTACAAGTATTATTTATGCGGAGAAGAAAACTGAAACTAACCATTATATTGAACAATACTAAGTTTTATATGGAAAAAACAAATGAACGAAACATTGTAATTTGAAGGTATTTTAAAGACTTATAATAGTTTGCCAACCATTTACTATTAAAAAACTTGCAACAAGGAGACCAAGTAATTGTCACAATTACTGGAGAAACTGGCAAAGAAGAGATTATGCTATACCAGTAGCTGTTTGGCGGCTTCCATTCTGTTTAAAAAGCCCTCAACATCTGTATCCAATCTCATCTTCATCTCACAATAATCGGAATGAGCATTCTCCAGGGTCTTAATATCTTCCAGTTTTTTCCTCTATTTCCTGCAAGCACAATTTGGAGAGTTTTTCATAATATGCTTCATTTAATTTCTTACTCTCCAAACTCAGTCAACCGCCTTAAATTCACTGCCTCTCCCTCGTGCATGACTCTGAAAAATTTGTGCCTCTTATTCTATGATACCTACGACCCTTCCAAGCCATCGACCTTATCTTTCTTCGATCGTCTCACTGACCATTCATCTTCAGTTGTTTTGATAGCTGCGAAAGAAGTGATAACATCGATCATCTGGACAAGTATCAACATGTCTCATATATTTTTGTCCACTTGAAGAGGTCATGTTCATAGAATGAGGATTTGAGAATAAGGAAGGTTGATGCAACAATAAGACTACCTAGATTACTAAAGTCTGACAATTCGTCACTATCTTTTAATTAAAGTAAATATAAATTAGTCAAGAAATGACATGTTTTCTGTCGATGAAACATGAAGGTGGGCGTTGAGGAACTAAGGTGGACTGGGAGAAAAGTGGTTCCGCTGATATTTTCTAATTCTTCTTAATTCATAGAGGTTAAAGAAGAGCAAAATACTTGAAAAATGAATAAAATCAATACGCTTATAAGTAGATAATAGAACATTAATCACAAATTGAAACTAGGAAACAAATCATTCTTTAAGTACAATGCTGTGAACAATTTAATGCTTGCCCATTGCCAAGTGTCTCACACCGGTTGTGGATGTGGAATTGGTTTTCTATCAAGGGGTAATTTGTATAATACTTCCTCTGTCTCAAATTATCTATGGTGTTTCTCTTTTACATGCCCCTTAAAGAAAATTAAGAAGGTTCTTTTTTTTACTATTTTATGTCTTAAAATATAATCTCTTTATTAAATATTTATTCAGGTGTTTATAGTCTTAAAGAACCCAATAGTCTATGGCAAGTTCATTAAATTGTTCATGGTGTTTGTATTTGTTAGAATGATTTATATCCTAGTTGCATTTTTGCATCTATGTTCTATTTTCCTACTTATAAGCATGTTGATTGTTTTTCATTCTCATTGTAGTCATACTTCTATAAACTCTTGAACAAACGGGGGACATATGCATTGTGCTGGGGATTTGGAGCACGCAGAGAAGTGCCACAATTGTCAGTATTGTAGGCGTATAAATGTTGAGGACGTTCTGGGTTCTATTCGTTGGATGCATATGGTTAGAACGGCCTGGCCAGACGAGGTCCCAGAGGAGTTTTAGAAGAGCACAGGCAGGGCAGGTATGGTGTAGCTTGTTTAATGTTGTTTTCAAGACAGCGAGGATGCCCAAAGTATGAAGATGGAGTACAATGATTCTGTTGTACAAGAACAAGGGTGACATTTAGAATTTAATAACTGTAGGGGTATCAAGCTGCTAAACCACACTATGAAGGAGCGGGAGAGGATGGTGGAGATGAGAGTGAGGAGGAGTGTGGCTATTTCTGAGAACCAATTCGGATTTATACCGTGGCGCGCTACTACAGAAATCATTCATCTCATAAGGAGGGAGGAAGAAGGACTTACATATGGTAAGTAGCTAGCTCAAGATATATTCTTTTGGAAATTGGTTTTGTGCTTCAAGGAGATATCAATAACTGAGATAACCTGTCAGAAAGAGTTTATAGTGACAAATTACACAGTTATACTTACATATATTAAAAAAGCCACATTCCTGAGATGTTTACAGAAGTAATCACCTTGCTATAGGTAAATAAAAAAAGTTTATCTGTAATATTAGAGTCACTTACTTCATTTTTTTCTTCTTATTAACAGAGTTGGTGAGGATTCTGTTGTTGATATCCTGGAGTTCATATAGATATTTAGTAACTAACCTCAGAGGTTCTTGGTGAGTTTAAAAATGATGTTAGTCCTTCTGATGAACTATGTTATTCATGAGTACCACTTCGCAGCAGCATCTAGTCATTATTTTGTGCAGTCTTTTGATGTTGATCTGTTTTCATGTCATCAGCACATGAAATATGCTTAACTGGACTCCGATATGCTGGTGGTAAACATGACAAATGGTGGGTCGAAATGTGTGGAAGCTATCTGATCAAGAGATACATTAAGAGAAGCGATGGAACTATTAAGAAAAATGACATTCTCGATGCCACTGACATATTAGTCCCACGTTGGTAGAATAATCGGTTTCAGCATAGTAGCTATACCGTACTTATCTCATATATGCAAATCATCAACTCGTCCATGATATTAAGGTTAGCAATCTTCTTCTTTTCTCATTTGACAATAGTAATTTTACAGTGTCCAATCTAAACAAATTTACATAATTTTGAATTATTCACATGAGACTATATTGACAATCTTGATGAAATTGTACAATTGTTTCATTTGCCAGTCCTTTATGTCAAGACTACATGGAACAGGATCACCATTATTCAGAGACTACTTTTAGTATATGTGAGACTAGAAAATGCCAATGAATCGATAAAAATGAGACTTCTCATTGAGCTGTAGCACATTTTAATGTGCTGATATATGTGATTTTATTTAAAACCCTGAGATAATTTAAGTTCTCTGGACTTCAACGCACTAAACATATTACTGATTTCTAAGAGTATTTTTAATGAGATTTTCAAGAAAAATAGAGAAAAAATATGAACAAAAAATAGATACTCAAAATAAAAAATCTCGGGAGACAATAATCACTATCAGATTACATTTACAAAATACTTTGAAATTATCCTCAGACATAACAAACCATTTTGCTAATGTCTACCTGTAAAGACAGATAGGATTTTGATTTTTATGCTTTAGTATAAAAAAGGTGTGAAAATATTTTACTCAGAGGACAAATTTCTGAAGTTCTTCCTTCCAATCTATAAGTTTTTTAATCTCTCTGCAAATTTTATTCTTCTAGATATAATGGTTAGTGGTCAGTCAGATGATTCGAGGGGAAGAGGCTCAGGATATTTGAAACGTTATGGAGGAAATGCACATAATCTTACTAGGCAAGAGAGTTGTGGAAAAGGAACTATACGATCAGTCCATAGCAGGTTTAGGCCAATTGGTGACGGTGGTGTTGCATTATCAAACATGTTGGTGGAACTTTTAATCTTGACAATCGAGTGGTCAATAAGGAAACATGTAGTGATCGTATTCATAGGACTACAAGCTTGGATAACAATACATTTTTTCTACCGACATGCCTGCGAGACCTAGAACTGTTGATGGTCAGTCAAGTGATACGAGGAAAAGAAGCTCGGGATACTTGAAACGTTTGGAGAAAAGGGATGGAGGAAGACCATATGAGCTTTCTAGGCAACAAAAAATACTTAGAAGAAAAGTGTCAGCGCCTATTCCTATTTCCTGTTGTGGCTCATATTGTGCAACAGCTTGGTGATGAAAAAGTTGAATCAACAAAAGAATACTTAGAGGAACCTAATTACAATGCCGGAAAGGAAATATGAGTTTTTAGCCTTCAGAACAGACTTGATGAGAGATCTGATCTTACCAATCAGACTCTCTTGAACTGTCATAAGATCCAACTAGAATTTTTGGTTGCAATAAGAACAGGTCTTGGAAGTTTCTTATCTGAAAACACCCGCCATTTAACATCAGACTTGGTTGAAGTTTTCTTACTTGAAATGTGTCGTAACATAAATTGCATGAGTTGAGGATTGCGTCTGCAAGATTTGTTCAACGAAGAAGGGATTATGCAGCGAATGCATGTGTCTGAACTTCGACTGTGCCAATAGTAATTGCAGTTGGGTAGGCTGTGATGCATGCTTGCATTGGTGTCATGTTGTTTGTGGTATTCGTCAAAATCTGATAAAGCCAGGTCCAAGTCTCAAAGGCCCTTCCAGGACAACCGAGATGCAATTTTACTGTCTGGATTTGTCATGCCTCGAAAATGTTTGGCTTCGTTAAGGACATGTTCATGTTTTCTGCAAAGGAATGGGGTGAGGAAACCCTGATGAAGGAGCTTGATTATGTTCGGAAAATCTTCCAAGGGGGTGAAGATCTTAAACGCAAGGAGTTACATGTTAAGGCTGATGTATTGCATATAAAGCTAGTTACAAACATGATTTCACCTTCAGACGCCTGCGATTTCATATTCAGCGGTAAGTATTCAAACCAATTCATTTTGTCTTATTAGCATAAGAACAAGTCTCTAGTTTACATTGTTCTGGTTTTCCTTATGTTATACTCATTCCTATTTTTTATTTTTGGTGCACAAACCACAAAAGGGAATATGAAGTTAGAAATAGTAGCTACCTAATTCGTTATATTACTCCTGTTTGGAATGTTTGTGTTGGGATAAATACAGTTAACCATGCTACTATTTCAAAGGAAGTAATATAACGATTTAGGTAGCTACTGTTACTAACTTCATATTCCCTTTTGTGGTTTGTACACCAAAAATCAGAAACAGGAATGACTATAACATAAGGAAAACCAGAACATTGTAAATTAGAGACTTGTTCTTATGCTAATAAGACACAATGAATTGTTTGTATACTTACCGCTGAATATGAAATTGCAGGCGTCTGAAGGTGAAATCATCTTTGTAACTAGCTTTGTATGCAATACATCAGCCTTAACATGTAACTCCTTCCCTTTAAGACCTTCACTCCCTTGGAAGATTTTCCGAAAATAATCTAGCTCTTTCATCAGGGTTTCCTCACCCTATTCCTTCGCACAAGACATGACACGTCCTTAGCAAAGCCAAACATTTCTGAGGCATGATCACATCCCAAACAGTAAAATGCATCTCGGTTGTCCCTGAAGGGCCTTTGAGACATGGACCTGGCTTTATAAGATTTTGACGAATACCACTAACAACATGACACCAGTGCAAGCATGCATCACGGCCTACCCAACGGTAAGTATTGTTGGCACAGTCGAAATTTAGACACACAAGACACATACATTCGCTGTAGAATACCTTCTTCGTTGAATAAATCTTGTAGCCCCGATCCTCAACAGGCAAAAGCCTCCTGCAGTTTATGTTTCGACACCTTTCAAGTAAGAAGATTTCAACCAATTCCGATGTTAAAAGGCGGGTGTTTTCTGATAAGAAGCTTCCAAGACCTGTTCTTGTTGCAACCAAAAGTTCTAGTTGGATCTTATGGCAGTTCAAGAGAGTCTGATTGGTAAGATCAGATCTCTCATCAAGTCTGTTCTGAAGGCTAAAACCTCATATTTCCTTTCCGGCATTGTAATTAGGTTCCTCAAGTATTCTTTTGTTGATTCAACTCTTTCATCACCAAGCTGTTGCACAATTTGAGCCATTACAGGAATAGGCTCTTACCCTATTCTTCTAAGTATTTTCTGTAGCCTAGAAAGCTTATATGCTCTTCCTCCATCCCTATTCTCCAAACGTTTCAAATATCCCAAGCCTCTTTGCCAAAAATCACTTGAGTGACCATCAACAATTCTAGGTCTCGCAGGCATGTTGGATAGGAAAAATGAATTGTTATCCGAGCTTGTAGTCCTATGAATACGATCACTAAATGTTTCCTTATTGACCACTCAACTGTCGATATTAAAATTTTTCCACCAACATGGTTTAACAATGCAACACCGCCATCACCAATTGGCCTAAACCTGCTATGAACTGATAGAATAGTTCCTTTTATGCAATTCTCTTGCCTAGTAAGCTTATGTGCATTTCCGACATCCCTATCCTCCAAACATTTCAAATATCCCGAGCCTCTTGCCCTCGAATCACCAAATTTGTCCTCTGAATTTATTCTCTCTCTCTCTCCCTGAGTAAAAAGCATAAAAGCAAAATCCTATCTCTCTCATAGGTGATTAGCTCCTTTACTAGACAAGGATGTATAAATTCTCATGAATCTCTTTGTTAGATTATCAAGTCAATATATTTTACCATAAACAGGAAAAGTGATATGTACTTGTTCAAATCACACACTAGCTTGACTGAAGTTCAAAGAATAAGTACAAGAGAATATTTATTAGGTACTTCAGGAAACCATAGAGGGTAAAGTAAATTATAACGTAATCAAGTTCTGAGCTCGGACAAAAGAAAATGCATTTCTCTTCAAACTAGTACCAACATAGGTGGTCATTATTAAAGTCACACAAAAAATTACCATCCGAGTCAAGGCCAAAGCTAGCTTCGGGAAGTATGGGCTTGAAAACCCCCAATATCTTCCATCTGAACCCTACATATTTTCTGAGAAATTCCCTAAATATGTATGTACAATAAACTCTAGAACTCATAAACCTCAAATTTTGGATTTGCCTCTTTAGCTAAAGGCTATCCATGGCTGAACATCAAGACTCCAACTGTGCCAAAAGGCTATCCATGGCTGTATTAATATAGAATATGGTTTTCCAAAGTCAAAAGTGAACATCAACACAAAATTCATAAGAATAAGCCACTTGGCTAAAAACAAAATAGTCAACTATTTGAAGGATCACTTGGTTTAGAAGCAAGTTATTAGTTATGCAAAAATTACTGATGGAGGGAATAATAATGCATGGTTTACTCAATGCATTACTAAACCCCACATCTTATTTCATACTCTATCCAGCATAAAGTAATATATAAATTCCAACATACCTTAATCAGGTATAAGTTATGCAGCGATTAATTATGCAAAAACTATTGATGGAGGGAATAGTAATGCATGGTTTACTCAATGCATTACTAAACCCCACATCTTATTTCATCTATCCAGCATAAAGTAATATATATATTCCAACATACCTTATTCAGGTATAAGTTATGCAGCGATTAATTATGCAAAAATTATTGATGGAGGGAATAGTAATGCATGGCTTACAATGCATTACTAAACCCCACATCTTATTTCATACTCTATCCGGCATAAAGTAATATATAAATTCAACATACCTTATTCAGGTATAAATTATGCGGAAAAGAAAACTAGAGCTAAACATGCATATAATCTTACTAGGCAAGAGAATTGTGGAAAAGGAACTATTCGATCAGTTCATAGCAGGTTTAGGCCAATTGGTGACGGTGGTATTGCATTGTCAAACCATGTTGGTGGAACTTTTAATCTTGACAATCGAGTAGTCAATAAGGAAACATGTAGTGATTATATTCATAGGACAAGCTCGGATAATAATTCATTTTTTCTATCCAACTTGCCTGCGAGACCTAGAACTGTTGATGTTCAGTCAAGTGATTCGAGGCAAAGAGGCTCGGGATACTTGAAACGTTTGGAGAAAAGGGACAGAGGAGGAGCATATGAGCTTTCTAGGCAACAGAAAATACTTAGAACAATAGTGTCAGAGCCTATTCCTGTTATGGCTCATATTGTGCAACAGCTTGGTGATGAAACAGTTGAATCAACAAAAGAATACTTAGAGGAACCTAATTACAATGCCGGAAAGGAAATATGAGTTTTTAGCCTTCAGAACAGACTTGATGAGAGATCTGAACTTACCAATCAGACTCTCTTGAACTGCCATAAGATCCAACTAGAATTTTTGGTTGCAATAAGAACAGGTCATGGAAGCTTCTTATCTGAAAACACCCGCCTTTTAACATCAGAATTGGTTGAAGTTTTCTTACTTGAAAGGTGTCGAAACAAATATTGCAGGAGGCTTTTTGCAGTTGAGGATTGCATCTGCAAGATTTGTTCAACGAAGAAGGGATTATGCAGCGAATGCATGTGTCTTGTGTGTCTAAACTTAGACTGTGCCAATAATACTTGCAGTAGGGTAGGCTGTGATGCATGCTTGCGTTGGTGTCATATTGTTTGTGGTATTCGTCGAAATCTTATGAAGCCAGGTACGAGTCTCAAAGGCCCTTTCGGGACAACCGAGATGCAATTTTACTGTCTGGGATGTGGTCATGCCTCGGAATTTTTTGGTTTCGTTAAGCATGTGTTCATGTCTTGTGCGAAGGAATGGGTGAGGAAACCCTGATGAAAGAGCTTGATTATTCAAGACATCAGCCTTTAAGATCTTCACTCCCTTGGAAGATCTTCCGAACCAAACATAATCAAGCTCTTTCATCAGGGTTTCCTCACCCATTCCTTCGCCCAAGACATGACCACGTCTTTAACGAAGCCAAACATTTTCGAGGCATGACCTCATCCCAGACAATAAAACTGCATCTCGGTTGTCCCGGAAGGGCCTTTGAGACTTGGACCTGGCTTTATAAGATTTTGATGAATACCACAAACAGCATGACACCAATGCATGCATGGATCACTGCCTACCCAACTGCAAGTATTATTGGCACAGTCAAAGTTCAGACACACAAGACACATGCATTCTCTGCACAATCCCTTCTTCGTTGAACAAATCTTGCAGACGCAATCCTCAACAGGAAAAAGCATCCTGCAATATATGTTTCGACACCTTTCAAGTAATAAAACTTCAATCAATTCCGATGTTAAAAGGACGGTGTTTTCCTATAAGAAGCTTCCAAGACCTGTTCTTATTGCAACCAAACATTCTAGTTGGATCTTACTGGCAGTTCAAGTGAGTCTGATTGGTAAGATGCGATCTCTCATCATGTCTGTTCTAAAGGCTAAAAAACTTGTATTTCCTTTCCGGCATTGTAATTAGGTTTTTTAAGTATTCTTTTGCTGATTCAGTTGTTTTATCATCAAGCTGTTGCATCTTAGCCATATTAGGAATAGGATCTGACACTATCCTATTAAGTATTTTCTGTTGCCTAGAAAGCTTATATGCTCTTCCTCCATCCCTTTTCTCCAAAACTTTCAAATATCCCAAGCTTCTTTGCCTCGAATCACTTGACTGACCATCAACAATTCTAGGTCTCACGGGCAAGTCAGATAGGGAAAATGAATTGTTATCCGAGCTTGTAGTCCTATGAATACGGTCACTAAATGTTTCCTTATTGACTACTCAACTGTCAAGATTGAAATTTCCACCAACATGGTTTAACAATGCAACACCACCGTCACCAATTGGCCTAAACCTGCTATGAACTGATCAAATAGTTCCTTTTCTGCAATTCTCTTGCATAGCAAGCTTATGTGCATTTCCTACCTCCCTATTCTCCAAACATTTCAAATATACGGAGCCTCTTCCCCTCAAATCACCAGACTGACCACTAACCATTATATCTAGAAGAATAAAGTTTACTCAATGCATTACTAAAACCCACATTCTTATTTCATACTCTATCCAGCATAAAATACTATATATATTCCAGCATACCTTATTTAGGTACAAGTTATGCGGAAAAGAAAACTAGAGCTAAACATTGCATCAAAAAATGAACTTGAAGGTATTCCAAAGACCTATAATAGTTCATTGACCATTTAAATCAATGAAAAAAAAAAAAACTTGCAATAAAAATAAGTAGTTGTCACAGTTACTTGAGAAATAGTCAAAGAAGAGATTAGGTTATACCAGTAGCTGTTTGGCTGCTTCCTTTCTACTAAACAAGCCTGAAATTTCCATATGCAATTGCATTTTCATTCGCTGTAATCGCAATGTAAATTCCCCAACCTCTTGAGCTCTTCCAACTCCTTTTCTCAGTTTCCAGCAAGCACAGTTTGCAGGGTTATTCAGAATATTCTTCCTCCAGTGTCAATCTCTTTGGCCTAGCCAGATGCCTCAAACTCCTACCTCTCCTAGTGCATCATTTGCAAGACTCTGATCGTTCGTGCCTCTGCTTCTTTGATCCGTACAATGCTTTCTAAGACATCTACATCATCTTTCTTTGATGGTTTCACGGACCATTCATCTTCAATTTTGGTAGGTGTTAAAGAAGAGTTAACATCATTTGGAAAATGATAAGCAGGCCTCGTATCTTTTTGTCCACTTGAAGAGCTCACGTCATAGAAGGAAAATTAACAGGAGGAAAGGTCAACAAGCCATTGTTGCCTGTTAATTACAGAAAATCAAAATTAGTAAGATACTTGATATGCTTGTGTCAATGAAACAAGAAGTGGAAGCTGTAAGAAATGCAATTCTTGAGAATGACAAACATTCAACAGGCTTATAAGTAGGAAAATAGACATATATGAACAGTGCAACCAGGATATAAATCATTTTAACAAGTAAAATCACCATGAACAATTTAATAAACTTGGTCATAGACTATAGGTTTCTTGAAAACTATCAACACCACTAAATATTTAATAAAGAGAGATTATATCATAAGACATAAATGCAGGTAAAATAGTCAAAATCACTTCTTAACTAATGTTTCCTTAAGAGGCGTGTAAAAGAGAAACACGATAGATAATTTGAGATGGAGTTATGTATGCCAACAAAGATTCAAATTTACTCATTACTCCTAAACTATAAAACCTGTTTATATGTACCCTCGGTAATAATTTGAAGCATTCTCGCCATGAAGAAGTTATATCAACAATTGATGAAAAGGTCCAAGTATACTCCTACAGCAATTCTTCCATGGTGGAAAACGCTTAGTGGGTGAGATATATTTGATACGAATGATATTGATGGGGTTTCTAACTAGCTGAAATGTAAACAAATGATATATAGAAGACAATCACAAACATGATGGGTATTTTTTAACTTTTTCTTATAAAATTGTTTTTATTAAGTACTTGAAATAAGCTTTCAGCCTCCAGGTCAATTCAGTCTTCTCACTTACTTAATGCGTACTTATTACATCCCGGCTTGAATATGGATAGCGATCCTTCACTAGGACACGGTAAATAAGGAATATTGTTGTTTACTTTAACCATCCACATAAGTTCTATCACAGTGTATAAAGTTAGATTCAGAATACAAAGTTGATGAGTGAAAGCTTCATTGAAAGATCTACTTCTTAATTAATAAGCAATATATGTAACTGCTCTATCATTTCACTAATTGTTATTACCATGACGACCTTTTTTATGTTTGCTAGTGCTATTGTTCTTTTTGACCATCTTATTCCCCAGGGCGCGAACATCGACAAGGTTGAGGTGGCTCCTTGGTATACCCTAATTGGGATCACCCCCTTCTTCATGGCAATAGTAGCTGTAGAGACAGGTTTGATACAGAAATTCAAAGGCTATCCATGGCATTCTTAATAGGACAACACAAATTTCATAACGATAAGCCACAAAATAGTCAACTATTTAAAGGATCACTTGGTTTAGAAACAAGTTATGTAGGGATTGATAACGCACGGATTAGTCATGAAGAGTTATTACTAATCCTCGAATTCTTATTCCATACACTATCCCGGGTAACACAATGTATGCCTTATATAGGTATTAGTTATGCGGAAAAAGAAAATGAGAACCAACATTGTATTGAATAATGTTAAGTTTTATATGGAAACAATAAATCAAACCAAACACATTGAATTGAATAATACTAAGTTTTATATGGAAAAAAATAAATCAAATCAAACATTATAACTCGAAGGTATTCCAAAGACTTGTAATCGTTCACCAAATAAAAAGTTGAAACAAGAAAACAAAGTAACAGTCATAAGTACTTGAGAAATAAGCAACTAAGAGATTAGGTTATACCCATTGCTTTTTGGAATGAACATTCTCCAACATCTTAAGCTCTGTTTCTTGCAAGCACAGCTTGGAGAGTTTTCATTAACATTTTGTCCTTCTTTGATCCATAGAAAATCGACCTCATCTTTCTTCGATCGTTTAACTAATCATTCATCCTCAATAGTTTTGCTAGCAGTGGAAAAAGCTTTAACATCAATTGGACAAGGATCAGCCTCATATCTTTTCATCCACTTGAAGAGCTTATGTCATAAAATGAGGATTTGAGAATGAGTTGAAAATTACTGAACCGCTAATTCTTCTTAAATCATAGAGGTTAAAGAAGAGAAATACTTTGAAACATCACACAAGGTTCCATTCTTGTTTTCTTGAAAACCTCATTTTCAGCCTCTCTTTTAAACAAATATTCACTTTCTCAACAAATCCTTTAGCAGGAATTTTGGTAGGTTTTGCCTGATTTTCTTACCATATTTGGTTTTTTTATCATATTTGATTATTAGAGCCTGTTTGAATTGGGTTAAAAATAGTATTTTTGGTTTGATTTAATTTAAATCATTTTGAATTTATTTTAAGGGCCGTTTGACCATAGATTTTCCAAATAATATCTGGAAAAATTTTGGTAACTAGTGTTTGTTCATATAATTTGTTATTATTTGACAAATATCCTAAATTAACTAGTATTTGGGTCAAATCTCATTATTTGAAATGTTTTAAAGATTAAAAATTTACACCAAACTTTTTATCTTTTACAAAACACTCTCTATACTAGTTGTTTGCATTGTGTATATAATTTGTTTATACGAACACAAAAGTAGTGATAAAATATTTAGTAATATGAAAGTGATGATATGGTTGTATATGAAAATGATGAACAATCGGCTCAGGGTAAAAAAGTCATGTGATTTGTCTACTTCAATATGTATGGAGTGATGCATGTTGCATGCACTCCAAACTATCACATTGTTCTAGTGTCATGGGCACTACTTGTTATTTGTTTCAATGAAGATCCAATTGAATTGTAATACAAACTTATGGTTAGTTTTGATAGTTCTTAAAACTTATGGGTATAAATCATAACTTTCTAAAAAAAATTAAACATATTTTCCAAATATTATGGTCAAACACATGGTCAATTTTCACTCAAATAATATTTGCCAAGAATACTTGAAAATCTATGGTCAAACTCTAGCTAAGATATTTGTAACCTTGTCAAACGCTTCCTAATTATTGTAAGTTATTTTCTGACTTATTTTAAACTATTTTTATATTTGTCAAACATTTCAGAAGTTAAAAATTGTCTTAAAGATAGGTTTGACCAACTTTTAATCCAATCAAAACACTCTTAAATTAATCTTTATCGGAAGGAAATTCAAAGTATTACCATAAATGCTTTTATTTTTCCCGAATAGAAAATATAATTATCTTTCATAGTTTGATTATTATTTTTCTTAGAATAAAAGTTTGAAACTCTATAAACTGAAGTATTCTCTTCTCATACCAAGAACACAAGAACATCCACAATGTAGATATTTAAGAGTTCTGTTTATGGGAGATTTTTCTCTCAAAAGTTTAACATATTTTTATTAGTTTTTCATATGTATGTCGGTTGGCTAAACTATATAATAATATTATGTTTTTATTGTACCTTTTGCCACTTAATTTATCACCGTCTTAATTTGCAATTACGCTCCCAAACAATTTTTTCAAGAAAATTAATACCCTGTTCTTGACGGTCTATATTCTTTACATTTTTTCATCAGTTCATTGTTGCAGTTGTTTTCACTTGAATTACTTTATATCCCTCAATTTTGGATTGAAAATCAAAGTTTCCTCAACTTTGAATGATATTTATGTCTATTTTATTTTTGACATTTCTTATATTATTAGATACAAAAGTCCGGGCAAGTCGAGTCCAATATATATTAGCTTAGTAATTTTAATTTAGAGTAAATCACATAAATCCTTTTAGTTTAGGTCTTAATTATTAAGATTCCAATAGTTTCAAATATTACTTCCTCTATTATATTTTATGCTTAGTATACATGAATTTGCGGAATTTTAAAATTGAAGTACGAAATTTATTTATTTAAATTAATTGATTGTAAATGATTGCCTTAATTAGAGGAGTTATTGAGCATTTTCAAAATACATAGATAATTAATTTCATTTTATTATTTTTTAAAATAGTAAATTCACTAATATTATTAAGTATAAGATAAAAACATGTATATTTTGGTAATTTAATTTGATTAATTTCAAATTATTACTCTTAAAAAATAAATTCATTAATTTGATGTATCTATTATCAATATATGATGTATCCAACAAACTAAACACTTAGATACACGAGTATCATACAAGTACATTCATATGTGTCAAAATATCTAGCATTAATTTCACGTATTTGTTATACATATATATATATATATATATATATATATATATATATATTAAATTCATGTCTAGAATCAATTTGATGTATCAATTGCATATGTTATATCCAAAAATATGTATCTCGAATACATAGTAAGCATCTACATCTAAATCTAATTATGTGTATCTAAATTTCATACGTTATATTCAAAAATATGTATCTCGAATGCATAATAAACATATACATTTAATTATGTGTACTGAAATATGAAATGTAGGTGAAACACATGAATTTAGGAACAAACACGACGGTAGAGTATCTGTCGTGTCATTAATATCATTGTGCAGTTAAAAATCATGTATCCGAAATTTAATGATGGATATATATTGTCACGACCCAAATCGAGTCGTGAGTGGCACCCACACTTAATTTCTTATGTGGGAGAACCAAATAATTCAACCTTAACTTACAACATACAATCACAATGCGGAAGCTTAAAATCTTATTAAGTATTGTTTCTCAAAACCTGAAAGTCATCACATCAAGGACATCTAATCTTCAAAATACTAAGTCTAAGATTATTAAAGACATCAAATAAATGAATACAATAGTTAATGTCCGAAAACTAAGGACATCATGCCATGACCAAAAGAATCCAACACACTCTTGAATGAATAGCTCACCCTGGAACCTGATATGCTGGAGATTGACTAGAGCCGAGGGAAAGTCAAAGTCGCAGATACACTCACTGCACTTCACAAAAGTAAGCAAAGAAAAACACAAGTAGGGCTCAGTACGGGGCAACATGTACTGAGTAGGTATCATCGGCCAACTCAAAATAGAAACCAATATATATTGAATAATAATATAAAATTAACTATAATACTTAACATGTGGCAAGCAACAAACAACATGAACCAGTGTCAACAACACTAAAGCAAGTATGTAATAAGTCAACAATATCAGGATCATCCATGAGGACTCATGCCTCCAACCAAACCATTTGGGGAATTGGGTTCTTTGAGATTGAGTACATTCCGTTAATTTAATATGTTTTTCTTTTAATATTATCGTGTCGGAATGTGACACTCCGATCCAAGAATACCGTGTCGGAACGTGACACTCCGATCCAAGAATACCGTGTCGGAACGTGATACCCCGATCCAAGAATACCGTGTCGGAACGTGACACTCCGATCCAATTATATCGTATCGGAACGTGACACTCCGATCCAATTATATCGTTAATTTATTATTTATTATCACCACTTTTCTATTCATTGATAATATTTCATCAAGCCTTCTTTATTCAAGGCATCACTTCGATAAAGAGGGTTCAAGAATATAAATTTCACGGTCTCAGGATTTCAGACCAATCACAAAACACACAACCAAGCCACACAATCACACAATCAAGTACATAGAAAACTTTACAATATCATTCAATGCATATCAATCACTATTAAGAGTTTACTATCAAATAGCATAAACCATAACCTACCTCCACCGAAGAACCGAAGTCAAGCAAGCTACTTCTCCAATACTTTTCCTTTCCTTACATATATTTGTAAGTGAAGATTCTATAAACACTCATATTAACATATGTCTAGCCTTAGACCCAAAAACTCGCCTAATTCTATACTTAATTTTCTAAAGTTCAAAGAATACACATTAATTCCTCCGATATGCATAACCTTAATGATATTAAATTAATATAATACACCTTATATTTAATTACCTATCTCAATATGTCAAAATATCGTTTATAATATGATAACTAAAGAAAAATATCAAAAATCTAAAATTACAGGTTACGAAATCACTGATATTATACCATACATTCAATTAAATTTCTATCCAATTATAAGGATTAATTATAATATCAATTGATAATTAAATAATAATATGCATAAACTTCATACCCTACTGCTTGCAATGACTTTTATGGCCACAAATCATATACAAACCGTCATATATCATTCTTATACTCACTATCCAATTACACACATATATAACCTTCTCCAACTTTATTTGTTATTACCCCAATTTGTCTCACCAAAATTCTCTAACCCAAAATATTAACAGAACCTCAATTTTTTGGTGTGTTCAACCATTCACCGTCTAAACTTTGTCAATATCTCTTTTTTTTTTTTTTTTTTTTACCTTCTTCCTCATTTAATTAATATATTATATGACTAATACATGAATTAAATTATATTGGTACTATACATGTTATTCCTTTTTAGCTTTGACTACAGAAAGAAATGAATCTTTGTATGCACACGCTAATACACTTATATTAATCCATCATTTTCTAGTAATTTCTTATCATTAATTATCCCCTTAGAATTTAATTTTCTTATAATTTATTTTGCCATAACATGGCACTAAGTAGTATATGTAATGGTATAATTAAGCCCCCACCCAACATTCAATATGTGTAGAAAACAAGGCGGCTAGTTGAAGACTTACCTGATGGCACAGCCGCCTCCTCACGCCTCATGTAAGGTTTTTGTTGTTCTCCGCTTCTCTCCTTTTTTTTTTTTTTCTCTACAGGTTGTTTAATATCCTAATTAATATACCTGACTAATTATATAAAAAAATGATAAAAGTCATCCACTATTAATTTTAAAGTTATTTTTTTTAATCACCAACTAAATAATTTATTAAAACTATTCCATTAATTTTATAACTGTAGTTATGGACAGACCAAAATACCCATTTAAATTTATCGAAAGAGTCTTTTGTGAACTAAAAAGCTCTAGTACTCAAACGACCAAATGGATCGTTACACATATACATGTTCAGATACCTTGTTACTAAAAATACAACTCAAAAATCTTAATTAAGATTACTACTTATTAAATATACATGTTTCAAGGGCTATATCAAAATAATATTAGTACTACCACACCCATGTAACAGTAACCAAAGAAAGTCTTAGAAGAACACTAGCAAACAAAGACTCTCCACAATACTCCTTTGTAACATTTTGCGTTGTGGCATAACATAATCAAAACTAGGATTCCTTTCTTCCGGATACAAATCAATCAAGACCCACTCTGAATTGAAAGTTTTCTATGTTGCAATTACTTTGATTTGATCTCGTTATAAATGAAAAACAATCAAGACCTACTCTGAATTGAAAGTTTTCTGTGTAGCAGTTACTTTGAGTTGATCTCGTTATAAATGAACAATACAGAATAATATTTGGGTTCAGGAGAATTTGTCAGCCATGGTGATGATATCTTGAGGAGAAGAGAGTAGAGTAGCTATTGTTGGAATGAAATTGTACGGTGAAGTTCTTAAATTTGAAAGGATGAGATATAATTGAGTGATAAATATGGGAGGGGAGAATTAAGAGATAGTGATTGATTTGGAGTGAAATAGTTAATTAAGCAGATAATCAATCAATCCTAGTTTTAAGGGATGTGAGTATCTAATTGTATCTTCAAATAATATATTAATATATGGTATAAAATACTAAAAGTGGTAATATATGTAATTGTTTGAAAGTAAAGATAATATTAGTATATATAGTAGTGATATATGTTTAATAAGGTAGTTTGTCCTTTAATTTATGTGATACACATAAAATTAGAAGATTCAATTAAATTTTTAAATATTTTTGTTGTTAATTATTTCTATTATATTTTTCGTACTTTTCAAATAATATTGTGGCGGCTTACATAGGTGATATTTTGAGAGTTAATTAATTTTTATATATATATTTAAAAATATTTTAAGTTATTAATTATTATGATTTATGTGGTACATGGGATTATTGAGAGTTAATCAATTTTTAATATATATATATAGCTTAAGTACATAATTTTAAAATAATATATGTTATTTCTCATATCCCAATTTATGTGGTACATGTTAAATTTTGAGAGTTAATCAAATTTCTAATATGTTTTTAAATTCTTTAAGTTGTCATTAATAATACTCTTTATGTAATTTTCAAATGATATATGTTACTCCATTGTCCCAATTGTGGCATGTGTGAAATTTTGAGAGTTAATCACAATTTAATATGTTTTTTAAATATTTTAAGTTGTTGATTATTGTGATTTATGGTACTCTTAATGTAATTTTCAAATAATATATGTTACTCCCCCAGTCCCAATTATCCAATACCAATTTTGAGAATTAACAAAATTTATAATATTTTAAGTTGATTTTTCATACTATTTTTTGCAAATACATAACATATAAAGAAAATATTAAAATAAAAATAAATTAAAACGAATAAAATGTGAAATATAAATAAAGGAAGTCGAGAAGAATGGGAAACCGGTCAATTGACTAGCTAACTCGCTGACACTTAGCTTCTTAACATTCACACTTATAATATATAGTAAAATATATAGTAATATATAATATTTTATTTTTTATTTTAGATATTTATAAATTAGGAGTATTATTTAAGTTAATTAACATTGTAAGTATAATAATTCTTTTATGAATTTTATTATATTTAATACTATTTTTTATCATTTTCATTTTTAAATGTTTGTGTACATGTAACAAAAAAAATCATTGAAATGTATTGCAACCAATTTGAAATTATATTTAAAATAGAAAAATTAGATTATATCTCTTAATTGATACACACACCACACTAAAGTGTAACCAATTAAGAGCTTGTTTGGTATTGTTGCTAATAACTGCTTATTTTCAAAAGTATTTATTTAAAATAGTTTTTGAAAAAAGTAATTTGTATTTGACTAATTCATTTGAAAAGTGTTTTTGATAAGCAAATTTTGTTTGACAAATATTTGTTTCAAAAGTGTTTTTGAAAGTCAAATTACGAAAAATGACAATTGTATTAAGTATATGAAGTGGAAAAGTAACTTTTTTTTTAAAGGAAAAAGGATCAAATATGCCATCGAACTTTCAGAAAAGGCTCATTTATGCCATCAATTAAAAGTTTGGCACATTTATGCCATTACCGTTAAAGAAAAGGCTCATTCATGCCATTATTTTTTAACGGTAGTTTTACAAAACCATTTTTGACACATGGCCAATTATAATTCGGCCACGTCATCAATTTTTTTAATTAAAAAAATCATAATTCTGGAAAAAAAATGAATTAATTTTTTTTATTTTTTATTAAATAAATTCATGACGTGGACGAATTATAATTGGCAACGTCATTAATTTTTTTAATAAAAAATTTCAAAATTCTGAATAAAAATTGAATTATTATTATTATTATTTTTAATTAAAAAAATTAATGATGTGACCGAATTGTAATTGGTCACATGTCAAAAATGGTTTTGCAAAACCACCATTAAAAAATAATGGCATGAATGAGTCTTTTCTTTAACAGTAATGGCATAAATGAGCCAAACTTTTAACTGATGGCATAAATGAGCCTTTTCTGAAAGTTCAATGGTATATTTGAGTCTTTTCCCTTTTTTAAAAATGATTGTATTGCCACTGTTAAAGAGAATACAGAGGAAGGAGGACTAGGCCTGGCCTTCTTCAGTACAAATTGTATTTGTAAGCCTTTTAGGTTAATAAGCAAAAGATTGGGCTGACACAAGTGACAATAAAATTATTTCTTCATGGCGGATCAAAGATGATAGCACTATGATTTCTCCTCCTGACTCTAAAAGATGGTATTTACCATCTGTCGATGTTAAGTAGACCTGTGATTTGTCTAGGTAAAGAGCTTAAGTTAGTTTAGATACAATTGTTTCCACTCTTGTGACTCAAAGACGCTAGCTTGTCGGCAATCTTTTTTAGCTTCCCTCATACAATGAGTGGTATGAATATGGTGAGTGTCCAGCAAAAACTTGATCTTGCTAATTGTGTCTTCAATTTTCCAAGGGTTTTGCCAGGTGCCCTGAATACAGTTCTGAAGTAAGAGGGAATCAGTTTTCCCTATGATCCTAGGGTGACCATTTGAATGCACCAGTTAAGACCGAACAAGAGTGCATTGGCTTCTGCACAGTTGCTATCGCCTCTCCCCAAAGGTATACAAAACGCCATAATCACCTTGCCTTCCTTGTCTCTCACTACCTCTCCTCCGCAATTTCCTTCTATGCAAGAACCATCGATATTAAGTTTGACAAAAGGATGTAGGGTTTTTTCCCATTTGACAGGAGTAGAGATGGTCTCCATCAATTTAAGACCCAAAAGGTGAATAAAGCTAGGCCAATCATCCGGGAAGGAAATTTTAAGTTTGGAGTGTTGGATTTATGCATAGAGAGTTTTTCATCTTCATACTCTACTCCACATCTGGATCTCCACAGTTTCACATAATAATAGGGGGCATTATCTTAGTGGTGTACGAAGCTGTAGAGTTCTTGCATTTGTAATTCCAGAAAGAGTATAAAAGGCTCCTCAGTGATGTTGTCCTAGGATTGATGCCTTGAGCTCTTGCATAGAAGCTCCAAATCTGTTCAGCAAAGTATCCAAAAAAAAATATGCTCAGCCGATTCTCCTGTTGGTCTTCTATTGGTGCCTGCACAACAGCAACAAATGGAAACAATGTTAATTCCAAGTCTTGCTATTTTGTCTTCAGTTGGAAGTTTGTTATTGATGACTCTCCAAGTTAAGAAATTTAATTTAAAAAGGACTTTGGGAAGCCATATTTTTTAGTCAAATTGAGAGATAGGATTTTTGATAAGTTCTCAGGCAGTAGAAATGGTGAATTTTCCATTATCATTGCAGGTACAGAAAGGTTTATCATCTATACTCGAGGTAATAGATATGTGTTGGTTGATAATGGCTTCCTTAACATTGTCAGTCAATTGATGCTCAAGATTATTCCAGTACCATTGCATATGCCTTAACACCTCATTAAATTTAATGTTTTGGCTGACATTGATGTCCTCCAAAACCATGTATAAAGGGCCCATACTTGACCAATTGTCAAACCAAAAACTAATCTCTCCTTTGTCAATTTTCCACCAAATATTGTCTTCAACTTTCAGTCTTAATTCACTTATAGCTTTTCAATGGTGAGAGACACCGGGTCTCCAGGTTTTGTTGATGGGGTCAGTTTTACCACAATATTTAGCTCTTAGGAATCGAGACCATAAACAGTTGGTAGTCCTGAATTTTCACCAGTGCTTTATAGTAAAAGCTTCGCAGATCTCATCCATTTTCCTGAAGTTCGTACTTTCTTCCTGACAGGGGAAGCATAATTTCTTCCACGCCACCCAATGGTGTTTTTCCCCTACTTCATTACCTGACCAAAATTTTTTTGCCAAAGTACGATTCCAATTGTGCAATTGTGCCTTTCGGGGGTTGAATCGTGGATAAGGTGTGAACATTTAGAGCCATAATGACATGTCTTATTAGGGTGGCTCTTCCACCAGTGGATAAGAACTTGAGATGCCACTCTTTGATTTTATTAATAACCTTGGTAACCATATCAGAGTAATATGAGATCAACTTCTTCCCAAAGTATAATGGACAGCCAAGATATTTTATAGGCAGTTCCACATGTTTCTTACCAAGGATTATCCGAATTTTTTCTGATGGATCTAGGAGCAGTGTTAGTAGACATGAAAAGTGATCTTTTTTCTTTGTTAATGAGTTGGCCAGAAATTTGCTCATATTTGGAAAGCGTATTTAGGACGAGTTGAAGAGAAGGTTGATGACTACTACAAAAAATGATTGTATCATCGGCAAATGATAGGTGGTTGATGTTGGGGTTTTGGTTGCACATAAAGAAGCTTTGATATCTTGGGTTATCGTGCAGGGCATTTAACATGATGACTAAGAGTTCAGCAGTGAGTACAAAAAGAGAGGGGGATAGGGGGTCTCCTTGTCTTAGGCCTCTTCCTGACTTAAAAAAACCTATCATTTTCCCATTAATCACCATGGAGTACCAATTGTTGGAGATAAATCTGAAAATGAGATCAATCCAATTTTCAGAAAAGCCCATTTGTCTCATCATGAAACATAGGAATGGACAAGATACCCTTTCATATGCTTTAACCATATCCAGTTTGATTACCACATTTTTCCCTTTCTTAGGTTTGGCGATGTCAGAGATGATCTCTTGGGCAAGCAGTATATTGTCAGCAATTGACCTTCCTTTAGCGAAATCACTTTGATTGTGACTAATGATTTTAGGGAGGATCTTGCTCAATCTGTTGTTGATGACCTTGGCAATGATCTTACAAGAGACATTACAAAGGCTTATAGGCCTGAAGTCTTTAGGAGCTTCAACTTTAGGTAGAAGCACAATGCAAGTGTGGGTGAAGAATTTGGGAAGATTAGCCCCTTGAAAGAAATATACGACAACTTTATGGAGATCTTTGACAATAATACTCCAGGCAGTTTGGTAAAATTTTCCATTTAGTCCATCGGGCCTACAGCACTGTCCGAGTCAATTGAGAAAACACTGTCTTTGATCTCCTGTAGGGTTGGAACATCATCGAGGTCAGCATTGTCGTTGTTATTAATAGATCTTCTTACCACTTCCAGAACAGTTTGATCCTCAGTAATATTTTCAGCATTTTCAGCCGTGAAAAGATTCTTATAGTATTTAACAACTGCCTCACCTACATCTTTGTTTCCCTCAACCCAATTTCCATCGTTGTCCTTGATTTTTTGAATGGTAAGCCTTTTTCATTATTTCTTAGGATTCCATGGAAGAAAGTTGTATTGGCATCATCTTCTTGTATCCATTTTACCCTTGCTTTTTGTCTATTGATGTTGTCCTGAAGCATCAAAAATTTAGTATACTCAGCTCTTGCTTTTGACAAATTGCTTCTGTTGATGTAGTTGTTATCATTGATAGATGTGAGAAATATAGGGAAAAAATAATATTGAATTGTTGTTGTATCTACATTATTACATGAGACCCTATTTATAGACCATATAATACAATCCTTTACCAAATAGGATACTATTTAGTAGTCCTATTCCTATTCTAATAGGATTATATAAACCTATTCCTATTTTAATAGTATTGTATAAACTATTCCTATTCTAATAGGATTGTATAAACCTATTCATATTCTAACACTCCCCCTCAAGCTAGTGCGTACAATTCATGCATCTAGCTTGTTACAAATATAATTAACACGGGGACCGATGAGGGGCTTGGTGAGATATTTGCAGACTTCACAAAATTGACGGTCAATCTTAATGTGCTTGTCTTCTCATTAAATACTGAATTTGATGCATAATGCCAGTAAATCTCAATGTGCTTAATCTTCGCATGAAATACTGAATTTGATTCATAATGTTGGTGTTGAACTTCCCAACCCAAGCTTGAGAAAAAATTGTTCTAGACCATAGAGTGATTTGTACAATCGATGAAACTCCCCCTGAGCAACGAAGTGCTCAAATCTAATATAAAGTATATGGATCATGTTGGCATCAATAGATGAGTTAATATTAAATAAGAAAGTCACCAAAATAATTATTGGAACATGCTCATATGCCGTAGTATTAGAAAAAAATGGTCACAATCTAAGAAATAAAATTATATAGGTAGGGTCGGAATGATGTCACGACCCAACTAGAAAATAGAAATTATATAGGATAGTTGGAATGACCCCATTAACAAAAAAAGAGAAATAATATGGGTAGGGTCGGAATGATGGCACGACCCTAATGAAAAAGAGAAATTATATAGGTAGGATTGGAATGATGGCACAACCCTACGCAAATCAGATTTGAGGAGTCACCGGAAAAGACGAATGGAACTATGCAAATAAAATCTAAGTTACTGAAAAGACACATGATGTTATGCAACTCAGATATGAGAAAATAGTTCGGAAAAAAAAATCCACGGTACTACACAAATTCAATATGAAAAGTAGTCCGGGAGATGCACGGTGCTACGCAAATCAGATATGTAAAAAAAGGTAGTCACCGGAAAGATGGGACGGTGCTACAAAATTAAATATGAAAGAGTAATCACCGGAAAGATGGGACGGTGCTACAAAATTAAATATGGGAAAATAGTCACTAGAAAGATACACGGTGACCCAACTTTTGCTAACATAATCATTGGCCATACGGGCGGCATATATGAGTAATAGCCGCCCGCCGACAGCTGAAGCTCTTTGATTGTTTACCAAGATCGTAGAGGCTCTGATACCATGTGAGAAATATAGGGAAAAAATAATATTGAATTATTGTTGTATCTACATTATTACATGAGACCCTATTTATAGACCATAGAATACAATCCTTTACCAAATAGGATACTATTTAGTAGTCCTATTCCTATTCTAATAGGATTATATAAACCTATTCCTATTTTAATAGTATTGTATAAACTATTCCTATTCTAATAGGATTGTATAAACCTATTCATATTCTAACAATAGAGTTTTCCTCCAACTCCTTGATAGCAACTTCAAGTTTCTTCGAGTCTTCATAAATATCACCATAAGCTCTTCTCGACCACTTGCTAAGGGTGTTGCATAACCTCTTTAATTTCTGGTGTAAAATGAAGAGGAGGTCACCTATAATCTGATTGGACCAGTTATCCTGAACTATTGTTAAGAAGTCATCATGCTCAGCCCATATGTTAAGAAATTTAAAGTAGCTGACATGATCATTATCTTCCTTCTTACAAATTATTAGGAGTGGGGCATGATCTAAACATGATCTGGACAAGTGAGTTACAGTTGTGCCCCCAAACTGATCAAACCAATCACCATTATAGACAAGTCTATCAAGCCTTTTCCATATAGTGTTAGGAGGGTCCCTATTGTCACACCAAGTGAACATAGAGCCAAGAAATCCTCCATCTTGAATGTCACAATCTGAAATGTTATAAGGCCTTCCTCCAGTTTTCTCTTGGGCGCTAGTAATGACGTTAAAGTCACCAACTACTCCCCAGGGACCATTTATATTAATGGTAGTGTTCCTCAATTCTTCTCATAGAGGTTTTCTAAGTTGAACATCACACTTGGCGTAGATGATAGTAAGGTGAAATAGAATTGGACCACCCAATTCTCTTATTTGGAGAAGAATCTGTTGTTCTTTGTCTTCTAGGATGTTAATATCATACTCTTGGGACCAGAAAACCCAAATCTTGTTGTTCGTGTTACAGTAAGGTGTTGATATCTGAGAATTCTTCTAAGGCTTTCTATTTTCCTTGCGTTAACCATCAGTTCTTGAAGGACCATATATGGTAGTTTGTATTGGTTTTTGAGAAGCTTGAGTCTGTCTGTCGCACCTTGGGATCTCATTCCCCTAATGTTCCATGAAATTGTATTAATCATGAGAAAGTTTAGGGGTGGGGGCATTTTTCCCTGTACTTTTGATTTCTAACTCCATTGGAGAAGTAATGAAGTTTCCGTTGTTAAAGTCGCCAACCTTTTGTTGAGATATTGTGAGTTTTGGTGTGACTTGTAATTCAACTTAAGGGTTCCAACTTTGTTTGTGACAGTCATTGTCTGATTTAGAGTATTCCATTTCTCCTGGGGAGTGTTCAATATGCAAATCATCTGTGCTTTCTTTGTATGCATTATCCTGGCAGTAGGTAAGCTTCTCAATTGATTACCACAACGTCTAGATTTATTTCTCTCTATTTGTCTTTGTCTTTGTTGGTTGAGTCATGCAATTCCATTTCATTTTCCTTTCTATTGGTGAATAGATTTTGGTTCATCCTAAACAATGGTTCTTTATCAATAGCGGGGAATACATTGAATTGTACTTCACTGGGGATAGTGACCTTTCTCGAGAATTTTTTCCCCTTCATGTTCTTGTTGTTGATCAAATTCTTTTGGATTTGGATAAGATTTTTATCCATTATTATGCTTTGGTCTTCCTGATCAGGGTATTTTATCTCCTTCTTTTGAGCGATTTTGTTCTGTCTTCTTTGTATCCTTGTTGTTCTCATGCTTGTTTTGGTTTCTGTGTCGATCTCTCTTTGTCTCTTGAAATGGTGATCAACTGAGTGCTTGTTCCATTTTGAACAAATTGTTGTGTTTGTTTTGGTGTCTCAATTATGTCCAGACATCATTTGGGGATTGTATCTGGTGTTTTTGCTAGATGTTTCAGCAAGTTGTAAAAATGCATTAGCTCTTTTCAGACTACTATTACTGTACCTTTCTTGTTGATCTTTTTGGCCCGTCGAATTTTTTTTAGAGTCATTCATCTTCAGATTTCTCAATTTTTTCTTTTCAACAGTATGTCACCCCTCTTCCTCTGTTGATTCCATAGTGCCTCTTCCTTTGGAGAGGTTAAGAGGAAGCTGGTTGTTGTTGCCTTGATTTTGGAAATGTTTGTGTGGTGTTTCTCTTTGAAGTTGCCCATTTGCCCGCAGTTGTTAATTTCTGATGAATCCGTTGTTAGATTCACCCTTGTTGTTGTCTTGATTTTCTATAGTGTTCCGCAGATTAGGATGAAGAATCGTGCATGTTTCATCGGTGTGACCTTGTATCTTACAGTGAGAGCAGTATGACGGAATGGTTTCATATTCCACTGTTTGAGAGATCAAGATTCTGCTCCCTTCCTTATTCCTTGTTTCCAACATGATTTCATTAATGAGGGGCTTTGTTAAGTCAATTTCCACTTTAATCTTGGTTGTGGTAGGTCTGGTTTTGGCGCTAGTGGCCTTGTCCATAGCCAGCGGGTACCTATTGGTTCAACAATCCGGCATAAAGCATCCCAAATATAATAGTGCCAAGGAAGGTCGGGAAGGTTAATCCACACAGAGGGTATGTTTTCATTAGTTTCCAGTTTGAAATTTTGGGTTCATTTGATAATCTTCATGCTATTGTTGTTACCCAAGGAGATAGTGTTCCTGGATGCAACATTCAGGTGGTCTTCGATGTTGTCAAAGTCTATGAAGACATGATGCATATCCTAGCCCCCTATTTTGATGCATCCTTTAGCAGAAATTACCTTAGAAAATTCTCTCTTAATGATGTCAACTGAGGGTCGAATATGAGAGACTTATCGATAATTGTCCATTTGTAAGTTTGGGCCAATAGGTCATTTCTTCTTCAGTGAAAACAACCATTGGCTTACCATTAACCATCTCGAAGGCCCGGTGATGAAGTTTTACTCTTTGGCGCATACGGGTATTGTTGTTCAGGGCGTTAGCATATGAGTTCTGAATGTTCCCACCATTAAGATTTATGTCGGTGTTGTCGGGTTTATTGATTCCCAAATTAGCTAGTCCTCGGAGATTCGAGTCCAAGTGGACATTACATTCCACCAGTAGAGAAGTATTATCAGAAGGACTAATATCACTAACAGAGGAAGTGGTGGGCAGCGTTGCTTTCCGATTGACTCTTTGAGGGGCTCTAGAGAGCGGTGGAAATTGAGAAAGAGGGGGGTTGCAAAATTGATTGGTGTAGAACGGTGAGAAGGTCCTGGGTTAGAGTCCGGCGGAATCCGGAGATCCACCGTTAACATTTTGCCGGCGAGGTACAGTTCAAGTTAGTCAGAGGATAAACCGTAACTTTTTTCGTTTTTTATAAGTGATTGTAGTAGGATGCCTCAAATTCTAAGTGGGAAAGTAAATTTATTAGAACTAAATTTCATCTGAATATTATTGCATATTGTAGAACATTAAGTTTCGTAATTTAGTCAAGAACAAGATGCAAATTGAACTTTTAAGCATGCAAGAAATAATTATTTGTTATGACAATATACTTTAAATTTAATGATATAACACGTTAAAATATATTTTAGTATTATAATGTTAAAAAATAATGAACTCAATACATATACAGTCTAAACAACTTTAATATATTGGAATCAAGCTGTGCAAATTCATGAATAAAATTCAAGAAAATGTTACTTCTTGTAAAAAAAATTATTATCATGAAAAGAAAAGACCACAATCAAGAATGACAAATTTAAAATTATGAAAGTAAACCTTAAAACCCGTCTTATTTTCCTTTCTCTTTTCTTTTTGGGACTATTTCCATAAGTGTGTATTTGTTTTTTTTTCTTTTCTTTTTACGTACATGGGTTGATGTTTGTTGTAGTATAGGTGATAGATTTATTTTTTTGGTGTAGATTGTTGTTGTAGCATGTAAGATAATTTTTTTTGAGGAGGGGTAAATATATTTGAACTATCATAAATGATATTTAAATATCCTTCGTTATATTTTTAGGACTCTGATATTTTGACCGTTCAAATTTTAGAATGTATATATCTTTTCTACTATTGATGAAAAACGTATCTCAATTTAAAACATCTGCTGAAAATTTATTAAATTTCAACTCAACCCACTCAGATTAATTTTAAAACTCACACAAATAACATAATACCCACCCCAAATTATAACCCAAAACACTTCATCTTCTTCTCAAGTTATGTCGACTTCTCCGATCTTCCCAAGAACTTTTGCCCAAGTTACTCATTTTCCAAGTCATTCTCAATAGAAAATGATCCCTGCCAAGCCTAAACGAGCTCCACCCTCCACATGTAATTAATTAAAAGCTTCAATTTTCTTCCCCACCAAAATTCTACAACTCCCCATTCACATTCCCAAACTCCACCATCGCCGAGCAACTTTTGTATGCCCTCTTACCATTGTCAAAGCACTGAAGAAGGTAGTTTAGCTCGGAGATGAAATCTCTAACATAACCCTTGTCGACGTTCAGAAACTCATTGAGTATCTTCACGATAAGCTTGGAGTTTCAGCCATGTCCTTCGCTCCCGTTGTCGTCGCCGTCACCCTGGTGGAGCAGCAGTAGATGCTCCAGTTGTGGATGAGGAGAGACGAAATTTGACGTAGTAATCAATGAATTTTTGAGTTATGCTAAATATGTAATGAAAAGCGAAGAAGACGAGAAAGATAAGAGAGACGGCACTGGTGAAAGAAGCCATTGAAGAAGAAGAGAGCAAAAGATAAAAGAGACAAGGGCTGCGTTCCGTTTTTTTTTTAATTTGGGTCAGGATGCCTGTGGGTTATAACTTAGGTCAAATGTTTAAGTTATCCGAGTCAAGGATAATTAAATAATTTTGGGTAGTTCGTTGAGATGATGACACATGTCCCGCCGTCTATTATAAGGGTATATACACTTTAAAATTTAGATGGTAAAAATATTAGAATTCCGAAAGTATAATAAAAAGTATTTAAATAAGTAAATTTTAGGTTTAATAAACATAAAAATCATATTTGTATCCTACAACTATAGTTTGCATAATTACGCTCCATAACAAAATTTATGTTTACTATGGAGCATCAGATCTATATAAAAATCGTAGGCAACTTTGATTTGTAGAAAATCGCATGCATCTGATTTGTATAAATCGAGCGTATGTGTCTATGAAAAGTGTGTGTTTATGTATGTGTTTTTATGTTTATATATCGGCATAAAATTTGTATCCATATACAATTGAATCAAGTTAAAACCGTTGTATTTGTATATCAGATCTCTCTGTCGCTTTATGCAAACACAAATTATACATTGTATATTGTATAATATGTGTTTTTATAAAGCGAGAAAGAGAAAAGACAAAAGAAAATTGGGTAAGGAAAGATCTGTAATGTATAATTTTAAGTGTATAAGATGAATCTCTCACTTTATACAAATACAAACACAATTTATATATTTTGTATTTGTATAAAGTAATAGATGAGCGAGATATCTCAGAAAAGAGGCGAATGGGTAAAGTGTTTGCCCCGGTTAGAACTAAATAAAATTGAGGTTATAACAATTAATTTGAATTGATAATTTACTATTTTATATAAATTATCCTATTTAAATATCGTTTATAATAATTCATGTTATATTTGTCTTTTACCCTTCTTTTGTGTGTGTGTGTTAGTGTGTGACAGTGTGAGGTGAGAGTATTGTGGAGTTAGTGGGGATGGTAGTGCAGGTTAGTGTTTTAGGTAGTTTAGGTCTTTGTTTATTATTATTATTATTTTTTTTTTATTTTTTTTTTGAAAGATGACAATATAAATAATGATAAATATAGAAATTAATTATTTTATGAAATAAAATGCAACTAATAGATATACTAAAACCATTAGTTATTTATCAAAATCTAAATTAAAAGAAGACATAACTTTTTGTAATTTTTCTTTCTTTGTTAAAATGAAAAAAAATACTTGTCTTAAAATGTGATTCTAATTTTGTAATTTTCTAATATTTTAAAATAAATTTATTAAAATCAAATAAAAATCAAAATATTTCATTTAAATTTTTAAAAAATATATTTAAACACTAAATATTATGTAAAATTTTAAATTCGATCAAATATTACGTGTCTATAATATCTAGTAAAAAAGTGTTAAATTTTTTTCTTTGATTTGATTTTCTATTTTGGTTTTACGATGAACACCCAAGTAAGAGGTGGTGGTTGAAGTAAAATAAAGCGAAATTTGAAAAGGAATATATTTTAAGTTAACCTCATAAAATTTCCCATTTAAAAAAGAATTTAGAGGAAAAATAACTAACAAATGTCATGACATTAAAGCTATCACTCTAATAAGTAATTTAAATATAAAACAAATTAGGAAGTCACTCATAATTAATAGAGTAACTTTCATATATAGCAAACACAAAATTTATATTTGTATGTCATAGCAAAGTTTGCATAATTGCACTCTATAACAAACATAAATATATATAATTCGCTATACATATATAAAGAAATCAATTGTATAATTCGCTATACATATACAAAAGAAAGCAATTGTATACAAATTAATTGTATAATTTGTGCATGTATAAAACGAAAAAGAGAGAAAAACAAAGAAAATTGAACAGGGGAATATTTGTGTTGTATAATTATAAGTGTATAGGACGAAGATATATGTATTTGCAGGTGTATATACAATTTTCTCTCGCTTTATACAAACATAAACGCATTTTATACATTTCGTATCTTTTTGTATAAGCGATAGAGGCGAGGGTGGCAAGCGAGATCTGGGAGAGGGGGAGAGACGGGAACGAAAATATATGTATATATACAATTTTTTTCTCGCTTTATACAAACGCAAACACATTTTATACATTTGTGTTTGTATAAAAGTGAGAGGGAGCGAGCGAGAACGGGAAAGTGGCGAGCGAGAGTTTGAGGGAGAGATGTGACTGACAAACAGTTTGTTACAGGGCACAATTAAATCAAAGTGTGGTTATAACATTTAATTTGATTTATTAGTTTACAATTATATACAATTTTCCCTATTTAATGTGCTCTCTCCTTTAAAAAAAAGAAAAGAATTTCACTGTATTATAATTAAAAATAATTTGACTTTAGAATTTTTCTTTTACGATAAATGAAACAATTTACAACCAAATAAATATCTAAAAATTATTTTAGATCACAAACTTATTTTTTTTTAAAAACTTTTATTCTTAAACACCATGTAAAATTAAGATGTGTCATATAAAATTGAACTGAGAAAATACTCTAAAAGTTTCAGTAATAAAAAGTATTTACCGTTTAGTTTGTTTTATAGAAAGAGCTTCACCATAAGAAAAAGTATTCAACTTGGTTTCTCTTTAAAAAAGAAAGGCTAAAGTAACACAAAACTTCATTTTCCTACTTTCAAAGTGGTCCATGCCAAACTTCAAATAATGCCAAATAAAACTGTTTCTTTTCAACAATATTCCATGAAAACAGACGCACGCCAACCCAAAAAGCAGAATCACTAAAAGCAAAGAAATCAATAATGGAAGACATAGACATTGTATTCCACAACAGCATCACCAGTTTTCAAATCAAAATTATGAGTCTTCGCCTGAACGTAACCACGGGCAAATCGGAAAAGTCCACTTCCACCAACAATAGGCATTTCCCGTACAATCGACGCCACAGAATTCCGTCCCAAAATACTTAAGCTACTCCCATTATACTTTCCTTCAATAAAAACAAAGTTGAGTACCATCAATAAACCAATATCATTTATTGAAGCTTGTGCATAAATCCCTTGTGCTCTTCCAACAATTTTTGAATTTGGTTCCGGTCCAACTGTTAAGGGGTCGTCAATCATTGCCGTTAAACCAAATCCGGTGGCTGATCGGTTGGTCACGGCGGCTTCCGCTATTTTCACGGCGGTTGGGTTTTTTCCACTGACTATGTCATGGAAGTAGAAGTGAAGGTGGCTAAGTTTCTCCCTCTTTAAACCCATTGATTTCTTCGATAATTTTCTGGAAAATTCATGACAGTTTCCATAGTTAAGTATCGAAAGGAGAACGATGAGGAATAAAGAGGAACAAAGTTTGGACATGATGATTTTTATGCAACTTCAGATTATAATTCTCTCGTAGCTAATATATATATATATATAGTAGTATGGGTGGGGTGTTCAGTTCGACTTTTTCTACATGATTTTATAAAGAATAAAATGAAGTTAAAATTAAAGTATAAAACATTTTAAAATCAAATAATGATGTCTCACCATGTGTTGACTGTTGACATCCATTTTTTTATCCGAAAAAGGATCATATTTGTCCTTAAACTCTTAAAAAAGAGTTATTCGTATATATTTTTGATATATTTATACTTATCATTCAACTTTATATCTATATTTGTTCTTATACAGTTAAGTATTGTGTCACCATTTTTAGTTTTATGTATATATATTTTTATTATAAGTTTTCGTAGCTAATATATATAGCAGTACGGGTGGGGTGTTCGATTTAGACTTTTACTTTAATTGAATGATTTTATAATGCAAATAACAATAAAATGAAGTTAAAATTAAAAAGTATAAAACACTATAAAATTAAATAATAAGGTTGAATCCACTTTTGGCGTAATTTTTTTTAAACTTGATATTGTTAAAATTATGAAGTATGACACTTAGCGTTCGTTTGGTAGGGAGTATTAAGAGAAATAGTCTAAGTATTATGTGTGGTGTTATTTAGTATTATGTTTGATAGAAATTTTGAGTTTATGCATAATCAATCCATGGATTAGTTATATACCCTACATTGTATTAGAGGGTATATAACGAATACCTTCTATTTGGTGATATTAGTTATAATATCATGAGACTAATCTAGGTAAAGACAAAAATACCCTTCAGATCCTTTTAATCATTTTATTTATTTTCTTGATTTTATATTTTATATTTATACTAATAAATTTATTTAAATAAATGAGCTTACAAATTTTATTATTTAGGTATAATTTTTTGTTTCTAAAATATGAGTTGTTTAATCTATTTATTATTAATATAAAATATCATAATCCAACTAATATGCTAATGTTGATGTATGAATTTAAGAACAATTCATAAGTTAACTATTGCCTCTTAACGGAAGTCCATTAAACATTACACAAGTAGTCCAAAACAAGAGCATAAGCATCTCGAGTATAAAAATAGTTTAATTTATTTTGCTATATTTATTTTTTATTCTATGATAAAGAGTTTTTCTTAATTTATTGATACAAAACAAAGTTCAATAAATTTCTCTATAAATTATTATAGTTGTGTGACCTTTTGAGATATTAACTCCAATTTATTAAGATGACAATTATTTACTCTCAAATAATCTAAGTGAGAAAATAATAAATATGACAATAAAATTTTTATCCTCCTAGCTAGTTAAAATTTTTATTATAAAAAATAATATTGTCCGTCAATTATCTACCTCGACCCAATTACATGAAATAGAAAATCTCATATTAACTCAAGGGTATAATAGAAAAGAATTGTTTTGGTAGAGTTTTCAACCACACACAAACCTAAGTAAGAAACAATGAACCAAACACTTGATAAAAACAATCCCTGCATTATTGATCTTTGTACCAAACGATCCCTTATTATTTTACTAGTTCATAATATTAATTTGTCAAAAAATTAAATAGAGATAAATATATTAATACAAACTCATATCAAAATTCAAATAAATAATTATTTTAAAAAAAGATAAATTAAGATGATTAAGTTTGTAGTTAATTATATTGTGCCTATACACTGCTCAAATTTACCTGCGAAACACCTAGTCAAAATATATAAAAGGGGGGATTTTGAAAAATGCTCATTCCAACACACACTTCGCGATCAACTCCGTTCCTGTGGGCTTTTTGAGGAGTGAGAAAAATTGTTAGAATTCTATGAAAGGATCTCGGGAGCCAGGATGCATGTCAGTTTCATACGATCAGGTGGATGTCACAAAATCTGCCTCTTGGCTTATGTACAGATATTAATTCATTCACACAATAATTTGCTTCTCGTATTGACAAATTAGAAGAGATGTCAACCGGCAACCATATTTGGAAACAACGATTAGGCTCACATAGTCATATTTTTCAGTTAACACCTGTGTATTCAACCTTTTTTTTTTTAAAAACAAACAAACAAACTATTTATACACACGTATACATTATTGTATAATATGTATACACTTGTATAAAAATGTATATATCTTGTATAAAATGTGTAACAATGTACACCACATCACTTGCTGCCGGGATGAACATTTTTTGGGGGATTTTCAATTGCAATTCTTGTTCAAAATCAGTCGAAATCTCTACTAAATGATTTCAAATTTCTTTACAGTCCCCTTAGACAATTTTCAACAAGCTTAAACAATACTAAAGTTTCTCATAAAATCAAGTTTGAAATGAAAACTCACTTCTTCAAGTTTGTTCAAGAATGGTGAGCTACTGCATGATTTTAACACACAAAAAATAATAATCAAATTTACTAACAAAGTAACAATCATGAAACAGTTGGATCTTAGAAGAAAATATGAAAAATGACATGTCTTTCAAATTATATTGAAAAAATTAGAGAAATACACACATTTTGTTTTACTTATTTTCATTATTTCCTATTATTTTTAAAAATCTCTAAAATCTCTTATTTCTTTAATGTATTTGAGCTGCATATTAATATATCCGATCCAGTATTTAATGTATTCGAGCTACATATTATGTATCCGAGGTAGTTTTTAATGTATCTGAGCTACATATTAATATACCCGAGCCAATATTTGATGTATCTGAGCTACATATAATGTATCCGAGCTAGTTTTTAATGTATCCGAGCTACATATTAATGTATTCGAGACAATATTTAATGTATTCGAGCTTTAATTATTGTATCTGGTTTATTTAATTTCTAAGAAATTAATTTAATTAGAAACTTATTAAAAATAAATTGTAATTTTATATTAAAACTATGAGATTTATGTAATTTACACAATTATATACAATATGGGCCAATTTGGGTAAGAGTGGAAAAACATGGCCCATTTAGGCAATAAGCTTGAGCTGGGTAGTTGAGACTTGAGAGTGTGAAATCTTCAACTAAAAGAACACTTCTTAAAAATTAATGAGGTATACTTTACTTCTATAATAAAGGAAATTATTTTATTAATTTTTTTGGGTAGCTAAACATATTATAAATATTTAAAATTTGATTAGAGTTGGGTGATAGGGCTATAACACATTATTTAGTTTATCTCAATCTATATAATTTACTGCCTTGTTCATTTACTAATTGCCTCAAAAATTGAAATTTAATTTAATCCGCACATATGACAACATCCATCCCTTTTAAGTTTAGTGATTGTCACTTTCAATTTGCATATTTATATATATATATATGCTTTTGTAATTTTCCTCGTCACATTGTGTCATATCTCCAACTGATTTTTTCTTTCTTCCCATAAGAAATCATTCTTGGATTACCAATGCTCTCCTCCACTCTTTCTGGATAGAGATTAAAGACAAGACATATATATTTATGTATATGTATACATGTCATGTTGTGTCCGTATTGCAATTATCAATACTGTAATATGGGTAGTTTAGTTGGGAATAAGTAATGTCAGTCAGAGGTGAATCCATATTTTTATGTGGGGTTGCACATGTATTTGTTAACTTGAAATTTTTTTATGTATATTTATGTATATCTATCTTAAGAACCTGACAAAAACTGAACATTATTAATAGTGTCCCTATAGAAAACATGGTGCTTGTATTGGTGGTACAAGCTAATAGATCCGCCCACATGATCAGACTTCAATCTTTGGTAGAGCCTTTCTTTAGCTTAATATTGATGCACCCAGAATTTTCAAATCTTGAATCCGCCTTCGATGTCGAAAAATAATTACCACTGCTTTTATTCAGACTCTTTAATATTTATACCAAACAGTTCATTTTCTAGTTATTGATATTGATTGATCACACTATCTATTAAAATTTTATTTATTATACTATAAACAGTGGAATTGGTAGGAAAATATTTATGGTTCACTTCCTAAAGTCATTGAGCTACCTAATCGGGTTGACTACATAAAAGAATTGAGCCATTTTATTTTAACTTAACATATTTCTCTAGCCATATGGAAGGACTCGAAATTGATTCTTCTCGATTTGAGATTTGAAAGAAGGTTGTATGGTTTCTCCAAGGAATGCTCTCTCGGGAGAGGGGTGTGCGTGTACTGTCCGAAGAAGTTAAAATTACCTTTGACATTTTTGGTCCATTCTTGTTTCATGAGCTAGCTTTTAATTCATCTCTTAATTATTTTTCAAATAAATTTTTTTCTTTACTTTAAGGAAAATAATTTATCTATGTTAATTAAGAAAACTATTTTTCAATCCTCACTATTTGACCACAATCGAGACCCAACTCTTGATTTTGACCCGAGACTCAAGTACTCCTGAACCTGGCCCAAGCTCGAAACTAGACTCGCTACTTTGACCAAAGATTCAAATCATAACCCCGAAACTCGATATCGACCTTGACTAAGGACCCAACTTCCCACCTATGACTCAAACTGCCCCAATCTCAAACCCGACCCTCGACGCGCGCTGGCTGCAACTCGAGACTAACTCTGACTTCGATCCGAGACCCAATTCTTAACCTGATCCAAGATTTGGTGTCACGACTCAGATCATCGTAAATGACACGTAAAGTAAGCTACCTGGTGAAAAAAATAACTACCAAACTTAATCAACCAAACACACCATTCATTAAAATCAAGTCCTGATATAAATCGTAGGAAAAAAGTTTAAGAACAACTAAAGAATTATGTCACCATAAACTCAATCAACTATTAAAACATTTTTGCGGAAATAAAAACCCATAAGAACTGAAAGTCATCATACAAAAACTCTAAATAATCAAGACTATGATGCAACCTCTAAAACTAAGAAACATAATTTTATAGTCTAATGTCATCACCCGAAAAGATGGACAAAAAGAAGTAGATGAACATATGGCAGCCTGGAAGAGTAGTTCATGCTGAGTTTGATGTTAAGTGTTCGTTTACTATGGTCTCGTATTAGCCGTTAGAAAATGTCATGTACTCAACAAGAAAAGAACATGTGCGTAACGACTGGGGAGCACCCCCTAGAAGTTACAAGGCGTACTTGACCCTTCGGAGGTCTTGTACAAGCCTCTTAGCCATCATTCATTATATAAGTATGAAAAGTAGTGCAAAATTTAAACTTTTCACAACAATATTAATAAGAATCTCAAGTTTCATCATCACAAGCCAACTTATAGACGCATCTTAAATATCTTAGGGTCACGACCCTTAACATTGAAAGAAAACATACTAAGTCTTGTACAAGTCTTAAAATAAAGAAACAAAAAAAACATAGACTATGTCCTCAAATATATGAGGACATACCAATCTTGAGACATTCAACTTTCCAAGCTTTGCCTCCTAAGAACTTTCACTTGCCTTCCACCTATACTTATAGAATATAAAAGAGTATGGGATTAGTACAAAGATTGTACTAAGTATGACATTATGCAAAAACACACAAAAGAAGACATTTTAGTTGAAATAAACCTTTCATGCTATTTTAGTAAAACCTTCATGAAACAAGTTAGAAAACATCATACAAGTCATCATTTAGCACATAAGGTAAAACTTCCATAATTTTCAACATAAAGTCATACTTACAGTGAACTCATTTATCATAAAGACTATTACTATTCAAAGTTATCATAAGACTCGCTAAGGTAAGACATGAAGAAATCACCCATACAATCTCTTCAATACACAACTAAGTGATCCTTAAGACTATCAAAGATAAGAATGCTTCTTTTCATTTAACAAGTCACCATCCATTACCAAGGATACTAGAAGAAACATACATGCATTTAGGAACTTCACATAAAGACCATCCTCCAAAACAACCCTCAAGTTACACTTAGTGCAATGTGAAAGTAGCATCCTATACTACTACTTTCACCTTAGTGCTCCTTGAGAATTCCCTTAACTAGGCACATCACATTCATCACATACATAGCTTTTATCATATAAGACATAATATCAACATGTTTCCTTAACATTAGACATAAAGTCACATTACTTCATTAACATCATATGATGACTCATTCATACATTTTCATAAAAGGACACACCAAGACTCCCTCCAAATGTCTACTTGTGTAATGGATAGATAGCGTATCATTTCACCACCTACCCTAAGTAGTACACCCTTAAGAAGACTTAGTTCATAACATTCATTTGTGGGGGCTAGCTTTAACCGACATAGACCATGAAAGCTAGACATGGAATTCCGGTATTAACCCCTACCAGATGAGGGATCCTGACTTGCCTAAGGTAGGGTCATACTCTCAGCCTTTACATGGATTCTCCAATAGCTACACATATGCGGTCGCATAGTTAAGGGATAAGGAGATTGCTTCTAAGTAACCCATTCTCAACAAACGAGGATCACTCATCTCAAGAGGTACATTGGATCCAACATTTCTACTCACGAAGTGTACCCACCCCTTCTTCAAATCCTCTCGGTGCTAAGCATAACTCCCCCACAGAGTCTTAAACATTCATTGACTATAAGTTAAAGGATAACTATTTAGCACCACATCTCAACTAATTATGAAGAGTACTTATCCCTAGAGGTTACTTTTGAATACCCCATCTCAACTCACAAAGAGTATCCAACCACCAACCTATCTTAGAAAGCTCTTGGGAATAGTGAGGTTGCTACTAAACACTTCATATCAACTCACGAAGAGTGTCCACCCTCCCCATTTTCATTACTAGAGTTCTTTAGGAATAGTAAGGAATGGTTCAGACACTTTATCTCTACTCACGAAGAGTGTCTACCATACAATCCCCCATTTTCATTCATTAACTTCATTCATACATTCAAAGTGTGTGAGAGTACATGTGAGAACACTCTTCACATAATCACCATATTCATAACATTTACTTCTAAACATGATCATACTACATTTATCATAAATCACACATTATCATGCTTCACATATACATATACTTCATTTAGACATGATATCTTCAAGACACAAATTAACAACTTCATAAAAGACCACATGCATATCCATCAAAATCATCACTTTAATTACTTTACATAATATGCCTTCAAGGCCATAATCACAATACACATATTTATACAAATACTTCAAGTAAATACCGCCATCAAAGGTGGACCATATCACTAAAGCTCAATTTAATAAACAACTAAGCAAGATAGATCAACTTACCCTCCATCCAAGTCTATACCACATTATCTCAATATTTCACCAAAATATCATAATAAAGCATAAATAGGCAATAGGTAATCCAGAATACAACATAAGAGGACACAACTCTAACATTTTCTAGTCATATACGTTAGACCCACTCCATAAGTCAAAAGTTGATAATGTGCATGAGCATGGGTTCATTGAGGTTTTGACCTTAAAATCATCAAATAACATTGAAAATATCATATTTCATTCATTAAAACGTTTTCATGTAAAGACCCATGCTTAGAATTCAAAATAGAAGAATTTGGAGTTTGAAACCCTTTTTGAAAAACCTTTGAAATGGCTCCTTGAATGAAAGAAGGTTCGAGGATGAACTACCATACCTCAATATGAAGAAACCCGCAAAATTTTGGTGAAGAAAACGTCCAAAACCTTCAATCCTAGCCCTTTCTTGAGTTCAAGCTTAAATGGGGTTTTGAGAGAGTCTTTCTTGAGGGAGGGGTTTTGATTTTTGAAAATAAAGACTAAATTAGGTTCGAGTAAAAACTAACTTAAAATACCCTAAAGACACTAAAACAATCGTCCATGCTTCATAAAAGACTTGGGGTGAATTTACCAAAACACCCCAAGTTTGACCAAATCCATGCAGCTTTTGCAGGTGTCAAACGATGGACCCAAGCTATTGGATGTCATTTGAACGATGACTCGTTCTGCTGGGCGTCGTTTGGTTCAGATTCTGCTTTCTTTGGGCTGATATTCCCACCACTAAGTGTGGAGCTATGTCCCAGGACGATGGGGCGTTATTCAATCTATTGCCCGACGATGATGGTCGTCGATTGGGCAGTGATTCTACAATTTCTGCCTTAGAGTTGAGTCCTCTTATAGGGACCCTCGTGGGTCCTAGGTAAAGTCGTACTCGGGCGTTAAACCCCTTAACATGGACATCTAGGTCTTAGGGTCCTCTCCTATTAATTTGAATCCAAAACAATTCACGAAACATGCAAAGGCACACAAGAACACACACAAACGCATAGACATCTAGTCGTCGAACGTCTTAGTCATCCCTTGACGTTTGACTTCTAAACTTACCAAACTGATCTCAAACACTAAAATTCACTATTTTAACACATTATTAACCCATGAAACACAAGCGAAACTCTAGTTTGACCTATTTTATTATGAGTGTCGCTACAATGTGCGGTATAAATACACAATCACAATGTATTAGTAGGATCACACAGTCAATCCAAATCATAAATGTAAACATAAAACCACATCATTGTAACACAATCAACACATATCCTCAACAAATATGAAAAAACATACTCTCAGTCTTTATCCTGAATTACATACACATTAAACATATCTCACATGAGCACATACAAGTCATACTTTAGTCCAACTCACCTTTCAAGTAATCTGAATCATTTAAGGATTCAATATAAATATATCACATTATATAACATGTAAATCTGGTTCACTTATGGAATCATAAATGCACATATTCGATTCTCTCAAGAAATCCACACACAAACTGTTAGTGTACCAGCGCGGTACTCAACCAATCAGAGTTACTATTCATACTAGGCTTGGTACCTGAGCCAATCATTAATATTTTTGGATTGATATGGTATCCAAGTCAATCAACGATCACAAATAATTATACACAATCACAGTTAACAATTACACTTGAAACCACAAGTAAAACAAACAAGTTCATTGCATGATGATTATCACCATGATCTCATTTCATATGCTTCCTTTGTTTTTTCAAGGCCTAACTCATCGGTGGCCTCCTAAAGTTGACATGATATCTCACTTAGACACGATGTTCAATTTAGACATCTCATGTAGGGTTCCGTTGTGCCGTTTTGACACTTTCTTTTAATAACAACAAAAAGATATACTATGTGCTTGTTACAATCGTGAATGAAATCTAAAGTGATGAATTAAATGACAACATTTGTCATCAATGTTAAAAGTAATTTTAAATAATTAATTTTGAGAAAAAGTAAAAAAAGACCAATGAATTAATAACACATCATATTTATTCCAAATAATTACAAAATAATAAAACCAAATAAAAAGAAAACCCCACCTCCCATTGTCTTCTCCAAAGCCCATCCTCCCCATCCATCGAGTTGCTCTTCTAGGGGGCAGCTGTGTGACACACTACAGAGAAAGCGACGCTTTCGTTTAACATGCTATGGTCTCAACGCCCTTACGAGGTAGTGATGTATTTCACGCGCTCTAAACGGTTAGGAACACCCAACCAACCCAAAATCCCCCTCCTAATGGTCTTCTCCAAATACCACCCTCCCCCTCCCCCCCTTTTTTCTCTCCTCTAAATACCCTACCCTTATTTTGTGCATCATTTCATCACCCTAAAAAAAAAAACTAAATCTCCTCTCCCAATTCTTGTCTCCTCCAAATGCCCCTATCCTTTTTGCAGAAAAAAAACAGATGTAGGTCTGAGACATTGTTTCACTGCTTCTATCTTCTGTCAATCCACTCAGATCCCCTCGCTAGATACAATGTGACCAAGAAAAGAACCGGATTGCAACCAGAATTCACATTTGCTAAACTTAGCGAATAACTGGCGATCTTTGAGAGTCTGCAGAACAACTCTGAAAAGACTTGCATGTTCTTCCTCATTCCTAGAGTAAATGAGGATATCATCAATAAAGACGATAACGAACAAGTCCAAGTACTGTTTGAACACTCTGTTCATCAAATCCATGAAAGCTACAGGAGCATTGAAAACGGATTTGAATAAAAAATTCGACCTCCATTGAAGGATTTTAAAGCTTGAAAAATAGTGGGAGGTGGTGGTGGTTTGAAAAATGAAGGAGGAATAGAAAAAAAATTGGCTAAATTAAGCCTTTCACGCACTATTGTCGAATATATCACACTCACTTTGACATGTCATCAAAAAGTGTAAAATAGCACAATGAGACTCTACATGATGTGGCTAAAATGAATATGTCTAGTTGAGATGTCTAAGTGAAATTTGGTGCCAACTTTAGGGGGCTACCGATGGATTGGGTCTTTTCCCAACATGCATTACATAAGAGTTACTAATAAGCAGTAGACATGCATATATACAGAAATTAAAAAACATACAACCATTACCTACCTCAAATCAAACCCCTTGAGAAAATCTGAAGGGACCGAGTTTTCTTTCTTTGAAGTGCATTGACTTGTCCTTGGTCCAAAACAAATAAAACATACAACAATCAATCAAAACTGACCTAATTATATCCGAATTATAACCAAATCCTAACCCCAAACCAGTTCATGATCATTCTATCCAAACTGAGCTTTTTCCACCATTAATGCAAGTCAAAGACCTCCCTCAAAAGTAATATCCTATATTCTAAGGCTTAAGAATCAAATTACAGGATTCGAGAGTAATGAACTTATCTTTACCGGCTAATTCCGTGGAAAATTAAGTAGAAACTGCTCTAAATAGGCCCTCTCAAATCCAAGAAGAATATTGCATAAAATAGGAGGTTTTGAGACTTTTTTTGTAAGAAAATCTCGACTTACCTAGCTATAGCGACTCTCTTTAGCGGCTGTAAGCCCACTATAGTGCTTGCACACTTCCACTATAGTAGTTTGATGTCCGCTATATCAGATTATTATACGAACTTCAGAGACTCAAAAATTCTTGAAAATCTCATTTTTCACAATATACCTTCTTCCCTTGACGTCTTAAACTATATCCTTCACGCCAAATTTGATTTCGAAAAATTTAATCACCCGAATTTCATTTCATAATCGGATATTATTTGTCTTAGCTAGGTGATCTAATTCCTAATATACGTACTGATATTCTGCATTATATTCAAGATATAAGATATTATACCGATTACTACATTACTTATACAAGTATTATCTAATATCTATATAGAAAATAAAAATGACGAAACTTTTTAATTGTTTTCTCTTATAAGTCAAACCAAACTATCTCACCCCTTATAAGGTTAATAATTATGGCGTAAGAGTAACATAGCAAAGACTATAGTCTTAAAATAGATGATGAATTAGTTATGGGCATCTCGCTATATGTTTCAATTGATTTTTTTGGTTCTTTCATCAATTATTATTATAATGTACCCATTTCTATTTTGTGGTCACAAGTTAGCTATAGTTATGTTCTCCATTAAAGTCTCTAGTTTGGACAACCTACTCTCACTTTTCTACATTTATTGGTGATGTTGGTTTTAGTAACATACTTCTCAAACAATTTAACTAAACCTCCAATATTATTATATTCTCATGATCAAAATTGCAAGGTTATGGTAGTAAAATATTACAAATTTTAAAGAAGACAAGTATACTAAAATATGTTTACTCCAATTGTTCCAAATATGAGAGAATAAACATAAAATATGTTTAATAATTATTGTTTGACGGATCAAATATTTCATAGAATGAGTAAAATAGACAGAAGAAGTAAATTATCTCTTAATTTTCTAAATTAAATAAATATTATTAAATAACTATTTTTAATATAATGATCAATTATTATTAAACATAAATTATTAGAAAGCTAAACTAATGAGAAACAGAGAATTAATTATACTTTTTGAATGGGAGCTGCGTCATTAATTTTTCTTGTGTGAAGTGTCCCAAAGACCAGTAGGGTGGGCATCAAAATTAATACTGCATTCGTCTTAAAATAAATGTCTAAATAAAAAAATCGTCTACCATTTTAAAATATTAAAACAAAACTGGTATAGTTATATTCTTATACTTCATCTATTTAATGATATTTAATTTCTAAAATATATTTATTAAATAAACATATTTAATAAATTACATATCATATCTACTAATTATTTTAATGGATATTATTTTTGGTAAGATGACATTTATTTCAAGGGAAAAGGGTCTGATATATTCCTCAACTTTGTCATTTGAAGCTGATTTACCCCCGTTATGAAAGTGGCTCATATATGCCCTTACCGTTATACAAACGGCTCACATATACCCCTGTCGTTACAAAATGATCTCACATATACCCTTCATTTAACGGAAGTTAAATAATTAGTTTTAAATTTACTTTTAATTTTTTTAAAAAAATATTTAGGGGTATATATGATTCTTTTATCAAAGTTGAAGGTATATTTTATTTTTTTTCATACATAAATTATTTTTTGACTTATTTTATTATAATTATTTGAATTTCTTATTCTTATTTTTTTTTTCATTCCTTAGTTTAAAGAAAAAAAATTTAAACTATTTTTTTTGTCTATATTGTAATTTAATTTTTGTATTCGAAGAAAAAATTTGCTCATCTACAACAAATTTTATAAAAATATTAGTGAAACATAAATAAATTTGACTATCAAAATAATAATTCTAAATTAGTCATTAAAATTAAAAAAAGTCAAAAAAAATATTTTTGACGAGATTAAATTTACTCATATGGGATTATATTTTTTAGAAAAAAATAGATTTTTTTTCATTTCCGTTAGAGGAAAAGGGTATATGTGAGTCATTTATTTATAAGTAGGGTATATATGAGTCATTTTCATAACAAGGGGATATCAGCTTTAAATGACAAAGTTGAGGGGTATATCAGACCCTTTTTCCCTTATTTTAAAACGAAAAAAATAGGTCATACTCCTTTCATTCACATTTACTTATACAGAAATAATTTTTCATTTTTACTTGTCTTTTTTAATTTATTAAAAATTATAATTATTATTCTACTTTATCCTCGATAATTATTTATTCCTCAACTTATTTCCAAAAATTTAATATATGTCATTTTAATACAATATTGTATATTATTATTTCTTAAAAAATTATAAAAATCTGAGAGGGAATAAATTTAAAGAAGTTGGCTCAATTATGTTTTTTTGCCTTTGAAAACCCTGAATATTAATGATTGCATTTGGGGAGGTGTGCATAATGTACAAATACAACAGATATCCTAGAGAGGTGTGCATTGACCGGATGGAATTTAAATTCAGGGGATCTTATTAATGTTTTTAGGGGTAGTTTGGTAGGCCGTATTAAATAAAATAATCTATGTATTATAGATGGTATTATTTAGTATTACATTTGGTAGGAAATTGGGTCTATGTATAACTAATTCATGGATTAGTTATACCTCCTACATGGTATAATTGATGTATTACTAATACCTTCTATTTGGAGGTATTAGCAATACATGGGATATAATACCATAGGATAAGTCTACTAAAGACAAAAATATCCCTCAAAATATTTTATTATTTGTTTATTTTTTTGATTTTATGTTTTATGGTTGTGCAAGTAAATTTATTTAAATAAATTAGCTTACAAATTATTTAACTCTCTCTAAATAATTTGTAAGCTAATTTATTTAAATAAATTTACTAGCACAACCATAAAACATAAAATCAAGAAAATAAACAAATAATTAAATGTTGTGCGGTTTTCTAATATTTTGTATTTTCAATAATTTATAACATTGAATACATATAAAAAATACAACTTGCAATTTTATTCGTAAATGTAGATGGTTATTCAATTTTACTATTGTTTACCGTCTTTTTAATTTTAAAAGTTGATAGTTTATCTTTTTTTAAATTGAAAATTGACATTTGTAATTGATCAATTTAATAAGATGACAATTATTTATCCTCAAATAATTTAAGAAAAAAAAGGCAAACATGACGATAAAATTGTTCTTTTCTTAGCTAGTTAGAAGGTCATAAAAAAATATTATCCGGCAATTATTTACCTTAACACAATTGCATAAGAATTTAAGGGTATAATTGGAAAGAAGTTTTTTATAAAGTTTTAATCCAAACATAAGATGAGGTCGAAAACAATGAACCAAACACTTGATAAAAATAATCCCTGTATTACTAATCCCTGCACTATTAATCCCTGCATTACTAATCCCAGTATTACTAATCCCTGCATTATCAATCTTTGTACCAAACGACCCCTTAGAGTTACACGTACACTCTCTGTTTCAATCGTCTTTTATATTTTTTAAATTAATTTGATCAATTCTTTGAGTAAATTAGATTTAAGTAATTTAAAACTTAGATATTTAAAAATTGTATAGTAAAAATTATAAATTATATTTTTTTCTTATTAATATGATCGAAAAATATGTTTTTTTTTAAAAAAATTAGTCAAAATTCATTTAATTTAACAATTATAAAGAAAAACATGGCAAGTATTTCTGAACGGATGGAATAATATCCCTCCGTCCATCATTATTTAAAAATAAATTTACTATATTGCCTTTTATATATATATATTATATATAAGAAAAGGGAATAGCACACAGTTGGCCGTCAACATGACTGCTTCAGCTGTGTACTTCCCTCAAAAGTGTATCTTGGCCGAGGTCAACTTTCTATGTTCAAGGTCGAAGGTTCAAACCTTGGTTAACCCTTTTCTTTAATTTTCCTTTTTAATTCCTTCCAACTTTAATTTTATGTAAATATTAATAATCAAATTTAATTATTCATGTATTATTTATTTATATTTTAGTTATTTCATTTTTTTTATGAAAAAAAATTAAAAAATTATTCCTTTGGTTCTATACAATTTTTTCGCAATTATGATATCCTTTTTAGCTCTGACGTTTAGTTCTCCGTCAATGTGCTTGCTTGTTGACGGGAGGCTATTTCGATAATTTTAACTTATAATAATGCCAATTTCTATTCTTTCTGTTGCAAATATTTATAGAAAATTGACATTATTATGAAATAAGAATATTTCATTTTACTTACTTCAACATTTCTTAATAAAACTTACTAACGACTTATTTTAATTTATTAACATAAATAATTTTAAATTTTTTACTTATTTTAATATGTTTACCCACCCATTTATTATTTTACTTAACTTAATACTTTCTAATAAAACTTACTAATTACTTACTAAAGTATAAAATTGTTATTAGGGGTGGGCATAAACACCGGAAAACCGAAACACCGAACCGAACCGAATTTTTTTAGAATTTCGGTTTCGGTATTTCGGTTTTCGATTCGGTATTCGGTTTAATTTTTTGTATTTTTCGGTATTTCGGTTCGGTTTTCGGTACATATTACTTTGGAATTCGGTATTTCGGTTTAAACCGAAATATTATGCTATAATTTACTAATTTATAAATTATATTATATTAATTAATAATTATTAATATTAAATAATTTTTTTTAAAAAAGATAAAAACCCTAATACCCTACTTTGACTCTTTCTCTTTTTACCAGATATTTTCTCCTTTCAATTCACTCCTCATCTTCTTCCTCTTCTTTTCTCCTCTTCCTCTTCTACTCCAACCACTCTTCAGCTCCAACCACTCTTGTCTTCAGAAGCGCCGCCAGGCGCCAGGCGCCAGCCGCCGTCCACAACAAGGGAAGCAGGCAAGCAGCAGCCAGCAGCACAGCAGCAACCAGCCGCCAGCAGCACAGCAGCAGACAGCAGCACAGCAGCAACCAGCCGCCAGCCGCGACAGCAGCACAGCAGCAACCAGCCGCCAGCCGCGACAGCACTCAGCCCACTAAACAGGCCCATTAAAAAACCGAAATAAAAAACCGAACCGAATTAATAAAAACCGAACCGAATTAACAAAAACCGAACCGAACCGAAATATTTCGGTTCGGTATTCGGTACGCAATTTACAAAAACCGAAAACCGAAAAAACCGAAAAAAAAAAACCGAACCGAAATACCGAATGCCCACCCCTAATTGTTATTACTATTATTATTACTATTATTATTATTATTATTATCAAATGACAATGTTTCATTTTACTTACTTTAATATTTTCTAATAAACTTACTAATGGATTATTTTAATTCCATAATATAATTAATTATTAAATTTTAACTTATTTTATTATGTTTACCGACCCCCTCTACAATTAATTATTTTACTTACTTCAATACTTTATAATAACAATAATTAAGTAAATAAACTTCTAATAATATTGATAAATAAACTCCTCAAATTACTTTAATGCTTAATTAAATTAATTTAATTTCATTGTCAATACATATAAATTTAAAGGAAAAAATTTAAATCATGTTAAATATCTTAAATATTTCACAAATATTATTAGGTCCGTGCACAGCACGAGCTATCTTTTACTAGTATATATATACACACGTACTCCATTTACCCTTAGCATTAGAATTCAAAAATAATATGGAAATAAATCATCAATGGAAAGGATAAAAAATAGCAAAAAAATATGTTTTCTTGATATGTTAAAACTGATAAATAAAATTTGAATCTAATTTTAAATAGTAGACAAGTAAGAGTGAACATGGAAATCTAATTTTACATAGTAGACAAGTAATAGTGAACAAAGAGAGTACTTCATCTCTCTTTATTTACTTGTCAAATGTTTTTTATATGATGTCCTCTTTTGCTTGTTATTTTGACAAATCAAGAAAGGACAATTTCTTTTTTCTCTTATATCTTCAATTTACTAACATTGAATTAATGTCTTTGAAAAATGCAGAGAGTAAATATATTCGAGATCCTATCAATTAATAGTGAAATATGTTATTTTATCATTCTAGCCAAATTTTCTAGCCAAAAGAATTTTTTTTTTCTTAATAGGTGCACCAAGTCAAAATTTGACAAGTAAAAAGGGATCAAGGGAGTAATAAGTTTGATGTTTTGAGAAATACAAGGCAGAATGGTCTGGGAGGGCCCTTGTACTTGTCTCATTTTGTCACCTGAGCCCTTCTACTCTCGACTTTGTCAATTGAACCCTCGAACCCACTGAAATCCGATATTTTAAACCTTTTTATGACCCATCATCCCATGTGTCAAAAGTAGTTCAAGTGCGTGAATTACAACCACTTTATGAGCGTGAGATACTTTTAAAAATTCAATAACGGTCATTTTTTATCATCCTGTTCAAATTCCCCCAATTTCTTCTATAAGTGTCCAAAATTTTTTCTCTTTCTCACTCGTTTATCTCTCTCCAAAATTTTTCACTCTGAATTTCTTCTTCTTCTCCACAATCGATCAGGCCCAATTATATTTTATTTTTCTCGCCTTTTTCTTACTCGTTATTTTTTTTATTCTTCACAATGACTGTTTGTTTTTGCTATTGTGGGCTTCATGCTGAACTTAAGATGTCAAAAATATCAACAAATTCAGAAAGAATGTTTTGGGGCTGTCAAAAATATTCAAATAGTAATGGATGTGAATTTTCTCAATAGGTTGATATGACTAATCCTACATACCAAGAACAATACTACATGAAGAATCAATCAACAAATGTTTATCATGGAAAGCATGGACGGTAGGAAAAGCATAGAAGACATGAAAAACAGAGGAGATCGAGCAATTAGTATTGATATCAATGTTGTTGTGATTATTTTCATTTGGTTTATACTTTTGTATTTAAGATGTATTAATGATTTGCTCATTTGAGTACTATGATAATGTAATTTATTGTATGAAAATATCCAGATTAAGACTTATAATTATCATTGCAAACTCATAAGCAAAAATAACTTGTTTGTCATAACAAGTTAAAACAACAGTTGAAAATTAAGCTAATAGTGAAAAGTATCATAATCAATGTCATTGAGATTTAGCAAGGCAAAAATACTATGAAATATTATGTGTCTTGGGTGCTTGGTGTGGACTGAGTGGCTCGCTTGTAACTTTGTTCTTGTAACTGCATTTGAGTAACTGCAGCTCCACCCTTCCACCTTAGTTCATTGGGTTTATAACCAAGATCGATATTGGTGGACACTGAACTCTCAGACTGTTAAAAGACAATAATGATATTAGTTAGATTCTATAGAATCAAATTAAAGGTCCTTAAATGATAATACTTACCCTCTCAATCACACTAACATTTGCTTCAAATAGCACACCAAAATCAGCTGTTGTTGGCTTCTCTGTTCTTGGCCTCTTATATTCGGGATTGCACCACTTCGTTTAACGTTGTTATTCTTCTTTGAGCCACTAGCACTAGTAGTTGAATGTTGAGTACTAAATTGACTTGTTGATTGAGCAACACTTGCAAAATTTACATAAATATTTACAGCACTTCCACCAATAGTTGTAGCAATAGTTGTACCTCCAGAAGGTGTTGAAGTAGTGGCTAGTGTTTTAGTAGTTACACCACCATTTTCACAGTTACACCTGTAGAAGCTGTTGAAGAGTTACATCACCACTTTCACTAGTAGCACCACCGGTAGAATCACTAGTTACATCTGTAAAAGCTCCTGAAGTAGTTGCACCACCTCTTTCACCTGTGTCATTTTTCTACATACAAAAATTTTTCAAACTAAATTAAGAAGTATTGATTAAAAAAATCATTAACAAAGTTGAAGAAGTTAAAGCAAAACTTACAACAATTGAACATTCTTTCTTGTTATGTCCAAAGTTTTTGCACAAAGAACATCTCATTTTTCTCCTTTTTCTTGTAGCCTTTTTAAACTTTTTCTTACCAAGCTCACCACTATGTTTAGAACTTTTTTTTCTTGGTCTTTCTGGCATAAGAGTGATTTCAGGTGGCTCAATGGATGATTTTGTGCTCTTGAGCCACATCTTCATGTTTGTCAAAGGTTAAATGAACTTACTGTAGGCCTTCAAATATGTTTCAATTCTTATACCAATGATAAAAAAATGACTCAACATCTAGATCCTTGTAATGCATTGCAGTAATTGCATGTGCACAAGAAATTTCCTTCAGTTGCTATGATCTAAAACTACACACTTCTTTTTGAAATTATCATGTTTATATGGTGGATGGTGAATCTCATAGCCATTATCTCTATCAAATTTAACCACACATATGGCTGTATGTTCAACATTGTCACTAAGAATTTGCATGGCCAATAGTGACACATCAGAAAACTCCCTCATTAAGTCATTCTTTTCATGACTTAGACTCTAATTCCTCTAACATTGTGATGATTGATTTGATCTAGTCGCCAAGATTCAACTATTGAATGTCTCACACATATTATTCTCAACTGTGTCACACAAGCTATGTTCCTTGAATAATGACCTACACCATGCATTTTTGTTGTACTTTAACAAAGCTTCCACAATACCTTTTTTCAACAGACTCAGTTCATCAAGTTTTGATTGTACATGAACTTCAAATGGAGTCTTAGCAACCTGTCAAATTTTTTTCCTCCTTTTTTCAGCTCACCTACTTTCTCTCGTTCGCCCATACATGTCTAGCACACCATCTAATCTCAGCTTTGGCAATAAATCGACAATTGCTACGTTAAGACCCCATCAAAGAAGAAAGGCATGCCAAGGAAAAACAATAGTAATATAACTGTAACATAGAAATTGCTAATATCAAATTAAAAAAAAAAGACTACAAAGTATTCTCATACCTTCTACATATCAAACATGATTGTCAGTCACCTTTAGTTTGTGTCAGTTCTAAATCATGTTTGACACACTTGATAAATCAAGACCATGTGTTGTTGGATTCTTTATTAACTACTGCCCATGTTACAGGGTACATCTGATTATTTTCCTCCTTGAAAATGCAAGATAGTAGTTTACTTCTACATACACATTTAGAAACGCACCATCAATATCAATTATCCTTCTACAACCCTTCATTTAATCACTTTTTAATGCCCTTTCTCTCAACGTCTGAAAGAACACTCTAATGGCCTTCAAGACAAATACAAATTCCTTGGAATACCTTTTTTCAGGAATTATATTCTTAGATGTCCTAACAACCACAGTAGTTTCTGAATTTGTAGACTTCAACTACTTAGCATAGTCATACAATCTAGCAAATTTCTTTATGAAATCATCCATATGTTCATTCGTGACGTTCATTTTTGCTTTTCTATAACTTGTTTTACTAACATACAATTCATAATCCTTTTGTACCAAACCTGATGGTGGCTGATGTTAGGCTTACACATGATTTTGTCTTTGTGAGTCTTACAAATCCAGTTTGGAGTACACTTCTTGTACTTTTGAAACACTTATGAACATGAAAATACATTTTCACAATAAAATTTTCAGCATTACCCTCAATACTTTCAAGAATATGCCAAGGACAACCCTTCTTATTACACTTTACCCTGATCCTCTCTTTTTCATTGGGTTTAAGTTCAATGTTCACGCACTTCTGAATAGAGTAAGTCTACAGTGCTTCTCTAAACTGAACATTATTCTCAAAAATCATATACAACTGAAATAAAAAAGTGATAGTTGGGTCAAAATAGACCTTTGTACTTTAATTCCGAGCTGGTGGATCACAACTTCATCAGAATCAACAAGATTCCCTTCATCCTCACTAATATCACAGCCATGATCTGAGCTGTCAAAATGCAGGTCATCCTCACCCAATTTTCCTTCATATCTTCCCCTCTTATTCTTATAAATATCTTCAAAATCAGCATTTATACCTGTAGGTTCAGAAGGTATCTCATCTATATTTATTCTAGCAGTCTTCCCTTTATTAACTTGTTCTTGAATGTTTGATTGCCTAGCTTCAACAAACTCAGAATCCAGGTCACTTAAGTCATCAATGTTCTGATAACATCATAAAGTGACTCAGAATCAGGTTGTTTAGCATCTACATCTATATCATATTTATCATATGCTTGAAGGTGGTAGGAAGAAAAGTCATTACCTTGACCTTAACCTTCATCTTCTTCTAAGTCCTCTAAAGAAACCTCAGGAGCACCAGCCTCCTTATTCTTACCCTTTTTATATCCTAGGTTGCTAATCTTCTTTTATATTTGTATCATTTTTAATAGATGGTTGAGGGGATGACACATCATCCCTAACATTTAAAATAGTAGGAATGGGGGCTTACCTTTTCCGGGAGTAAGCAATTGGGCTATTTGCACCTCATAGGATCCTCAACAATTAAAGGAGTATTAATTTGATGTACCACATACGCATCAACAAATTTCCCACCCTTTAAGTTGTTAATAAATTTCAATACATCAACATCACTTTTCAACATATAATAATCATCTCTTTTGTTAACTTTGCACCCAAAGATTTTAAATTTTTCAACACCCAATTCTCTAGCTAATTTATGAAAAAACATAATATGAAGCTCATCCATATCGATTCTTATTTTTTTCAAGATCAGAAATTCCATTAGTATACATGAGTTCAGGATCTGATAAAAAATGCCCCCCATAATGCATTTGAAGTGTAATAATTGATGAAGTTATATTCTTACCATGCTTGCAAAGTCACGAGAATACAATCAAGTGATTGGCAAAAAGCCCTCAATGAACAAAAAATCCTTAATCGACAAAAAATTAAACTATTTTTCTTATAGAATACAACAAAAATCTCTAATAATAATATGATATAATACAATTGGACCACTAACAAGAAAGAAATTCAATTCAATTTATTTTTAAAAAATTATATATTAAAAAATTGTTGGTTCAACAAATATTCACGACAAATGTCATTGAATGTATAATACTTCTACAAATTGTTACAAAAGATAGATATCAGAGAATAAATTCAAAGGTAAGACAGATTTTTTCTTAGGTCATCGGGTAAAGTTTAATAGTTCCAAGCTAAACATATTAGGCTTGTTATTGGACATGTAAATATCAAAGTCCTCCCTAATATCACACCACGACCTCTGTAACTACTAAACCCTAACGTGTATTCAAAGCAACAAAATTCAAAAGTGAAACACCAAAACACAACTGCAAAACAAAGAGAATTAAAATTAGTCAAGAAACTTACAATTATAGAGTGAAACGCGAACTCAAATACTTCACAAAATAAAAAAAAATCGTGGTGAGCAACAATATAAATCTGGACTAGAGAGAGTAGAAGGGTCTAGTTAAAAAGGATAAAGGAAAGAAATGTTTGAAAGAAAATGATTAGCCTATTTTTAACATGTCATTTCCTCTGTGACATTTTTAAATGACGTGAAAAGCTACGTGTGGCGTTTGTAGTTCACGCACCACGGAGTGGTAAAAAAGGGTTCAAAATATTGGGTTCGAGGGTTCAGTTGGCAAAGTCGAGAGTAGAAGAGCTCAGATGACAAAATGAGACAAGTACTTAGGGCCTCCTAGACCATTTTGCCGAAATACACTGAAGAAATGACTATAATAAATGATTTGTTGAGGCAATGTACACCCAGTAAGAAAAAAAAGTTAATGATATACTCATTTATCACTTTTATCATTTTAATTATTTTCAAACTGTTTTTAAAAATTAAAATAATTTAAAATAAAATCATAAATATAAACAATGAATTCTCTTGAAATTGTTACCTAGAAAATGTAAATAAGGAACAAAATTGGAAAAAATCTCTTAAAATTTTTGTTGAACTTTGAACAATTCACTTATTTTGAATTATGAAAAAAAAACTCAACAATTCACTTATTTTAAAATAAAAAATATTAAACTAAAGACTAAATAATAAATTATCTCTTAAATTTTTGAATTGAATAAATAAAATAAAAATTAGTTTTAATACAATAAACAAATAAAAATGAAGAAAAAAAGTATGTAATATTCATAAGCGTTGAGTTCATATTTATAGGAGGAGAGGTGTAGTAGCTACTAGCTACCAAGGGGGTTAGTTCACATATAAGACCAAAGAATTACCCCCTCTATTTAAATTTACTTGTTCACTTTAGAGTTTAAATTTTGTATTGATTTAAAAAAATTAAAATATATATATATTATTATAATATTTGTATTAACTAATGTATATTCTGAAGTTTTTTATTATTAAGTAATTAATTTTAAGAGTAAAGTAAATAAATAATATTTTTTACTACAAGAAATATAATGTTAGTTTTTATTAATTGGTGGCCTCTTAAAGTTGGCACGAAGTTTCAGTTAGACACTTCAATTGGCCGATATTTATTTTAGACAAAACAGTACTTTTTTTCAATCAACAAAAATATATAAGGTGTATGTATTACACTTGTGAATGACGTGTAAAGTGAAAATTAAACGGTGACATTTGTGATTTATAAACAATTCTTCAATAAATTTTGAGTAAAAATAAAAAGTAACCAATGAATTAATGACAAATGAATTTTGCCCAAATAACTTTTACAAAAAAATTAAGCCAATAAAATTCCCAACCCCCACCCCAACAGTCTTCTTCTCCAAACACCCCAGTCCATTTGCAGAAATAACCACATCCTCCCCCCCCCCCCCTCCCCCCAAACCCCAAGGCAATTTTCTTCTGAAAAACATATGAGCATATTCATTTAAAAAGAAAAAACTTTTATGTAAATATTCAATTCTTTTGAAAAGAATCTCATGAATTAATTTACTAAGTAAATTATGAAATGGGTATATTTTTAAATTTTTAAAATAATTTTCATCATTTTTCAATTGCTTATGTAACTATATTCATTCACCATGATTGGATGTATGAGTTTTAGAAATGGTGGCTGAAAATGAGAAAGAAAAGAAAAGAAAAATTAAAAGTCAACTTTCAATGGCACGTTTCGATCCTCTTCCCCATTACTTAGAAAAAGTGAGTCACCGGTTCAGGTACAAGATACTATCATTATCGCCTGGACAATTAGACATCCAACCCGTAATCGCAACGACCCAATTGCAAGAGCGGAGCTCTACCAACTGAGCTATATCCCCTGAGCCAAGTGGAGCATGTATGAAGAATACGTTTTTCACGCTCGGTCAACGAGTGTATTACACTCACTTAGTTATGTAAGTAAAAAGTGTTAAAATGACACAATAATTTCCTACATGACGTGTTTAATATAAACACTGTCCAGTTAAGATGTCTAAATGAAATTTTGTGTCCATTTAAAAGGTCACTAATGTATTAAACCTTTTTAAAACAACAAAAAAGTAAAAATAAACGGAGTAAATAATATTCTTGGACAATGACAGGTTCCTAGCACTTTCCCATCCTTTATGGATGTATTCAATGCAACTTTATTCATGGAGAAAGGGTGAATACTCCTATCCATCCTTTTGCAGCAAAATCATTTTCCTAATTTCCGCTACATAATTTAATTCATTTTGACTACATTAAATGTTTCATTGAAGAGTTAGTTGTTGTATTTAATTAATGGACGCACCCATTAATTAAAACATTTATTTCTCACATTATTCTTGTTCACGACTCTTCAATATCCCATTTCTACTCATCATAAATATCGAAAAGGATTAATCCTTTTCGCTAGAAAATATGATCAGAATAGCATTTTGTCTATATTATTTTAACTTTTTGAATATTTTTACCATTTTAACTAAAATATGAAAAAAGATTAGTTTATTTTAAAATTAAAAAAATTGTAGATTTTTTAATTTTCTAACCAAATTCTGGCCAAATTTTTTGGCCATTTAGCATTATCCGTCGTGAAAGTTACTGAATTAAGGTATTCGTTTGTTCACTCTAATGCTCGTACATAAGTTCGATACGATCGAACTCATCAATATATATGCATGAAATAAATTTTATGTATATTGTTGAGTGATCTTAGCGTCGAATTATTTTTACAGGACCTCTCCTACATTATCATCACCATGCACATGCAATAGATTTTAACTGAAATTTTAAATATTGCACCACTTCAATATTCTTAAACAAACTATTAAAGTTCATTAAACTTTTATTTCAATCCCCTAGACTATCACTTGCTTTGAACATTCATGAAAAAAAGTTCAATTTTTCTTTTGATCCTAATTCTTATATCATTTTGTCCTTATTTGTATAAATATTTTATATGTGAGATCCCTTCTTTGATTAGAGTATACTCTCTTCGTCTCATTTTATATTTGCATTTTTATTTTATATTTGCATTAAGAAATGATGTAATTTTATCCTTCTACTCTTATTTATTTTTTTGGAACTCAAGTTTTCATTCAATGAATATAAATTAATTTATTTTGATTAATTAATTTAACCAATGAACATGAATCATTTCCTTAGTTTTTCTATATTGGTCAAATGTATATTTTCAAGGTTAATAACTCATACGGGTAAAAAAAATTTGATAATTTATGCATTAATTTTATGAAATGACAAATATTATGAATCAACTATTTATAAAAAGAGATGACATATAAAGTGGTGCAGAGTAGTTGGTTTCATTTTTTCTTTTCTCAGCTCACACTATAACTGTATGACAAGTTAGACTAGTTTGGTATACCAAAATTTTAAAGAAGGGGTTGTTTGGTTAGTGTATAAGAGTGTCTTTTATTCATGAATAAAAAGTGGTATTAGTTTTACCATGTTTGGTATAAATTTTTTATTAAGTTGAAAAGTCAACCTAGCTTATACAATGTTTGGTAGGTAAAGTTTAAATGTTGTATAAAAGTTATTAATGTATTAATTTTATATGGTGTTTGGTTGTGTTATTTGTAATCTTACATAAATAATACTTACATAACTTATGAGGAAATTCATGTATAAGTTATGCGGGGTAGAAGGTGGAATAAGTTATGCGGGTATTATTATACATGTATTAAAATAATATATTTCACATTTACCCCTATTAATTTATTTTTAAATCAATTTTTATTGAAAACTTTAACCCTTTTTTTCCCCTCCGTTGAGAACTTTACCTAACTACTTCTTTTTTAAAACAAAAAAATATATTCTTAATACACAAACATCTTTTTTCTAAGCCGCAAAAGCTCGTGCAAAATTAATCGCCGCTAGCAATTTAGCCTTTTTTACCGTCTATCCATGGCTAATTTATATCAAATCAAGAGCAAAATATTTATTTTTTTAAGAAAATTTTATATTTTGTTTTTGTTTCTTCTTTATTGAACAACTTTTTTTTATTTTGTTTTCTTTTGAATTCCAAATGCAAATATTATATTAATATTATAAATTGAATCGATATATTTTGTCTGCCCATATGTTTTATATATATATATATATATATATATATATATACTACTATTATTAAATATATTCTACATATTTAATTAACATGTATTGTTTAGAACATAAATTTATATGTGATTCATATATTTGGTATATTAAAAATATATAAACAATATATACAATATATTGATAAAATATTTACCTAATTAAATATGATACCATAATATACTTGAAATATATTAATAATATTTTATTTTATTAGTTATAAACATTAAAAAGAATAACAAAAATAAAAAAATAAAAATCCAGTATAGAGGGAGATTTTTTTTTCTTTACTTTTTATTCAAAATGAGGTAAAATTATACTTTTTGTTTATTTATTTGTAAATAATATATATTAATTTACAACAAATAATATTCAGTAGTTAATAATTCATGTATTATAATATATATATATATATATATACTAAATAATACCTACATAACTGAACTCTTCATATCTAATACCTGCATAACTAAAACCTACATAATTAAACCCTACATAACTAATACATGCATAACTAAATCCTGCATAACTAATACCTGCATAACTAATACCTGCATAATTAAACCCTGCATAACTAATACCTGCATAACTCTAACCAGTAACCAAACGGCCCCTTAGTACACAACACACCTTGAGTTATTAATTGATTATTTGTGTGTTCAAAATGTATTTTTATATATGTTAGAATTATTTAGTTTTGAGCCTAACAGAAAATTGTATTTTTTTTAGTCTCTTTGAAAAGACACCTAGTAATTGAAACTGTATAATTATATATGATGATATTAATTAGACAGTATGGTAATTGATATAACGATAATGTTAGCTGGCTTTAATCTTATTCAATACAAAATGAACAGTAAATACTATTATAAATTATTGAACAGTAAATACTATTATAAATTAAGATGAAAGAATAAAAAATCAAGTCTACTGATTTTATATTATGTTTTTAAGAAAATTATTCCTCAAGTAGTAAAGGTTATGAAATATATTCAGAATAGAAAGATTTACTTCAGCCGAATATTTATACCATATATTTTGTTGAACTTCGAATTCGCTCAACGATACAAATCACATTGAGTTTTTTAGAAAAGAAAAAGAGTAGAAAGTTCAGAAAATTCGTAGTTGAAAAATAAGAGAAAACCCTTTTTTTTTAGCCAACAAAGGATGATATAAACATGTGTTCATTGTGTCTTATCAAATAAGTCACAACTCATCAAAAAAGTTACAATTCTTTGAAAAAAAGTCACAACCCTTTGAGAAAATTAATCACAATTCATCGAAAAAATCACAATCCTTAAATATAAAGAAATGTTATTCAAACTGCATTTTTTCTCTTTGATGTCTTTTCAGAAAAAATATTTTATTTTTTATTCACACCTTTTAAAATCAAATATATACCACATATCCGAATCATGTTTAAAAATTATGATATACGATTACAATATATTCAAATCATGTTTAAAAAAATATCCATGTATGAAAATAGAAAATCTTATCAATAAACATAAAACTAAACTAAAATTGTGATACAACAATATAATTTATTTACATAAATAGATCCTTTACTAAAGAAACAGTGACAAATATATATATATGGTAGAAATTTTCAAATACATGATACAAGAGACAATTGAAAATAATCTTCTAGTACATTTTGTCTATTTCCAATTGCTTGACAATTTCAGCTATTAGATCCTTGTAAAAGAAGGTATAACCATTTATAACATACCATTAATTACCTAATCGATATAATTATTCTTTGTGTTTCGCATATCAAGATGTCGCATCAGAATTAAAATAATTGATATGATTTAGATATTTTAATTGTCTAAATATAGAATAAACGACATTAATTATCGAATCGATATAATTATTCTCAGTGTTTCAGACAGGAACGGACCCAGTAAGCAAGTTTCGGGTGCTCGAGCATCCAGTGACTCCGAAATTTTATATATATATAAAAAAATATATAATAAATACGTTATTAAACAATAAATGAGCACCCATAGAATGAAAACAGTCATGTGCGCTCTGATTTACACATGGAAACAAGAGGCGCGCGAATCACATCGCGGCAGGGTTTGAATCCCGCCCGCCCCATTATTTTTTTCTTTTCTTTTTTATTTTTTTTCCTTTTTCTAGTTAAGGGCTTCTTTTTTTTTTCTTTTTTTTTAAAAAACTCTTTCCCTTTTTCTAATTAAGGGCTTCTTTTTTTTCTTTTTTTAAAAAAAAAACTTTTTTCCTTTCTCTAATTAAGGGTTTTATTTTTTTTATTTTTTTTTATTGAAGAGTTTGAGTTAGTATACATTTATACTATGTGATTGCTAAAAGGTTTTATACTATGTGATTGCTAAAAGGTTTATGTTAAAGGAAGTGAGCATTCACAATCTTTAAATCTTAGATCCGTCACTGATTTCAGATATTAAAATATCGCATCAAAATTAAAATAATTGACATGATTTAAATATTTTAATTATCTAAATATAGAATAAACGAAATCATACTCACAAATGCCAAAAAAGAAATGAATTTCAAATGATAAGCTAAAGAGAATATTAAACTAAAACGATAAGATATACTCAATTTAGCTATGTTATTCTATTAATTGCTCTCTTCAATTAACTATCAGTGCAATTAAAGATCTCTGCTCAAAAAAAAATGAAGAAAAATCCCAAGATTATGTTAATATTATCACCGCACGCCGTAATATAGACCTATACTACTTTATTTATTTTATTTTATGTATCTTCATTTGATTTGATATGAAATTTAAGGAAAAAATATTTTTAAAATTTTATAATTTAAAAAATTTCTTAAATATTTTTGTGATGGTGAATTATTTATTAAATTAAATTATTTTTATGATTAAAAAGTTTATCTTTTCTTTTAACAAACTAAGAAAATATCATATAAAATGAAATAGAGGAGGAGTATATTCTTTTATGAACTATGAGACCTTGGTCTTATTTTCTTAAGGGAAAAAAGTTCAAAATGTCCTTAAATTATGCGAAATGATCAAAAATATCTTTTATTTGTAGTTTAGCCAAAAATGTTCTTCTCATCATTATTTTGATTAAAAAATGCTCTTACTGATATTTTGGGTAAAAGTGTTCGTTTTTTCAGATAAAGATATTATTTATTAACACATTCCTTTTCTAATAATATTTTTTTAAATTAGCAGATATTTATCTTCAATTTTAAAAAATAAAAAATCTAAAATATTTTTATTTTATTATAATTATTTGATATGGTTATATAGATATAAATTAATGATAGATTTACTACGATTTTATACATATGACATATATTATCTGTCGAAATGATACATGAAGTTATTTTAATTTTAATTGATAAGATGAGATTAAGGAGAAAAAAAATATTTTTTACATTTTTTATTTGTTAAAGTGATTTTAAAAGAAAGAAAACAAGATCATAGTTCTTTAATAATTTAATAAAAAAGGAAATGTGGTTAAAAAAAATATACTTATTCGAAAAAGGGTTTTTTTGAGTCATTTTAATAACTATAAGGATATTTTTGAATCAAAATATGACTGCTGAACATTTTTAAACCAAAATATTGACAGCAAGACATTTTTAAACCAAACTATAAACAAAGAGTATTTTTACTCCTTCCACATGGGAGTTTTTAGCTAAAAACATCATTTTACTATATCTCAAACTTAAACTACATCCTTAAAGTATTATTTCTAGCAGAAAATATCATTTAACTATACTTCAAACTTAAATTACATCCTTAAAGTATCATTCTTACCATAAAATATCCTTCAAGTATTTTAAAGTGAGCAATTTTCATCCTTCTACTTGAATTTCTCGTAAAACTACCCGATATATCTCACAACAATTAAGTCGTCCCTTTTTAATTATTATTCTTAGATATGCCAAGAATATTATCGTAAAATTTTTCATTATTGAGTTAAGAATTATGCAAAACTTTTAATTTGATCGTTTTTCTATTCATTTTTCATGTAATTTTAATTAAATATTATTAGTTTAAATATATTTCTTCTCAATTAAATATGCTAGAAACGACATTTGTTAAAGACTTCCGCTTCTAATAATGTAGAATAAAACTCAAATATGAGACATAAGCAATATTCGGTCACTTCAATATTAGATTGACCTAAAAATCTATTGGTTTAATTGGTTAGGAAAAAGATAAAAATAATTAATCTCCAGCTTCTTTCCGTTACGAAAAAAACAAATTATGTACGCTCACACCTTCAAATCATTTTTAGTTTCCATAAGCAACAATGTCTAAGATTTTTTATATTTTTCAAGAACTAATTGTAGCAAGTAATGAAATTATGCAGAATAACTTTTGTTGATAGTCACGTTAACTGCTAATGTTTTGATAAGATCCATTAGTTTTTTGACAATATCTAACAAAAGGATGAAAGTTATTTATTTACAAGTACTTAAAAGATGTTTTCTGCTAAAAATGATATTTTAAGGATATAGTTTAAGTTTGGGTATAATTAAAGTATGTTTTCTACTAGAAATGATACTTTAAGGATGTAATTTGGGGTATAATTAAAGGATGTTTTTGGCCAAAAACTCTTTCAAATGGTGTGAGGACATTTTTTATCTTTTTTTCTTTTTTAATAATAATTTTTCAAAAAGACACGTGTTACATGCGTTAAAGGGGATAGAGTGTTAAAAAGATTTTGCCCCCAATTTCATCATTTATATAGTCGGCTAAGATGTTATTGGTAGAAGAATTTAATAGCCCCTCATCCGACTTACGAATGTTTGGATCATTATTATTTATTGTATTATATTGTGTTATTATTATATTTATAATATTTGTTTTAACTATTATTTAAAATATATTGTACTGTATATTATTAAATTTCATTGTTACGTAATAATGAAAATTCCTATTTTATGGAACAATCAATTTGGTGTGTTTTCATTGTTACTTAATTTCTTTTTTTAATTATATCTTTATATAATATTTTAAAAAACTATTTTACCATTTACCTCAATTATTTAAATCTAGTCAAACCTCCTACCCTAGAATAGTTAAGGATATTTCAGTAAATTTATAAATTACTATACAGTACGATACAATCAAAATAAACAATTAAAATGTTATTTAACAACAAAAAACAATACAGTCTAGCCAAACATTGTATCTACCATACAATACAGTATAATAGAGTACAATACAATACAATACATTATGAAACAATGGATAACAATGATCCAAACAAAGTGTTAGAAAGAGTATAATATATCATACATATCTTTTCATATTCAATTGTTGCGTATAAAATATTTTTAATATTTGATTTATAAATGAAAAATATTTTTTAAATTTTAATTTTTTTTTTTTAAAAAAAAACAATAGATGGGAGTGGCATAAAACTGATTTTTTTAAAAAAACTTGAAGTATTTTTAAAAACAATTGACAGGGTGGCTTGGGTGGGGGTGAGTGTAGGGGTAGAGGTAGGGATAGCGTAAAAAATAATTTCTTTTAAATAAATTAACTTGAAAAATATTTAAATCAACGAAACATGAAGAAATGAAAAATATTTTGATTTTCTACTAAATACACCCTAAGTGAATTAGTTTACTGCCTTAAAATATTTTAAAAGTGAAAAAATAATTGAAGAGACACAGAAAAAGAAATAAAAAATACTTAAGTCATCAACCAGAATATTCACGTTGTTCATCCCCTTTGTTTCTACTAAATTAGTTAGTTATAAATAATATTCAACCTTGCCGCCGCCGCCGCCGCCCATACTAAGCTATTTATTTTTTATTTGTCCATAATTTTGAATATCTTTTTTAATATACAAAACATTTCTTTCAATATACAATGCAAATTTGTATTAATTAAATTTCGTATGATATCGAAATATTATTGTTACTTGATAAAAAAAATTCGTCTATAATGAATTTTGTACACCCTTTAAAAACAATCAATGCAATGTATAGATTTATTATATTGGTTGTTGTAGTTTCTTTATTTAATAGACTTAAAGTGAGTAGTAAATGATATGATAATTTTATCAACACTCCTATTCCTATAGTCCTATTCAATGTAAGTCATTTAAATTTTGAAAAATGAATATATTCAATAGTAAGGATACAATAGATACATGATGATAAAATATAAATAATAATTATTTATTAATTTTAAAATTAATTGTTAGATATTTCAAAATAGTATAATAGATAAATAAAAATAAATAGAGTGAGTATCTTTTTCTTGATATAATAAAACTAAACAAATAAATATTAAATATAGTAGCAAAAGTAAAAAATTCCAACGAAAATTTGAAAAATACAGTGGAGTATTATGTAATAGAGTGACGTAACTTATTTTGAATTGTAATGTAGGATAAGCTGAAAATTTCATTCATCGCTGCATTGGAATCTTTTTCCTATTGGGCATATTCTACGTACAATTTATATATAGCGAAAAATTAATTACTTATTATCTATGTAGTTGTATAACATTTTGGCAAGAAAGATTAATTGAACCTCTTGGATCAAAATAGTTTTTGCCTAATTAAGAAACGAAAGCATCTGCATAAATTGGTTTAATTAATAAATCAAATTGAATTTTTTTTTAATTTTTTTTTTAATATTGTGTTATTGAGTTGATACTTTTTAAACGATTTTATAATTGTTTTTGTTAGATTATCAATTTGATGTTCAGTTTTATCATTTTGATTAATAGTCAAATCAATATCCTAAGTTTTACTTTTAATCATATGAACTTGAATATTTTACCAACTATATTCCCTAAATTTCAGTACAACTTTTGGTTTGAAGGCACATTCTATTGAGACAGTCTCTCTTCTTCAATTTTAGATTCAATTGTTATATAAAGAAAGACATATAAGTCTTTTAGAAAAAATTCAAACAATTTTATCGCAAATAAAAGTGATCATATAGAGATTTGTGTTGCACTTTTATTCTTTCTATTATTTTTATTTTATGAACATCATGTATATATGATGATATGAGTATTTTCTTACCGATTGAATAAAAAATCGAACAATGTTAAGGACTAGATTAAACGACAATTAATTATAATTTTTTTATTGATTTGGATAACGATTTAGTTTGTTCACAAATAAAAATTGACAAACTAAATTGATAATACATAAAATTGAACCGAACCAACTGATGCACACTCCTAGGTTGTGATAAAAATAAGTTTTTCTCTTAAATTAATCGGGTAGTAAAAAAGCTTAACATGTCAAAATTAGGGGTATGCATCGGCCCGTTGAGTTTTATGTATTATTGGTTCAGTTTATCGGTTTTTGATTTTTAAATATGTTAAATCAATAACTAAATCAATAAGAGAATTTTTATCGATTTTGGTCCTTAACAGTTCATTTTAGGGGTGTGCACTATTTGGATTAAACCGAAAGACCAAACCAAGCCAAACCGAATTGTAGTTTGGATTTTTGGTTTGGGTTTGGATTTATAAGTTACTTTGTTTGGTTTTTTGATTTGGTTTCGGATTTAGAAAAATGAAAACCGAAAAATCAAAAAACCGCAAAACCCCGAATATTATATATATATATATATATATATATATATATATATATATATAGAGAGAGAGAGAGAGAGAGAGAGAGAGAGAGAGAAGATTAATAAATACCCATATAATGTTTAGGTTTACCATGTAGGTACTAGGTTTACCATATCAAAAGGCATTATTATAACTATAAATATCACATATTACTTGAACTTTCATGGGAAAAAAATTAGCGGTGCTAGTCGAACTTTTTTACTTTTTGCCGTTTGCTCTTTTTTCTTGATTTTAGCTTTCTGCTTCCTTGCATCACTGCCAGTAAGTTTTTCTTCTATTTTTTTAATGTTATTCTTATCTATTAATCATATAAGCATAAATTTATTAATAGTTGATTTCAAATAGTTTTCATATAATATCTTAACATATATTAAAATCTACTTCTCTTAAATGGAGATGTGTAAAATCATATGCAAATTTTGTTAGTTAATAAATAATAAATCATCTATGACACCATTTTTAAACTCTCTCTGTACAATATTTGTATTTGGGGATATAATGGACAATAATGACTCTGAGGGACCTATATAAATTTAACGTGAAAACATGTACAAGAAAAACGAAAAGATGTTTGGTAGACCTCCATCTGCAAAAAATTTCCATTTTATGTTTGTTTATAAGAAATATCTTGGCATAATTGGGGGATGTCATGTACTCATGTTAGTCAATTATTAACTTGTTTTGGACAACATTGTTAATATAATTATTATTATTTTTTTACTATTTTACATAGATGACAGAAGTTCAGACTAATAATGTTGCGATCACGATTTCAAAAGAAGAGATATCTACGACTCCTATTTCAAGTGATTCTTTAAAAAAAAAAGAAAATCCATGAAACCAAGATCGATGGTTTGGCAAAATTTTGAAAAATGGATTGACGGAGATGGAGACATTAAAGCAAAGTGTAAGCATTGTGGGGACAACTATGCAGCTGATACAATCAATGGCACATCACAAATGCTTACTCATCTGAGAAAGCATTGTAAGGTATATATCCATAATAATGTTGATAATACTTAATCACTGTTAAACTTTGAACGAAAGTTAGATGATCAGAATGGTGATATAATTGTTAACACTTGGAAATTTGATCAGGAGTTAATAAGAAAAGCTTTAGCTCGCATGATAATTATAGATGAGCAACCTTTTAGTATGGTTGAAAAAGAAGGTTTTAAATAGTTTGTGAAAATGACACAATCTTTATTTTGAATTCCTTCTCGTACAACAGTGACAAGGGATTGTTTTGAGTTTTTTTGTGAAGAGAAGAATAGATTGAAGTCTTTCTTTAAAGAAGCCCACCAAAGAATTTGTATTACAACTGATACGTGGACTTCAGTGCAAAGAATAAACTATATGTGTCTTACCGCTCATTTTATTGATAGAGATTGAAAATTGCATAAAAGAATATTAAATTTTTGTTCAATTTCTATTCATAAAGGTGATGATATGGCTGATGTGATTACTAAATGTTTACTTGATTGGGGTTTAGAGGATGTATTTACTGTTACAGCTGACAATGCTAGTTCGAATGATACTACAGTGAAAGGCTATCTAAACAATTGAGTAATTGGGGAACTAATCTGATGGATGGTGCACACTTCATGTGAGGTGTATGACTCATATAATCAATCTAATTGCTCAAGATGGTTTGAAGGAAGTTGGTAAGTCTGTGAAACGTGTTAGACAAGTTGTAAGATATGTCAGGCAATCTCCTGCAAGATATAAAAGATTTAAAGATTGTTGTGACATTGAAAAGATAGCATGTAAGAAAATGTTATGTTTGGATGTTCCTACTAGATGGAATTCCACATATTTAATGTTGGATACGGCACAACAATTTGAAAAAAATATTTGTAAGGTATGGACGCCTTGATTTTAATTTATTGAATTATCTTCTTACACATCTTTGTGAGGATGGAATGGCTGTAGGTTCAGTTACAAGTGGTGATTGGAGGAAGGTGAGACATTTGAAAGAATTTCTTGAAACTTTTTATACTCTTATCATAAGAATTTCAGGTTCATTATATATCACATCTAATGTTCATTTCCAAAAAATCAGTGGAGTTTATTACTTCTTGAATGGATTGATGGAAAATGAAAATATTGAATTAAATGCAATGGCGAAAAGGATGAAAAAGAAATTTGATAAGTATTGGGGTGATCCGGCTCAAATGAATAAGATGATATTTATTGCCTGTGTGTTTGATCCTCATTTTAAGTTTGATTATGTGTCATTTGTACTTGTGAAAATGTATGGAGAAGTGCAAGGGTGCAAAATAAGAGACGAAGTGAAGTCATACCTGGTTTCTTTGTTTAATGAATATCAAACGAGAAGCTCAATGAAATCTCATTCTTCATTGCCTATTGTGTCGGATAGCAACACATTTGATATTTCAGGAAATGCATGGCAACTAGAATACCAGAAACATAGAGTTGAAGGTGAAAGTATGAGTAAAACGGAATTGGAAAAATATCTTCTTGAAAAAACTGAAGTTGAAAGTGATAATTTTAATATTTTGCTTTGGTGAAAAATTAATTCAAGCAGATTTCCTGTTCTTGGTGATATGGCTCGTGATGTGTTAGCAATACCAATTTTTACTGTTGCATCAGAAAGTGCATTTTGTACGGGAGGTCGTGTTCTAGACTCATTCAGAAGTTCATTAACTCCTCAATTGGTGCAAGCTATAATTTATCTTCAAGATTGGCTTCGATCTGAATCTCAACCTGTTAGATTGGAGGAGGATTTAGATTATCTTGAGCAACTTGAAGATGATAAAATTTTAAGCTTTTGAATATTTTTTAATTGTAAAGAGTTTAATATGTTACTTGTTTGATGACATCTTTTATTAACCTTTACAGATTTGAGCAGTGAGGGAAAAGATACATTCATAATTGACATATAGTCAAATACGTATATTGTAAGTTAAATTTTATTTGTTTTATTTGTGTGCTAATTGCTTTTATCTATTGCTTTCTAAAAAGTTTTTCATCATATTGCAGGTTTAAGACTTAATTGAAGACATGAGTTGAATTGCTGGTTCAACCTTGATGCAATTTCTGTTTATTGATAGTACTTTAAAGTTTATAGTTAGTTTCATTGAAATTATTGATAGTATTGTGTTTTAATGTTTTACTCGTGATTATAATGGAAAGGTATTTAAGAGAATCAATATTATTACTTTTCCTTGAATGAAATTTTTATTTTTGAAGCATGTAAATATAACTTTGATTATGTTATTAATTAGTTATGAATTAAGTTATAACCGAATAGCCAAACCGAAAAAAATCAAACCGAATAGAGAAAAATCGAACCAAACCAAATTTATTTTGGTTCGGATTGGGTTACACTTCTTCAAATCCAAAATCGAAAACTCAAATCGAATAGTATAAAACCGAATGCACACCCCTAGTTCATTTTGATTTATCCAATAAAAAAGTACTTATAAAATAAATATATGACTTCTCTAATAAATTTGAATCGACAACACGATAATGTAATTAAAAAATTATACAAGTGTAACACAAAGAGCAACTAAGAGGAATAGGGTTCTTACTTTAGATTTTGACGTTTTGTATAATGTGTATTAAAAGTCACTTTGAAGTGTGAATTAAATGCTAAAGATTATAGATAGTAATTAACTAGTAAGGTATCGAAACTAATATAATAATATTTATGTACAAGTAAGTATAGTAAATTACTAGTTTTAATAGGTTATCAATTTACTCAATAACCTAATATTAAAAACTAATAGCGAATCGATAACCTGATGATTTTTTTATAAAATTATTAACACCCGTTAATTCAATAACCTAATAAAAATAAATTAATAATACTTTTTTCGATTCGATTTTTGCATGCCCCTATAGTCGATATGAAGTGTCTAACTAGCTATTTTTCTGAGTTTAGACAACTGTAATTTCATAGGATAAAGATTTCTAGTAAAAAAAAAAAATATTATTAGAAAAAATTATCTTAAAAGAGAAAAATAATATATTTATTTGAATCATTCTTCCATAAAATTCTCAACCCACCCTGATAATATTTTTATCTGTTTACAATTCGCTCCATTCAGTACATCATAAATTCACTCTGTTACGCTTATATTTTCTTTCATTACTTCATTATTTATATATACAAATATTTTAAAGTTTATAAATCATCATTGTTATACTTAAATAATTTAAATGTTGATCTAAATTTTTGTGCAAGTGAAGATAACTGAAAGTTTCTAATTTTGTGTTGTCTAGAAATCAAAAATAGATTTTGACGGCCGCATCAATTGATTTCACAAAATTTAGCTGAGCAAACAACATAAAATTAAAAAATCTTCAGCTAAATTCTTGTTTCTTTATTTTAAAATTAAATTAGCTAATAAACAGTAAAACATAATCTATTTTTTTCTTTCTTATATTATTTTATCAGTTAAAATAAAATGACTTCATATACTTTTATATATATATATATATGGAAATGGATATTTTTTCTTTATCTATTAACTAACAATAAGGATAATTTTGACCATACAATTAAGGTAGAAATATTTTAACCCAAACTATTTGAAGATACTATTAGGTGTCTACTTATCTCTCAATAATTTAGTAGTGTTTGGCTATAGGATATTATATTATTATATGAAATCAGTATTTGGTCACGCAATTTCACGTTAATTCTATTTCATAATTTTATATTATGAGATGAAATTTCATATTTTCTAAAAAAAAACAAAAATCATGATTTGAGAATTTCATATCATGATTTGGGATTTTTAAATATAAAAATTGACTCACGAGTTTATATTTGATTAAAATAATCCCACAATTTATATCTAATTTATTTCATATGTAAATAAAATATATAATCAATTCATCACTTTTTAAAATTTATTATTCTCACAAACATAAATTTTATTATTACTTTAAATTTGATGAATATAAATGATAAAGTAAAAATTGTTATAAGAATGAAGGGAGTAATATTTTGATTTTTCATAATTAAAAAAAATGCCTCTTTCAGCTACATATGAAAATGTTTAAAGCAATTTGATATGAAAAAAAATAATTGTGATGTATGTTAATAATCACTACTTCAAATATGTTTGATTTTTAACACGAAATTAATGCACTGAAAATGTGTGATTGCACACAAATGAAACAAGGCAAGAATCGTTATGATATAGATAAACAAGTGAAAATTGTCATAATTTGTGCAGTATTACATAATTATTTGCGAAAATACCAAATGAGTGATGAATATTTATGATCTATGAGCATGAAAATATAGTTGCGGTTGATATTGACCTACAAATGATGACTCAAAGTAACAATATTGGTTAAAGACTAATACACTATGATTTATGTTCAATTTTTGTATTGAATTAAAGTTTGATCAATTAAAGTTAGAGGAAATAGTTACTTAAGTGGAGAACAAATAACTTTATAATAATTTATTATGTGATTTTATATTTTTTTTTTGTTTGAAAAGATTTAATAAAAAATTAGGGCTATATTAATAGTTTTACAACTTATGAAATACCTATGTTTATGAGAAATTATACACAAAAATTCCATATCACATGTTTAAACAAAACTTCAATTTCATCTCATAATTTCATATTATGATATCATATCATAATTCCACATCACATGGCCAAATGAGCCCTTAGTATAAATTTAATGTGATTTTTTCATAATCAGGTGTCTAACTATCGTTGAATTTTTTATTGAAAAAATTGTATATAATAACAAAATATTAATTCAAATAAAACCCTATAAATATACTTTGATTTAATTGTACTCTATAGGAAACTATTGTTATTTTCGCCTCTCTCCCTGGTGGAATCTCGCTCGCCACTCTCGCTTTTATATAAACACAATTGTATAAAATGCGTTTGTGTTTGTATAAAGCGAGAGAAAATTGTATACATACATGTATTTTTGTTCCCCTCTCCCAGATCTTGCTCGCCACTCTCTCAGATCTCGCTCGTCCTCGCTTATACAAGCAAAAACGTAATGTATAAATTGTGTTTCTATTTGCATAAAGTGATAGAAAATTGTATATACACATGCAAATACATATATCTTCGTCCTATACACTTACAATTATACAATACAATTATTCTCCTGCCCAATTTTCATGTCTCTCTCTTTCTCGTTTTATACATATACAAATTATACAATTGATCTTTTGTATACAACTGCATTCTTTTGTATATGTATAGCGAATTATACAACTGTTTCTTTGTATATGTATATCGAATTATACAAGTGCTTTTTTTTATATGTATAGCAAAATATACATATTTATATTTGCTATGAAGCGCAATTATGCAAAGTATAGTTATAACATACAAATATGATTTTTATATTAGCTATACGTAAAAGTTACTTCTTTTATGTTATTAGACAATTAGTTTTAAATTGTTCTTCAACTAATTAAATAAAATATTCTTCGATTGTTCAAAATTAAGAAAAAATGTTAATTTGACCTTTAAACTATGCAAAATAAATCAATTTTATTTTTATTGTTTTTATGTTTTGGGAAAGAAAGGAGTAGATTATATTTTATTTATTGTTTAGGACTTGGGAGTATTAAGTTTGTTTGCATATTGTGGTTGGCACATGAGACATAGATAAGAGCAAAATATTTGGAGTTTATAGAGTGAAAAAACACTTGGCTGGAGCTGTTTATACAAGGGACTCAGATATTGTGTTTTTTTATTTTAAAGAAAGAATTATTATTAAAATATATTAGTAATAAATAAAAAATATAAAAAATAAAAGCTTGGCTCTGATATGGTTTTTATTTATAGTGCGCAGAGATCCAGGAAAACGACAACATATTTGTTTCTTCATCTCTCTCAGATTTAACCACCCCCACCCCCACCCCACCCCCACCCCCCTCCTTCTCTCTAAAGTTTTTCTGAACTGAACTCTCCGCCCTCTGCATTTTTCACCATTGCTATTGTTTTCTTTCATCTTTTGAGTTCAAAGTTTATATATAAAGGGGTTGTATAGTTTGATCGGAATTTTAAGAAAATGGCGTCATCGACGGTATCGTCATGGATGATTGGGTCATGCATGTCAGTTCCTGGTAAAAAGGAGACTGAATTACATGGTTTTTTTGGGATTTATAAGTCTAAATGCAAATGGGCTATTCCAACTAAAACAACCAAAGGGGTTTTCATGAACTCCAAATCCAATAATGCTCTTACATTTCCAATCTCTTCTTCTTTCTTATCTCAACCTAAACGTACCATTACTGGATTTTCCTCTTCCAATTCCTGCTTTCTATTTACCGGATCCGCAGCTACTCCTCCCCCAACAAAAATTATCTCTTCTGCTCAAACAGGTAAATTCTGACTTTTATGCTTGATTGTGCCCTTTTCATTTGTTTCGTTAAAATTAAGGTTGGTTAGAATGGAGTCTGTTTATTCTCAAGGTTGCATGGTTGATTGTTTTGTTATAACTAGTTAGTGATTTTTTTTTTTTTTACATTTTAAACAGACCCAGGTTGGTGAAATTGAATTGGGTTTATTGACTTGTTCATTTTGACATTGCGTGTCATGTGAAAAGAGTGATAGATCATGCAATTTGTTTGTTGCTTAATGTCTGCAAACTTGTTTCTTGTTGTATTTTGTGATCATGCCTCAACACTTCCAACTGTGTTTCTTTGGGCTAGCATTAGTGTATTTCTCATACTTGAAACCATTTGTTGGTTCTTTTCAAAAGCTTGGTTGGGTATTAAAAAATAGGTGCTTATGATGATCATACAAGGTGGAAGATAAAATATGTGCATAATGTTGTGTGATATTTTCTTTTAGTATTAGAGATGAGAACAGCTTGTTGAAACAAGTTTAAGAGTTGTAGTTATTGGCTAGACGTGAAGGAATTCATTGTCCCCTTCTTTCTTTTTTGTGGTAAAAAGTGGTTACTTTGTGATTGACCAAATATTAGAAAATGATTTTATCATGGAATGATTTTTGGAAAATACAATCCATCTTTTGTATCAAGCTACACGATTGGGTTTTCTCTGGAGTACTGCCACAGAACTACAAAGTTGTGAATTTCTACATCATTTTCTAATACACTTTCCTTCAAGTTATCAACTTTCCTACATAGATTTTGATGTATTTGGCCGCTCCTTGTACCAGGGGAGGTAATGGCAATTGCTTCCCAGTCGGCCATGGAAGCCGCACCAAAGAAGAAACCTCCAACCAAGGAAAGGCGAGTTGTTGTGACAGGAATGGGTGTGGCCACATCAGTTGGTCATGATCCCCACACGTTTTATGAAAACCTGCTTGAAGGTGTCAGTGGCATAAGTGAAATAGAAGCTTTTGATTGTTCTCAGTATCCAACAGTACGTCTTCTTCTTGGGCCTCTTTTCTTCAACTTTAGTTATTTACATGTTGATAATGAGGTACTTATCGCAGAGAATTGCTGGAGAGATCAAGTCTTTCTCAACTGATGGCTGGATTGTACCCAAACTTTCTAAAAGAATGGACAAGTTCATGCTTTACATGCTAACGGCTGGTAAGAAAGCACTCTCAGATGGTGGAATTACTGAAGACATGATGGATGAATTGGATAAAAGAAGATGTGGAGTTTTAATTGGCTCTGCTATGGGTGGGATGAAGGTGATCCACTTTCTTTTTCTTTAATCACAAATCTGATGAAAATTTCGCTGGTCAAATATGCCAACTTTCTTTTTCCATTTTACTTTGTTATTTATGTCCTTCTGGGATCAGCTCTATTTGGTCTCCAACATCTCAAATATAATTGAGCAACAGCTTGTACATGATTGCCCAGCACTGAAATCTCCTCAGAGAGAATCCCTGTGCAGACCAGTAGTCTTTGCTAGAAACTGATTTGCTTTTCTTGAGCAGGTTTTTAATGATGCAATAGAGGCTCTAAGGGTTTCCTATAGGAAGATGAATCCTTTTTGTGTCCCATTTGCAACTACAAACATGGGTTCTGCCATGCTTGCCATGGACCTGGTTAGCCAAAGTTTTAAATTTTCAGTGATTAGCTGTGATGTATGATTAAATAACGCCCAGCTTTGTGTGCCTTCTTACAAATTTAATTGCAGGGATGGATGGGTCCAAATTATTCAATTTCAACAGCATGTGCAACAAGCAACTTCTGCATATTGAATGCTGCTAACCACATCATTAGAGGTGAAGCTGTAAGTTTCAAGCCTTTAAGTCATAGAAAGCTGTAGGAAGCAGAGGATTCAGTTTCGTCTTACCGTTGTTCATCAGAGTTCCTTATACATAGACAGATGACTCCAAGAATTTAACATTCTTAGTAGCTTAGTTCTCTCTTTTTACACAATGACAATGCAGGACATGATGCTGTGTGGTGGATCAGATGCAGCAATTATACCAATTGGTATGCACCTGTTCTCTTTTACCAGAAGTTTAGCCTATCAAGCGGAGGTTGTAAAACTATTGTTTTATATAACTTTATGTTATTTCGTTTTATATTTCTTATGCAGGATTGGGAGGATTTGTTGCTTGCAGAGCACTTTCACAGAGAAATACCGACCCTTCAAGAGCTTCTCGGCCTTGGGATAGTGTAATGTCTTGTAATCTTTTGCTCTTGTTCCTCTGCTTTCTGTCTAGTTGTTAGCACAAATTTTTGTGGAATGGAGTGGTGATTCTAGTGTACTCGAGCTATTCCTGTTGCAGTTCTTCAGTATGGGACAAGTAGGAAATTAGAAATATTCGACTTTGAATTTTTCTCCTGTTTACTGAGTGAGTTATGCATATCTCAAATTGCAATTTCCATTCCATGAGATTGAACTTGTATGGCATATTTTCTTCAGAATTTATGACCATGTAGCTCCATTGGCACTCATGTGGACTTTGTGGAAGAGAGACATACAAGATATTTTGTAGGAACTGAAAACACCTGTTTTATATTGGTGGAATATTCATATTCTTAGTGTACTTTTGGAGCAAATATGATATTCCAATCACCATGGACGATAGGATGCACTTTACAGAGAATCATGACCTTTTATGGGATTCTCAACTTTTTGCATACATCTTACGTGCTTGTGTTAATTGCTATATTCAAATGACTTGTTAGATGAAGCAAAAACACTACAAAATTTCAACCCCATCCTTTTTCTGGTTGTGCGTGTGTAGCATATTTAGTAAGAATTGCTTCCTTCTTATTTTTATCTTAATCCTGGATAGAATCGCGATGGATTTGTCATGGGTGAAGGAGCTGGTGTCCTGCTTCTGGAAGAACTTGAGCATGCCAAGGTGATTTATGCTTCAAAATCAATAAATGCTTTCTTGCTCACCCGCTTGTTGATCCTCAAATATGTTTAATATGAAAGATAAAAAGCTAATCCCGGGTCATATAATTGTTTTAAGTTTTCTTTTTAAATTTCATGAGCAGCAAAGAGGTGCAACAATCTATGCTGAATTTCTAGGTGGAAGTTTTACTTGTGATGCTTATCACATGACTGAGCCTCATCCTAAAGGTAATCTCTCTCATATATATATTCTTAATTTACCCTTTAGGGTGGCCTAGTGGTTTGGGCTTGGACTTCCATGTTAGAGGTTTCAAGTTCAAAACCCATTGTCTATGCAAGCAAGGGGTTTGCCTTCTTGGTTGAGCTCGTCGCACCGGGCTTGCCTGATTTGCGACCTATTGCATAGGAGCGGGGGGTTTGCCCTGGGCTCACCCAAAGGGTAGCGGCTGCGGGTTGCCCTTGTCATTAAAAAAAATATATTCTTCATTTGCGTAGATGTGTCCATGTTGAATGGGCGTGACATAGATATTCTTCTTGTGGACCTTTAAACTTAGTAAAACTTAGCAAAAAATGCATTTACTCATACCGGAGAGTTATACGGTTATGCACATCCTTATCGTATCCGTATGGGTGCACAAATCTATATCATCCAAAAACTGTATAGTTCTCTTGTGAAGCTTTTCAGTTGTTGGGGTTCTTTTTCATTGGTTAATAAGATAGAGTTAATTAGATAGAGTTAGTGAAGATTTCTCGAGAAGAGGAAGATCAATGTAGCTTGAGTCTAAGAAACCAAATGGTAAGAACCAAGACTAGGGATGTAGACAGGTTTAAGTTGTGGTACTCAGAAAGCTCGAGGAGCAGATATTTTAGTAGACAAGGAACTCAGGGAGAAAGTGGTAGAGGTTAGGAGGATGAATGACAGGATGATGGCCATTAAACTAGCTTTGTGAGGGCTCTCTTTTAACATTATTAGTGCATATGCGCCATTTGTGGGTACGAGGAGATCAAAAAGCACTTCTAAAAGGAGTTGGATGAGGTTATGAGAGGTATCCGACAGACTGAGGAACTATTGTTAGGAGGAGACTTTAATGGTTACATATGGACCACTTCAATAGGATATGACGATGTTCATGGAGGTTTCAATTTTGGGGATAGAAATGAAGGAGTTTCCCTTTTAGATTGCGCAAAAGCTTTCGAGATGGTCATAGCTAACTCGAGCTTCCAAGAGAGGGAAGAGCACCTGGTGACCTATGCTAGTGCGGTGGCTAAGACTCGGATAGATTGCGTGCTCCTTTGGAAGTGTGATAGAGGTTTATGCAAGACTGCAAGGTTATTAGGGGGGAAAATTTCTCGTACTATATGCGTCTAGCCTCCTCCTTGCCTCTTCTCATGATTAGTAGTACTGTTAAGTAATTTTGTAGTTTCTTATTTTTCTATGTGTATTACTATTTGTTGTTTCATTTACTTTGTATCTTTGTATTTGGTTGTCATTTTTCTTGCAATCCTGCTTTGATGACATTCCTTGAAAGAGGGTTTATGAGAAACAACCACTTTAATCCACAAAGGTAGGGGTAAGGTCGGCGTCCATCTTCCCCTCTCTATACCCCACTTGTGGGATTACATAGGGTATGTTTTGTAATTAAAAAGTGTGTTTTTGGGTGATAGTTCCTTCAGGGATATCCAATAAAATTGGAACGATACAGAGGTATGTTTTGGTGGGCAACATCAAATGTAAGATTTACTTTTTGCATGATGAAACGGAAGCGCTTTTGAGTTTAATTTACCCCTCCAACTACTAGCTGTGACATAAAGGCCTCCAAAATATGATTCCATCACTCTAACATCTTATAATCTGGAGGGGTCTAAATTTTGATGGGAAAGTTGTGTGGCTAAACGGTTAAGAGTAATACATCTCCTAAACCTCTTCTGTTTTCATGTTCTCTTTCTATGGCCTTAAATATCTGGTGCCTTGCTCTTTCTAACAAATATAGCAGCAGATATTCTTGAATCTGTCTATCCATCCATCTCATAAAAGGTAATGCCCCTAACCATATATAGGATTTGATCCTTTGATTATACGTTGGCTTCGTTTGAAAAAAAAATATGTTTCTTTTCTTACCTAATGACTTATAACTTGCATGTTTTTCTTTAATCACCAAGATTTTGTTCCACAAGGTATTAACTCCTATATTGACATCTTATAAAAATTACATTTTATGGGATGCATGAGTCACACAAAGCTCCGGATGGATTCCTCTGTGTGTCCCACCTATCTTGCCATGCTTGACTTTATTCTTTTTCTCATGTCAACTGCAGATCTCGAAATAAACTGCTTCTTCCTCGTTGTAGTGACTTCAATTGTATACTATCTCTTAGCTTCTTTTTTCTGTTTTGCCTAAGTTGGAGATGCAGTTGTACTCATCAAGCCTAGTTCCTCAAGTTCTAGTATTTTCTGATAATTGTAGTTGAAAGATTCTTCCAAATCAGCTAGATATACTTGCACAATTTGTAGCTTACTCAGAACAGAATTTAGTATGACATAATAAGAATGCACAATCTCATGTTTATTGAGATATACAATTGAGAAAAGAAACCTTTGAACTCTTCTATTCCCTAAACTAGCAGGAACTGGAGTCATCCTTTGTGTAGAGAAGGCATTAGCTCAGTCAGGGGTATCCAAGGAAGATGTGAACTACATTAATGCGCATGCAACATCCACACCAGCAGGAGATCTTAAGGAGTATCAAGCTCTTGTTCATTGTTTTGGCCAAAATCCAGAGGTTAGATTGAATTTCTCTCATTTAACTACTGTGTCCATGCCAATCCTCTCAGCTTTTGGGTTCAGCTGTTTAATCAGCCACTGCTCTATGTTTTCAGTTGCGAGTTAACTCCACAAAATCTATGATTGGTCACCTGCTTGGAGCTGCTGGTGCTGTTGAGGCTGTGGCAACTATTCAGGTGCTGTTATCTCATAACCCCTCAAAGTTTGCTGCAGCTGTGGTTCAGTTGCTTTCTAGTTTCTTGTGTAACATTTCATCCAACTATTTTCTTGCATAGTAGATTTCCTGGCTGCAGATTCTGATATTTCTGCTTGTGTACCCTGTGGGTTGATTTGGATATTATTTTGGTGTCATACTGTTGAATAGACCAAATCATTCTGTTATTTGTGTAAACATCTAATTGAACTAGATAACGTCATTAGCATCTCTACTATTTTTAGCAACCCTTTCGGGGGAATTGAAGAAGCAACAGATTAATTTGGCTTCTCATTTGTTTGTGTACGCTAGAACTTTTTTTTTCTTTCTTGAGAGTGAACTCGTGGCTGCTAATACAGAGAGCACAAGTGAAGCTGATTCACTGAGAGTTTCAATTTTTACAATTTCGTGACGTGAATTGCTTTCCTTTTGAATTTGAGTTCACTTATTGATGTCATAGACAGTAAAAAGAATGTGCATGGTTGTTAATATCAGTGCCAGTGAAAATGCATATTTATGCCAATTAGTAGCGATGGCACGGTGTGGGACCTAAAGAACGGGAAGCAAAAGGACTGGCTAACTTTTTACAGAGAGGAGAATTAGTAAAGGCCTAATCACCTGGTCTTGATGATGTCGAATTGTTGGTCAATGTGACCTCAAGTAGACATAAATGACTCATAGGAATAGAAACATCAACTACCTTGGAATCTGGAAAAACTAAACCTAAAAGTGTTGATGCAATCCTTTAATATTTATCTGCTTTCAAGTTCAAGAATCTATACAGAAGGGTTATGATTTACTTCTGATCTGCCAATCTGATTTGTTGAGCATACACCTGGCAAGAGTATCAGCAACGATATACTTAAAAATGAAGTGCATGGCAGTGTATGTGCAATATCATATTGAAAGCTGCACCGCTTTGATATTAAATCTTACCCTTAGATATGGGTATCTCCACTTCGTACAAAGTTCATCCAGTTAGAAGGTATAAATGCATGGAATGGGGTAATGCAAGCTACTAAAGTAACCAGTTTCTAGCCGCGACATCTGGGTACGATCTGGAAAGCCACAGTAGGATGCCCTTAAAGTTAATAGTGGTATATAGACCAACTTAATCAAGGTGAGGATATATATATATATATATATATATATATATATATATATATATATTGTTGCTAGAATATTGCGCCCTGATGTAGTTTATGACACTCTTCACATCGGACAGATTTTCTGATGTTATCCTCCGTCAGAAGACGACGTGTCAAAGTAAAAATTAAGTTACCCATGATTCCTTGTCTCGAAGTTAAATAGGCCGTGATACATTATTTGTCATCTGAAATGTTGTCTCCAGATGTTATAAATGATAACACAATACAGGTATTTTGCAAGCACTTATGCAGGCGGACTAGGAAATTTTTTTATCTAGAAAAGTTACTCCATTAGGCCTGCCTGGGTTAGGTCTTCTCTGATGTTTAGACTAGGGAAAAATACATGAAATTCAGGTATACTTTGTAAATATTTCCTGGCTACGTATTCGAACCATGAATATGTCATGGAAGTATTAGACAATAATGATACTTCTGAGGTCTTTGTGTGTGTGTGTGTAAACACCTACACTAGATTTGTGGGTGTAATCTATAAATTTCTAGGAAACAACTGTTTATCATCAAATAATTGGGAAAAGAGTTCTGGAGAAAACAAAAATATGGATAGTTGGAGTCAAGTTGAAGAAAAGTTTCATATTCAATACAGTGGCCTTTCAATCTGTCGTTACCAACAGAAATGAGAGTGTCCTTTTAAATCTTTGAATAATTCCAGGTCAGGTGGTTATTAGGTAGGATGTAAATGAAATGGAGCTATACAAAATGTATATAATCAATTTAGTTCTATAAAAAAAGTGTGGGTACATGCTTAAGTCACGGTTTTCATTTCATATATTTCACTTACTTCTTTTAGTTCCTTTGTTCACATGATAATGGTTTGTCTTTATACTTCTCTTGCAGAATGTGTATATTCAATTATTCATATATATATATATATATATATATATATATATATATATATATATATATATATATACACACACACACACACATACACGCAAGACACAAGCATATTCTTCACCAACTCCTCTCTTAAGTCTTAAGCACGTGCTTCAATTACTTCTTTGGTGTATAAGTCCAGCTGATCTTGTCATTTTCCCACACTTTTCACCTTTGAACAACATTAGTGCCCTCTCTCTAAGTTAGTTGTATAGATGTTCATAGCTAGGTGGTATCAAATTCATAGTTTTTTTAGGTTGTAATCCAACTTTTAAAAGTAGACATCCATAGAAGTTGTAGGATGTAATATTATTTTTTAAATCATAAAATCATATCTTCACCAACTTCTTGTTTGCATTTAAAAAAGAAGAAAAGAAGCATACTTTTTTAATGTTAAGAAAAAGACAGCATACTTGTACAAGGAAGTCGCATCATATTCATAGAAGTATATGTAATCTGAGTTTTGAAAGAAGATAATCATGCCTGTAGAAGACATTTTCAAAGGAACATTGGTGGGAGCCTTGAAACAATTCACAGCGGGAGCTTTCCATAGAGGTTAATTATTTTATGTTAGATATTGTTGCTTTTTGCAGTGAATGTTGCTGCTGTGAGTTACTCTAGCTTGAAGTTAAGAACCCAAAAGAACTGGGAGTAGAATAACTTTGTCAACTTAAATTATTTAAATAGATGTTGACTGAAGAAGCAAAAGAGACAAACTTTATCTAATTTTTCTTTACCATGTGGGTATAGTTTTTCGTTTTGGCTACGAGAGTAGCTATGGTGATTATTTTAGGATAAGTGATTACCTATTTTGAGATAATTCAAAGACAATTTTCTGCTGCTAGATAGTTCCTTGCAGTTTGTTGGTGCTGCACAGTGTAATTGAAGTTAGATTAAAGTTTTAATTGTATCATCTCTGTTCTTGAATTTCATTGTTATCTGCCTTGACAATGGAAAGGATGGTGAAGATAGACACTCCTTAGACATTTACTTGAGCATGTTGCAGTAACATGTTTTGGTTATAGTTTATTTGTGATAATGAAAAATTAATCTGATAGTACATAGATGTTGCTGAACTTATTCTTAAGGTGATTGATGATTACAAATTTCATCCTGTAAATCTTTCTTGACTATACTTTTAAATGTGCCTCTTGCAAAAATTATCTGGCTGAAACTGCTGACTGACGGTTAGAATTGGACTTCTCAGGCAATACGAACTGGTTGGGTTCATCCAAATATTAATCTTGAAAACCCAGATGAAGGCGTGGTAAGGATTTATATTTTGTGCATTGTCAACAAATTCTTGTTCATTTAAGCATGGAATATCATCATACATAAAGAATTTTATCATAAGAAACTGCCAAGAAAGCTTGCTGTATCAAGAGCATGCAGTTGGTTATGCTTAATGGCTTGACCAGCTAGTTAAGTTTAACTTTGCAGCTTCTCTGAATTTTTTACTATATCTCCAAAAGCTGGTTTACAGTGGAGCCTTTTATGGCAATGAAAAACTCACGAGTTATGACTCACAAGTCTATTTGTTTGATTCACATTGTCTGCATTAGTAGGGCTTTGCTCTGATATTGCAAGCAAGACAGATTCTTTTGTGACATGAATATACAAACCATTGAATATATCATGTCTCCCCTGTTTTACTATTTCAGCTTTACTCTTTATTGACCTGGTAATCACCGCATCTGATGATATGTTATATCAATGAAACAGGATACAAATATACTTGTTGGTCCCAAAAAGGAACGACTGGATATTAAAGTGGCATTATCTAATTCATTTGGATTTGGTGGCCACAACTCATCCATCTTATTTGCTCCTTACAAGTAGATCTCTCGAACAATGTTGATGCATCTGACAGATACAAGGTATGTAGGTGCATGCTTGTTTGTATTGAGGAAGCGAGGAAGATTAATAAAGCCATGTATTTTGGAGGGTACACTTAGCAAATCTAGTTAGTTGTTTGGTAGGGAACAAAATGGGAGAAGAAAGATCACTGTTTTAACATGTAACAACCTAGTTAGTTTGTTTCGGCAAAATAGAGGGAAATGGAACTTCATTCCTTGTAGACTATGGGACCTGCTAACTACTAAACCCCATATGCAGCAGTGATCAAAGTAAATTTGAGAATCTTGAGTCTGGAATATGACTATCTTATTCTTCGATTTTATTATTGGTGGTTGTTTCTTTTGCTACGATTATCGTATTATTTGTTGTTGTTACTGTTATTTTGATCGTGGCTTCTTCACTACTGCATTTCCTTTTCAAATCTGCTTTGATATGCTTTACTTGATCCGAGTGTTTGTCGGGAACAACCCCTCAACCTTCACAAGGTAGGGGTAAGGTCTGCATACGCACCACCCTCCCCAGACCCCACTTGTGGGATTACATTGGGTATGTTGTTGTCGAATCTGGAAAAAGAGAGTGGTCTATATACTTCTAGGCTATGCCAAGCTTGCTACTTCTTGAACAAGTGGATTCAATATTTTGGTACAGAACACCTATTTGGCTAAAAGAGAAGTGTTAGCAATGACTAAAGGTTATATCAAACTGTTTGGTGAACAGATTTCCTTTTTACGATAAAAGGGAATCACCTGAGCTTGGCAATTTATTGAGAGTTGATTGCTTTTCTATTTCATAATGTTGCTAGCTCTTTGTAGCATTGATTCACATCTGTAATGGAAACCAAATGAAACAAGCCTCCTTTCCCCACTTCTTTTTCTCTTACAGTTACTCCCCTTATATTCATTGAATTTAATTGCATATGTTTTCATTTGTTTTATTTTAGGAATATTTGAAAGGATCCTTGATTCCCAGAGTTACTTGAAGGACACTCGTACAAGAGGCCTCAGTCTCGAAGAATTTGTCTTTTGGAAGATAGTCTAATGACGGTGGTACTTCCCTCTGATATACAGAATTTGTTTTAGATGATTGTTGGAGAAAGAAGATCCCAAAGCAAAGAATGGGGGGAGGATCAAGTTTTATCTCCATAGTTGTGACAATCTCCTTTTCTCTTAGCTAAATTATACTTACTAAACTAAATTGTTTCTCATATATCCTTTACACATAGCAGCAAATGATTTATGTGACCCTTAGGTGTTTGCATATGTCCCTTAATGCTAGTGTACTAGTTTCTTTGTATACCATATATTCTGCAAGACCTTTAAATTTTTGACTTGTTGATATTTGAATGAACAAACTCTGAAGGAAGGGAAAAAATAAGGTGATAACTATAGGATATCCAGAAAAATTACACGTTTTCCCCTTCAAAGGACACCCAACTTATCCCTTATCCTAGTGGGGCATAAGTTCTTTAGAAAGGTGATAACTTGGCACTTTGTCGTACAACTTCTTATTATTTCCTAATTCCTACTAGATAGATAGAGGCCCCGTGCTGAAATGTCACTTAAAATCGCAAATGCTATTTAGTTGCGTAATTCTCATCATCTATATATTGTAGTGGAATAAACATTTCTAGCATGTAAAAGAACCACCTCTTTTGATTTACGAGTATTCAAGCAAAAATATTATGAACAGTTTACGTAGCTAGCATGTTAAACTGCTCATGTACGTTCTATATAACAGATGTAGGAGACACGATATATATCGGTAATTTAGTATTTATAGCAAAACTGAGAAAATTTGTTGAGACGGTCGACTATCCAGCCATACGTTCCAGAAGTCTTATCGCAGTCGGTGCTACTCGCTACATTTGCCAAAAATAAATATGACTTGTTATATAATATTTCAACAAAAAATTGCAGAATATTTATTCGTATTTGTTATTAAAAACTGGCAAAATCAATAAAATATTTTCAGTTAGCATTTTTAAATCCATAAGTGTTAAAAGTTGAAAATCAGTTATAAGGCATCTTTGTAATCCCCTTTGATTTAATACTCTCATGTATGTATGTCTATAAGATTGCACGGCAATATCCGAAACTAACATGTCTATAACAACAACATATTCAGTTTAATCTCATAAATAAAAGTGCAAATACAAGAGAAATGTACTTGGAAACCAATTTGGACATAAAACCATGATCAATGCAATTTGGACATAAAACCATGTCATTTTGAACATTGATCATCACTCAATAATAGGGATTATGTTCACATCGCTTCAACCATCGGCTTGGAAGAAGTAAGAAGTTACGTTGGAACGGAGAGTGAGTTGATCTGATTAATATTAGATTGAAATTGTGCTGTAGAAGAGTGTTTATAAAGCTAAATAAAATAACTTACTTGTTGTCCATACCAGTGGCTTTCCGGTAGCTCTTAGTAGAGTTGATAGTTTACTGCATCACGCTACACTTTGCTTCCACGGTTAGCAAATTTGCTGTTATGAACAACGAAATCGAAGGGGAAAAGAGCCAAAGATCTGAAGAGGAAGCTTACCAAATTCAATACCTAGACTATAGTTTTCAAGTCATATAGACTGTAAGCAACTTTATTAGTACAATCTCTCATTGGTCTATATATGTCATTTGCTTTCTTTCTTTGTTTTTCTAGCCTAGTGATTTCACATATTCATTTTACATAGATCATCCTTTCTAACTCGGCCTAAAATCATACCATGTTAATACTATGGTCACTCAACTATGCACTATTCTTTCAGGAAAGTCACTCAACTTTCAATTTTAACTTAAAATCACTTAACTATGCACTTTTTCTCTCAGAAAGTCATCAACTATCAATTCTTCTCTCAGAAAGTCACTCAACCTATTAAATTATTATTTTAATTAAAATTTGCTAATATAAATTGTTTATATAATTAAATCAAAATTTTAGAAAATAAAAATACAATTCAAATCATTTAGTGATCCACCCAGTTGACCCGACCCGCTAAAAATATAACATTTACCATTATTCCTCCTCGTTTTGTGCGTTACTTTCTAATTCTCCATTGATGATTCTTCCTCTTTTAGGTAGCTCTTTTAGTTAGGTTTTAATTTAGACATCTCAATTTCAAGCTCTATATTATGTAGAGAACTAAAGAAATTTGATGGCGTGATTTTTTCCCCCCAATGGGTCAGATTTATGAATGAACCAATTATTTACACAAATGGGCAAGCCAAAAGTGCTAAACCCATCTATCAATGATTCCCTTAGCTTGCAATCCTGCTGCTATTGCCTAATGGTCCTAAAATGGCTACGTTGCATGGTTTAGTCTTGTTCATCATGGGATCAATCAGATCATGGTGTGACACTGTCTAAATCTGACCAAGGAATAAAAGATCATGCATCAAATTCCTTTAGTTTCCTAAATAATATACAGTTCGAAATTGAGATGCCCTAAACTAAAACCTAACTAAAAAATCTACCTAAAAGACGAAGAAGAAACATCAATCGAGAATTAGAAAGAAACGCACAAGAGGAGGGGAAAGAGTCAATAAAATGGTGAATAATATGTTTTTAGCAGTGGATGGATCACTAAATGGTTTAAATGATATTTTTTATTTTCTAAAATTTTTATTTTTTATATAATCAATTTATATTAGCAAATTTTAATTAAAATAACAATTTAATAGGTTGAATGACTTTCTGAGAGAAGAATGGATAATTGAGTAATTTTTGAGATAAAATTTAAAATTATGCTGAGAGAAAAGTGCATAGTTAAGTGACTTTTAAGTTAGAATTGAATGTTGAATGACTTTTTGATAGAAGAGTGCATAGTTGAGTGACCATCTGAGATATTAACTCTATAGATAGATTAAGATTTGTTTGAAACACAATTGTCAATGTTTCTTAGCCGTTATAAGCATGACTTAGTTGAAAGAAATAGACGAAACAACTACAAATGAAAAGGCCAAATTTGTACATACGTAGGACTCCCCATTCCTTTTGATTAACCTCATGTAAAATAAACTTAAAACGAAACCATTTCAATAATTAACAGACCAACATAAATAACGTAAAAGGCAAATTAATTTTCTTATGCAAAGGTTTCATTAATCACTAAATATCCCATAAATTAGTTGCTAATCCCATCACCTTCTTCGATTTTACAGTCTAAAACTTTAACAAAATTCAACATTTGAGAAAATTTCTTAAATGTGAAGTCGATATATTTTGTCTGTCGAAGAATTTGTACAAGTATTAAGCCCTAATTCTTACTTGGCCAACAAAAAACGGAGAGAAGAAGCAAAAGCTGAGAAGACAGAAATCTATTGAAGTTTTGCGGATGTTCCAACGAATAGTCCAGACGAAGTCAAGGGTAAAAAGATTTTCAAACAATAAAGCTCACCATTGCCCATAAGTGCTTAGAAAGAACCCTAAATCCTCATATCTAATTCACACACAAAAGGATATATCATGCATAATAAGCAAAGCTGAAATACAGTGTCATATACATCCTAAGGCATCAAATATCTGTAGCTCAGAAATCCAGAAGGCCCAAATTCAATTGGAACACACAACAATATGCAGCCTAGACAAGAAAAAGTTAAATTGTTACAACAAAGCTTTGTGCAGAAACTAATATAAAAAGTTGTAATCAAAATCCTACACGAGACTCTCGAGCGGAGATCTGATTCGCACACTCGGAACTCAAAAGCCATGGATGAACTTGGTCAATTTGTTGGGAAAGGCAAGCACAAAATAGATATGTACACGACAAAGGCGATAGCGGAAGAAACCCAAGTCAAAACTTTCCCTTCTATTTGAACCTTCTATTTGAACCAAGAAAAGACAAAATAATGCAAGAATAAAATAGTTTGAGGCAGCAAACAAACCAACCAAACAAGAAAAATAAATCAATAAAAGAGACGCCAAATTTGACGTGGAAAACCTCTTCGGTGTGAAGAGTAAAAACCACAAGACCAAAGCTCCACTGTAATCAACAAGAGTTACAAAAGTGTCCTCCAAAATGGTCACCAACAAAGTGCCAAACAATGAGAACACAACTACAAGATAGCACCAAAAACTAGACAAACAAAAGGAGCTAAAATATCCAAATCGCAGTTACTGTTCACGAGCTAAAGTCTGCAGCTACAGACTCCAAATCACCCTCTCTCAATTCCCAATCAAAGATTAAGTTGAAAGAAACACGCTGTCCAAAAATCAGCTCAATCGGACAAGAAACGAAGCGGGAATCACGATTTAAAAATGCGTGCTATGGCTTGTGCGAAAATTTGCATTTTCTCACTTCTCTCTCTATATTGGCTGCTCTCAAACTCCTGTGATTCTTCAAAATAAGACCTAAAATAAAGTCTTACATATGCACCATAATATTGGTCTTATGGGCAAAAGTTGCTTGTCACATTTGGGCTAATTTTATCCACAAAGAAAAGGATAGAATACCCAAAACCTTGGACTTTTATTCATCCACATAGGAAAAAGACCCAAAACCCAACACAAATCTCTATATACATAAGACCCACCACTCCTCTTGATTAACACAACAACAGACACACAGTAGAAGGCGAAATAATTTTCTCCTCATAAGGTTTTACCAATTACTAATACCACACAAATAGGTTGCTATTCTCGTTACCTTCTTCGATTCTACAGTTTAAAACTTCACCAAATTTAATATTCGATAAAATTTATTGTAAATTTAAAGTTGATATACTTGGCGGAGCCCTCATTCATCAACCAAAATGCCAAAACTAAAAAGACCTAATTTGTCAACCTAAAGGCCAATTTAAAGTTGATAATCACATAAAGTCATGGTTAAGCACGATGAAACAACAAATTGAAGCACTTAGACCACAGGGAAAAGTATATTTAAAAGGGGACGAACATACATACCGAAGCAAGAAAGAGCACCACCACAGATCTGATGAACTCGTGTAGTATAGTGTTTTACTTGTAGCTATTGTCTAGCGGTGTAGTAGTTAGCATGAGTTGTTGTACAGTTAAAGACACCTGTGGAGAGTTGGAGAAGACACATAATACCACTATGTAAAAAGACAAACTTACCCCTCAGTGGAGGCAAACATAACGACGAAGAGGAGCTTCCTCTTAGAGTCTTCTATATATTATTATTATTAGTTATACTCTACGTTAGTCTTTGGCTTCAAATTTTCAAATATTCTTGAAAAATTATTTTTGAGTAAAAATTCACTAAGTATTTGGTCATAAATTTGGAAGATACGTTTGTTTATTTTAAAAATATGATATATACTCATAAATTTAAAAATTCTTAAAAATACCTTTATTTTCGTATTGTCATCTTATATTGAACACGTTTCATTGAAAGTAATCATATGATTATAATTGATTACAATCAACAAAAAAAAAAATAACAAGATGGCCAAAAATAATACATTATTGACATACTCAAACTTGTCAATGATTCAAGATAAATTACAATTTATTAAAAATAAATTGTTCTTTTTTTGCCATGTTTTGTATAGATAACAGAGATGAATAGTTATTAGTTATTAATAGAGTAATTTGGTAGATAAATATTAGTTGAAATTAATAAATAATGAGTGTTTGTTTATGAAATATAAAAGTTAGGAGTAATTTTTTAATTTTTAAAATGGTCAATTTAAATAAATAATAAATGATATAACTTTATTTATGAACTATAACATATCTTTTACTCTACATAGATCAACCTTACTTTTCTTACCATAAATAGTCTCAACAAACAGGGTCTCCAATAGCAGAGTTAGTATTTTCAATACGGGGTTCAAAATATAAAAAAATAGACACAACAAATAGTGAAGGAGGTTCGGCTCAATTATATGTACATAAAAAATTATATTAATCATGTATAAAAAGTATAATTTTCCGCTGAAGGGGATCGAATGAACCCTCCAACTATAAGGTGGCTCCGCCACTGAGGGTCACTATCACTGATAGTTCCCTTTTCCGCATAACTATAAATGTCATGTTTATACTCAAAATAATATGGCCTAACTCATCGGTGACCCCTTAAAGTTGGCACGAACTTTCACTTAAACACTTCAACTAGACGATGTTCATTTTATACACCTCATGTAAAGTCTTGATGTGTCATTTTGACACTTTTTTTACCAATCAACAAAAATATATAAGGTGTGTCTGTTACACTCGCGTTTGACGTGTAAAGTGACTAATTAGACGACGACATGTGTTATTCACATAAAAAATAATTATTTTTGAGTAAAAATAAAAAGTAACCGATGAATCAATGACATATGAATTTTTGCCAAATAATTTTTTTAAAAAAGATTTAAACCAATAAATCCCCCATGCCCCCACCACCACCAAATCATTGTCTTCCCCAAATATCTATTCATTTGCAGAAACATCTGGACACCCATTTCCTCTGATTTTCTTCTCCAAATATCGATATTCCTTTTTCTCAATAACATTTGGGCTCACACTCACCATCACACTGTTCCTTTTTTATTATTTTCTTTTTTATTTTTTTTTCTTTTTTATCCTAATTAGCAGGTTAAGAATTCACAAAACAATTAAATCTACTCCTCTATAAAAATTAATTTCTTTCAAGAAAGAGTCTCATAAATAATTTTATATTTACATGGGTCTATTTCTAAATTTTCTAACACAAATTCATCATTTTTCATCATTTTACTGTAACCATCGGATATTTATGTTTGCAGAAATCGAGGCTGAAATTAGAAAGAAGAAGAAAAAAAATAAATTAAAGAGTCGGCTGAATATGTATTTCACGCGCAGTCATCGAGTGTATTACACTCACTGAGCCAGGTAGGCAAAAGTGTAAATATGACACAACAAAAGCTGACATGAGGTGTCTAAAATGAACATCACCCGCTTAAGGTGTCTGAGTAAAAGTTCGTGCCAACTTTAAGGGGCCACGATGAGTTAGGCCAAATAATATTAATATATCTTAAAAAATAAATATCCAATTCATTTTTTAAATATAATACATTTTTGACATATCTTTAAAATAATAATTCTAATTATATTAACATAACATTTGAAATTTAGATATAATACATTTTTAACATCACTAATAATAGAAAAAATACATAAAATAATTGTAATACATTTTGAATTCAATATTTTCAATATATAGGATATTATAGGCATGTTTCAATTTACATGGTGAATATATAACTAAAGCATTTTTAGTTCAAAATAATACAGTTTGAATTCAATACATTACACATATTATATGCATTATTCAATGTATATTGTGAATATACAACTACAATATTTTAATACAATATATTTGAACCCTGTTAATAAGAGAGAGAAAGCAATTGTAATATATTTAAATTCAATATATAATACATACTATAGGTACGTGTTGAATATATAATCAAAATATTTTTAATACATATGTATTATAAGTATTCTATATGAATTTCAAATATTTTGGTACCATTCAAATTAGTTTTACGTTGTTAAAATGTATTATATTTGTTGGAATAACAACAATCAAATTCATAACAATATATAATATATAATATTGAATTCAAATTATATTACAACTATAGTTTATATAATAACACATAAACTAATTTGAATAACTTTTGAATATTTGAAATTCATATACAAAAGATCGTTTAATAAAGAAAAATAAACAACAATTATAATACATTTGAATTCAATACTTAGATATCATTAGGGTATATATATATATATATATACCCTAATCGTATAATACTACTTTCACTGAATTACTTTTTGATACCATAAGAGTGTGCGTGCGTGCGTGCGTATATATAATATATATATATATATATATATATATATATATAATTTTATCAAGGAGTAAGTGAGTGTTATTTTCACTGAATTACTCTTTGATACCATCAGAGTGTATATATATTCTGATGATATCAATGAGTAAATTAATAATGTTTTCAATAATGTTTTCACCGAAATGACTTTTTCATTCTTAATACCACAAGAGTGTGTATATATATATATATATATATATATATATATATATATATATATATATAAAGTAACATTAAATGACTATTAAAGTTAAAGTTATATCATAAATGTTAATAAATATAAAGTAACATTAAAAGGATAACTAATCAAATAAATATATTATTTAAGTAAATATTCTTTTAAAAAATTTCAAACATCAAAATTTGGTCAAAATACTATTATTTTTTTTAATGTTTGAAATTTTGAGATATTTGACAAATTACATGGTCAAACACCATTTCTAAAATCCCCCCACCCCCACCCTTTTTTTAAAAAAAATTGGTGCCAAATGGGTCTAAGATTCAAGTGCAATAGAAACACATTGTTTGCTAAATTCTTTGGTTGCTAGGGTTATCAAAAGTTTATTATTTTTTGTGTATTATGTGGTAATTTTCCTCTATATGATTTTTTGAGTAAGACCTTGGGTTAAAAATGAAGGAATGCTTACTATTCACCATAATTTTTCAAATATATTATTTCGCATTGAACAATAGTCTCATATCACATTTTGTGAAGATGTAAATCATTCTTACATATTGATGATTGTGATAGAGTAGTAAATCAGGGAAGTGAATTTAATATAAGTTTAATAAATCTAAGCCTATTAAGTCTTAATATAAGACTTCTCGGTGCAAATATAAATTTAGTAGCCATTTGGACATGCATACAACATCACGATATGTAATTATTTTAACGGAGAAGGATCTAAAATACAAACACGCACGCACGGGCTCGCACACACCACAAACAGGCACACGCACGCAGGCACACACCATACACGCACGCGCGCGCTCACACACCCTTATATCTCATATAATGACTATTTTCACTAATATATAATTTATTATTATTACTTCATATCAATTTCTACAAACTATTTATATTCAATAAACTCACTATTTTTTATCAAATATATTTATTAGTCAAATTGACCAGTAAATAATTCAAAGTAACAATGTTGCTTTGTCTTCTCAGTCATATGAACGAGAAATGCAAATTCAACGTAAGAAGATTGTATGTACTATATGGGAGAATTACATTAAAAATTAGTACACCCTACAACTTATCTTTAATTTTTTTTATTGAATCAAAACTTAATCAATAAATATTGTATTTTTAATAATATCTTTGTGATATTATATATGCAATTTAATAAACTTGCATTTATTTGATAATATTGTATAAAAAAATTAAGACAATTTTAATAGTTTTATAACTTAAGGGATTTCTATATTTATGAAAAAACATACAACACAAAAAGTTTAAGGCAAAATAGTCTGGTGGAACCCTTGTACTATTATAATATAGACACTCCTACTTACACTTTTGTCATCTGGACCTCTAAATCCATCCAAACCCAACATATTAAACACTTTTTTTTATGTAGCATCCTATGTGAAAAGACTCCACATGGATCGTGTGATACACTCAAAGCAAGAGCATGAGACGCCTTAAGAAGACACTGACGGTCAGATTTTGACCTTTAAAGGCCATTTCTTCTTCTTTATTTCACTCAACACCATTGTTAGTGCCTTTTTGAGGCTTTTTCTCCTTTTTTTCTCAATCTTATCTTTGCAAATTTTTTCTCTTTTATTTTTGGCGCCTTTATTTTTTCCTTCGATCTACTCATCTATTGTTTGTGTTTGATTTTATTGTATTTTTGTTAGTCTTCACGATGACGGTTCGATGTTGCTACTGTGGAATATATGCTGAACTAAAGACATCAAGAACACCAACTAATCCTAGAAGAATGTTTTGGGGTTGTAAAAAATATTCATCCGATAATGGGTGTGGATTCATTCGATGGGTTGATGCAAATGATTCAAGATGTCAAGAACAATACAACATCAAGAATTCATCAGCGAGTTCAGGGCAAGGAAGACACATAAGACAAGGAAGACAAGCAATACAAGGATCAAACACTAGTATTGTTATCACTATTATTGTGATGGTTGTTATTTGATTTCTAGCTGTTATTTTTAAGATATATTGATTTGTACTATGTGTTATTTGATAATGAAATGGATTGCATTTGCTTCATAAATCTGAATAGCAACTTCATTCAAATACAAATTCATATACAAAACAGTACAACTAAAACAGTTGGGATCAAGTCATTAATCAAAATAAAGTTAGTTGGGATCAGGCCATTAAGCTAAACAAAGTGAAATCTAATGTGTGCCTTGAGTGCCTTGAGTGTTTGGTGTGCCTTGAATGCTTGATGTGCCTTGAGTGCTTTTGTAACTCTCCTCTCGTAACTGCCTTTGAGTAATTACAACTCTTCCCTTCCACCTTAGTCCATTGAATTTGTAACCAAGATCAGTATTGGTAGGATTTGAACTTGTCAATGTAGCACTATGTAATACCCTATCATTATTTCCAAACTGAAAAAACAACAAAAATCTTAATTTAGAGATGAACTAATATCAATTAAGCAATTTAATGTGTTTAAATGATAAAATACATACCCTCTCAGTTACACACCTGATCCAAATAAGAGACCATAACCAGTTGTCTTCGCTTTTTTTTAGTCTTGGTTTCTTGTAGGCAAGAGATCCACCACCTCTCAAAGCTGTGCTAGTCTTTCTTTTTTGGCCAAGATGCACTAAAAGTTGATTGTTGAGTGCAACTTGCACTTGGACCTGCACTTGGAGTGCAACCTGCACTTGGACCTGCTATTGGAACTGCTCTTGAAACTTCACTTGGACCGGCACATGAAGTGCAACTTTCACTTGGAGCTTCACTTGGAGTGCAAGCTGCACTTAGACCTGCTCTTGGACCTACACATGGAATACAACTTGCACTTGAAGCTGCACTTTGAGTGTAACCTGCACTTAGACCTGCTCTTGGAACTGCACTTGGACCTGCATTTCACTTGACTGGCTTTCAATTGCAGATGTAAAATCTGAAGTTGTAGCATTTCCAGCAGTTGCAACACTTGTTTATTTGAAGTTCCAGCATTTCCAGCACTTGCATTACTTGTTCCAGCATCAACATTTTTCTACAAACATATATTAAAGTCAAAAGTTTAACAAGAGTAAAATTCAGTAACAAAGAGACATTAAAGCACAACTTACCAGAGTTGTACATTCGTTCTGATTATGTCTAAAAGTCTTACACACATAACATTTCATTTTCAACTTACCAGAGTTGGACATCCTTTCTGGTTATGTCAAAGTCTTACACACATAACATTTCATTTTTCATCTCTTTCTTGTACCTTTTTCAAACTTCTTCTTAACTGGCTCATCGCTATCTTTTCTCTTGTTTTTCCTGATCTTCCTGGCATGGCTGTAATTTCAGGTGGTTCAATGGTTGGTTTATCACTTTTTGACCACATCTTCATGTTTGTCATAGGTTGAATAAACCTCTTATATGCTTTCATGTATGTTTCTTTTTTTATAACAGTGATCAACAAATGATTCAACAACTCAATCCTTAAAATGAATTGTTGTAAGTGCATGGCCATAAGGAATTCCCTTTAATTGCCATGACCTACAACTACACATCTTCTTTTTTAGGTCAACAACATGTTTATATGGTGGTTCATGAATCTCAAAGCCAAGATCACCATTAAACTTTACCTCACAATTATCTACAATTTCAGCATTTTTCTAAGAATATCCATAGCCATTGGTGATACATGAATAATTCATTTTTCTGAAAATTCTCTCATTTGATTCATTCTTTCCATAACTTTGACTCTTATTTCCTCTAGCATAGTGATTATTGATTTGAACCTAGCACCAAATGGTGCCCTGGCAACCTGCCAAAATTTTCTTCTCCTTTCTTCACCTCTCCAGTCCTTCTTCCAGTTTGTCTGTATATGCCTAGCACACCATCTAATTTCAATATTTGAGAATACATCAATAAGTGCGAGATGAAGGCCCTGTCAAAAAAAAGAACATGTGACATACAACAATGTTAAATATTAATTACTACGAAAATGAAAAAAAAAGTTTAACAAATAATATAGTAATACCTTCTGCATATTAGACATCACTGTTAGTTCTTCACCTTCTATAAGCTCCAAATCATGTCTGATGCACTTGAGGAATCAAGACCATGTCTCCTTGATTTTTTTATCAACTAATCTTCATGCTATAGGGTACATCTGATTATTTCCATCTTTGAAAATGCAAGTTAACAGTTCACATTTACATACACTTTAAGAAATGCACCATCTAAATCAATAATCCTTCTACACCCTTCTTTTCATCCACTTTTTAAGGAATCAAGACAAATATATATGCTCATAAACACCTCTTTTCCTGGAATTGTGTTCTTGGATGTCCTAATAGATACAATATTTTTAGGATTTGTGATGTTTAATTGCTCAGCATAATCATTCAACCTAGCAAACTCCTCTCTGGAATGTTCATTCATAACTCTCAGTTTTGACTTTCTACAACTTGTCTTACTAACATACAAACCAAACTCCTTTTGTAAAAGACTGAATCTAATGTAGTTTGATGGTAGGCTCATTCATAATCCTTCCTTGTTTACTAATCCGAATAGGGGTACACAATTTGTTTTTTATTCTTTTAAAACACTTGTGGCCGAAAAATATGTTTTAACACTGAAATTTTTAGTGTTACCATCAAGACTTTCAAAAATATGCCAAGGACAACCCTTTTTCTTACAATGTGCCCTTATCCTTTCCTTCTTATTAGGTTTCAACTTAATATTAACACCCTTCTGAATAGAGTAAGTTTGCAGTGCCTCCCTGAACTCAATATTATTCAAAAATATCATATACAGTTGAAAAAAAATCCTTTATAGCAGTTGGGTCAAAGTAGACCTTTGTATATTCCTTCTTAGGTGCTGGATCTACCACTTCATCATCCTCAACATGATCCCCTTCATCTTCACTAGTGTCACTATCAAGATCCGAGCTATCAAAATAAGGGTCATCACCACCCAAATTTCCTTTAAATCTCCCCCTTCTTTCCTTATAAATGTCTTCAAAACCAACATCTATACCTATACGACCAGATGGTATCTCATCTAGATTTACTCTATCGGCCTTCTCCTTAACTTGCTCTTGAATGTTAGACTGCCTAGCTTAAAGAAATTCCTCATTCAAATCACTCAAATCATCAATATTTTCATCGACATCATAGAGTGTATCAGAATCAGAATGTTCTTCAACTCTAGGGGCAAGGGCTTGTTCTTCAACTAAACGAGACTGCTCTTCAACTAAAGGGGACTGGTTTTTGTTTGAATCGTATTTTCATTTTCATCAAATGGTTGAGATGAAGACACATCAATCCTATCTATTTGTGAGGAGGATGACAAATCAACCCTATTTTTATGTGGGGAGGAGGATACACCAATATTATCTTTTTGTGGAGACGAGGACACATCATCATTAGTCTATACAATACAAGTATCTCTTCAACAACTAAAGGTATACTAATGGGATGTACTACATATACATCAACAAAATCAGCACCCTTCAAATCATTAAAAAGTTTAAAACATCATGATCAATGTTTAACATGTAAACTTTACATCCAAATGTCTCAACATTTTTAACACCTACCCAATTTCAATGTTATTTTATGAAACAACATAATATGCAACTCATCTACATCTATATTAATATTTTCAACACTAGTTATTCCATTGGCATACCTTAAAGTAGGATCAGATACAAAATAGTCCCCATAGTGTCATTGAAGTGTCACTATAGTTAAAACCATATCTTAGGATGCTTGTAAAGTCAAATGAAAAACAACTACAGTTAGAACTTAAAGGCATAAAATTCCATGACAAAAACAACTAAAGTTAAAGGGAAAAAATAAGTATAAACTTACCATGAAAAATAACTACAGTTAAAGGCATAAACTTATCATGACGGTAACACAAAAAAACATAACTTTTTAAAGAAAATACTAGTAATGTTAAAGTCATTAACTTACCATAACTATAATTGTTGTAACAATGGACCACTAACACTATCAATACCCAATACAATTGACCAGAAATAGAATACTAACTTTAGTCGAAATTGAGATTTTACGAAAAAATCCTAGAATCTACTCGAATTCACGAAATATGTCATTAAAGTCACCCGAAGTCATTAATCAACTAAGAAAGCATATTACATAAACATTACACCCAAATCAAAGTAAAATCCTAAAAAATCAAAAAATCGATCCTATAATCAAACACATACGCACAAGAAAATGAAAAAAATAAAAAACTAACACAAAAGGCAAGAACTCACAACGATAATCGGAGTGAAACTGAGCTTCAATTGAGCAAAATTAAGGAAATTCATAAGTGATTCTTAGTGGAGAAATTACGAATAGGAAAAGAGGAGAAGTGGAAAAGTCGCGAAGGTTTTGAAATTTTCGCCGAGGTTGGACTATTCTTAGTTGGCGGATTTATCACGTGAATTTCAATATCATACATGAATTATTATTTTTTCTTTTTGGCCAACATGTACGTGGTTTGTGCAACACGCGTCATGCCACAATGATGTACCGTGGTTTCACGGTATTTCTAATGCTTTTTCCTTAAGTTTAATGTGTGTCGAAAGCCTTTTTGTGTTGATTTTTATGTAAGTTTATCTTTATTTACAGAAAATCTGTCCAAGGATGAACGCGGAAGTTTTTGAGAAAGAAATGCAGAAGAGACCACCTACGGAACTTATGACGGTCCGTTGAGGCTGTGACGGTCCGTAGGTGGCATCGTAGTGAGGAGAGAAGTTGCTGAAGGAAGATGGGGAAGTCTGACCAAGTGTGGGATTACGGAAGTCCATGACGGACCGTCATAGCCACGACGGTCCGTCCTGCTTGTTCGTCGTGATGATCAGAGAAGTAGTCCCAGTACCCAAATTCCAAGAAGTTCAAGTATTTTGGAACGAAGACCCTCGACGGACCGTCGTGCTTGAAACGGTCTGTCATACCTATCCGTCGAGGGGAATGAAGAAAGCAACAGAAGAATGTGTGAAGTATGGGACGACGGAGGCCATGACGGTCCGTCACGTGGTCCGTCGACCCAGACGCGTTTGGACAGATTTTTAGTAAATAGAATCCTTCTTTGATTAGATTTTGTTTTTATTATAAATAGTTTGAAAAACCTCATTTTTGGGGTTAGACTTTCTGGATAATTTTTAGTTCTCTTATTATTATATTGAACTCTCGATTTTGGGAATTAAGATACTTTTTTGGGAATTGATTGTTGGTGATTTTGTTGATTAATCAAGTTAAATTCTGGAAATTTATTCGTTCTCATAAAAGTAAGTGCATGAATTCTTCCATTAAGAATATGAATTGTGTAATTATGAACATGGGTAACTAAACCTCATAGCTAGGGTTGTGGGAACCATGGGTGAATAACAAGGTAAAAATCTAACTTAACTAACGATTCTAGAGTGGTATCTTGCATGTATTGATAATTCTTTCGTGTAGAAGTCTTTTTAACGGATGGCCAACGTTAGAACTCGCCTTAATGCTACTTGCCGGACCAAGGAGGTAGATAATAGGAAAAGAATTATCAACATAGATTTAGTGTATACTATCTAATAGGCTAGTATTGGTTGGTACGAGTTATTAACTTAGTCAAATACCGAATACGATATTTAATATGAGGTAAAGATAAGGGTTAGTATAGCAATACACGTAGCCGGACCAAGGTGCGGAGTGAAATTCTCTAGATGCCGGACCAAGGATTTAGAGATACATAACTTATCACTTTACATGCAAGATATTAGGATAGAATTGTTATAGTTAGATTTACCAAGTTAGGAACCTTTGGGGAACACTTAAGCCCTAGTTACTTTTATAATTTGATCAAACTCCGAAAGCTGAATCTGTTAGTTGTTCATTTTTATTTAGTTAATCATTTTCATTAATTTAGAAATAAAACCCCCTTTTTTGTCTTTTATTTTCTCGGAAAATAGTTGGCTAAATAATAGTAATAAAAGAATATAGTTAAGTCTGAACTATTTTCCTTGTGGGATCGATCCCAACCTCATTAGTTGGGTTCTTTACTTGATACGACCACTTTACTTCTTATTTGAGAAGTAAATTTGAGCGTATCAAATATTGGCGCCGCTGCCGGGGAAAGTAGCTTTTAGATTAACTTAAACTTATTACTAAAGTTTAGTCAATATTTTCCTGATTTTACTTTTTCTGTTGTTTTTGATTTTTTTCAGAACTAACGTCCTTGTATGTCAAATACACGGAGAGGAAGAGAACCCTTGTTTCTCTACGATCACGAGTTAGAGCGTACACTACGCAATATGAATCAAAACTTGGGTATAAATGATGATGATCCAAACCAGAATATCCGAGCTCCGATTGATGCTCATGGTCGATTATTACCTGATAATCCTGGTCAAGATGCACAAAGGGGACAAAATCCCGCTCCACGTCCTCAAGAATACTACAGAGGTTATGATAATATTGCAGATTCTGATGGGCCACTTGTCTTGCCCCCTCTACCAGAAGGTCACACCTTTGTAGTCACTAGTAGTCTAATGCAAATGCTCACTGCTAGAGGTTTGTTTTCAGGACTACCGTCTGAGGACCCACATGCCCATATAGCTAAGGTGAGGGCAGTGTGTAAAAGCTGTGTAGGGAGGCCTTATTTGAATTTGGATGTAATAGGGCTAAGAGTATTTCCTCTCTCACTGACGGGAGAGGCTGCTATTTGGTTCACTGAGCTCCCTTATAACTCAATTTTCACTTGGAACCAACTAAGGGACGTTTTCTTAGCACTTTACTACCCGGTCTCCAAGAAACTAAATCACAAAGACAGAGTGAACAACTTTGTGGCACTACCAGGAGAGTCAGTTAGCAGTTCTTGAGATAGGTTCACTTCATTTTTGAGAAGTGTCCCTAATCACCGCATAGATGATGAGTCACTGAAAGAATACTTCTACCAGGGACAGGATGATAATAATAAAGCGGTATTGGATACTATAGCATGTGGTTCTTATGGGGAGCGTCCTTATGCTGAAATTGCCGAAAAATTAGAGAAAATCTCCCGGAATAATAAAGCATGGAGTACTAGAAAGTCAGATACTGGGAGAAATACTTTTGCAGTGCAATTCACACACAACCCAGCCACAGATGAGATTCGTGAAGAGATGGCACAGATGAGAACTGAGCTTGGGTTGGTGTTAAAACATGCCACTGGGGGTGCAGAAAAGATAAACGCAGTGAACTACTTGTCTAAACCACCACCACCAACTGATGAATATTATTATGAGGAAGATTCCTATGCAGTAAATGATCAGACGGGGAGTTTTCGACTGAATGCCCAAGGCTCCAATCAGGAGAATTGGCGCCAAGGTCAAGGGAATCAAGGTCGGAACTATGGTAACTACAACCGTGAGGGTAATTATGTCCGTGATGGAAATTACAACCGCGATAACAACTTCAATAGGGGTAACTATGGTAACAGAAATGATAGGAGTGGGCCCTAAGTTCCTCCTCAAAATCGCGAAGTTGCTCCTAGGGATGGTGGAGGTAGTATGGCGCGAGTTGAGGATATGTTGCATAAGATGATGAGGAGGTTCGATGCTAGTGATGAGCACATGAAAGAGTTAAGGAGTGATGTAGCGGGGATTGGACAAAAAGTCGATACACATGCATATCAATTAAGCAGCTTGAATTGCAAATGTCCCAATTATCTGCAACTGTGACCACACGGCAACCGGGCACTCTCCCTAGCAACACTGTCCAAAATCCGAAAAATGATGGACACTGTATGGCATACTACTCGTGGTGGTAAACAAACTATTGACCCACCTATGCCGTCTACTAGGAAAAGGTGATGAGAGATAATGATAAAGTGGTAGAGGTTAGTGATGAAGTAGAAGATAACACTGAAAAAGATGCTGAAGTGCCTAAAAAGTAACTCCCATGCCTAGACCCCCCCCCCTTTCCTCAAAGATTAGTGAAAAAGACCGAGGATGGTAAATATCGGCATTTTATAACAATGTTGAAGCAACTTTCTATCAATGTCTCTTGGTAGAACCTCTTGAACAAATGCCTGGTTATGCCACGTTTATGAAAGATTTGGTTACAAAAAAAAAATCGTCACTTTGAGGATGATGACAGAATGCAGCATTGTAGTGTTATTGCTACAAGGTCTTTAGTGCAAAAGAAAGAAGATCCGGTGGCATTCCACTATCCTTGTACAATGGGTTATTACATTTTGCGAAAGCATTATGTGATCTGGGGGCAAGCAATAAATCTCATGCCCCTCTCGATTTACAAGAAGTTGGGTTTTGGGTGACCCAAAGCCCACTGCGATGCGGCTACTTGATGTCCGATCGAAAGTAAAAAGGCCTATAGGGATACTCCATGATGTGCTAGTAAAAGTGGAGTCGTTCATATTTCCGGCAGTTTTGTTATTCTTGATTGTGAAGTCGATTTTGAGTTGCCTATTATTCTTGGAGGCCATTCCTTGCTACGGGTAGAGCCTTAGTTGAATATGGAGAAGGGGCAGATGAAATTTCGGTTGAACAATGAAGAAGTGACTTTCAACATTTGTAGGTCCATGCGGCAGAGTGGTGAGCTCCAATCGGTATCTGCCATATCCTACAAAGTTGGTGAATCACCCGAGACACAAATAGAAGAACATCTAGGTGTAGAAGCACTGGCGGCAGTTGATAATGAATTTTGATAATGAATGCATTGAAGAATATGGGTCATTAGTCGTTGCTTTTGATCGTGGTAATGTTCGGTTTAAACCGAAGAAATATGAGCTAGACATGAAGAATCACGAGTCTCACCCGCTAACCATCTATAGAGGAGGCCCAAAGCTAGAACTAAAAGCTCTCCCACCTCATCTCATGTATGAATTTTTAGGAAACGGTGACACATTGCCGGTAATCATTGCATCAGACCTGAATGAAC